>VMOF01000388.1:28874278-29087923 GCA_011764245.1 Trialeurodes vaporariorum | reverse complement strand
GGGATCTGCCAGTGTTCCAATCGGTAGTTCCGTTGGACGTATAAGATATCTAAATATTAAACACTCGTGGGAGAAGCACAAAGAAACTAAGCCACTGCCAAAATCAAAAAATGTCACCGGATACCTTTATTTAAACTTGATTTCGGCATTAAGTAGATCAATTGATCTCTCGATTTTGGTGCACGAGAATTGAAAATCAAGATAAATGAGTAAATATGCCAAGCAAATGTTTAGCTTGACTGCGGCACAGAGAGCATCGGCTGTTTGCTACTGTCGTTATTGATGTAAATGCGAAGCCCTAATTCAGTCCCTTTGAGCACCCCCCCCCCCCCCCAATGACCATCCCTCACCCTCTGAACACACAACCACCCACGCGGTCAAAAAATTAATTCGGCGAATTTTGCTTTTCAAATAAACGTGAGTTTTCCTCTCCATTTTCCGGATCAGATCGATATTCGATTTATCGCGAACATGGATTGATTTTGAGTGACTTGGAAAGTAGTTTCAAGCTCTCGTAACCGATGTAACTTAACCTTTGAAAGTTTTACTCCCAGAAATTGTCAAGATGTGACTCAATTTTCTTTTAGCCGATTCAATTAGATTTCATTTCTTCATAAGCGTGTTTCCGCATTCCTCACATTTTTAAGGTCTTCGATCCATCGAAAAAACGTTTGTGCCTTTTTTGTCATCGTTAGCTTTCCTGAAGGGGCTTTGATGTGCGAGTGGTGATGTATCGACTTCACTTTCGTTAGTTCCTGACACACCTGCAAATTGGTTCGCAGCACTCTGCTGGAAATGAGTGCTGATTGGTTCCCGATCATCATGTGATGTCAGTTTGCCAACAAAAATTGTTGCTAACCAATCAGCGCTCACTTCCTGCAACTGCAAAGTGCTGCAAACCACAAAAAATTAGGGGAGGCTTGAAGTCGATAACCCCTGTTTGTGGTCCTCAAAAGCAAATAAAACTCGTGGAAATAACTCGAAAAACTCGCTGACTAGAACTAGAAAAGAACTAGAAAACAGATCCGATGCAAATTCGAAGCGTATCGCAGGCTTATCCTGGACTTTTCAGAAGAGGGGGGGAGGTGGCTTAATCCCTTCCTAGCCCTTATGACACGCCGCCAATGAGTGGAAGGGAAGGGAAAACGGGATAAAGGTCTAGCGACTGGCACTAATTGTTAAAAAAAAAAAAAAAAATCGCCTCTGAGAGTTTTGACTCGAACAATGCATGTCCGCATCAAGAATTTATTGTGTTTTACCCGACTTGCGGTAAAGGATAGCAGAAGTATCGCTCAAGTCGATTTTTCTGCTAAAATGGATTTGTTGCTTTCTCAATGCGACATAGAACTTAGAATCGTTGACTCTGTTGCGGCAAGGCAGCCATTTTGCCTACCCTTGAGATCGAAGGTGCTCAACGTGACCATAAAAGTAGTTCTCTAGCTTCATTTACATTTTGACTCGCCGACACCAACCATGTTGTATGCAGTACTATCAGTCAATTAAAGATTGGGACTAAACTATTTGGGCTCGGACACTCGGCGCTTGAGGAATTAGCGATAAGGGGAGAAACTCTCGGAAATTCGCAGCAGTGTTGCCAGCTTGTGCTAACGGTGAGCGATAAGGGTGGGGTAGCGAGGGGAGTGGAATATAAACCGCAGGGCCTTCACTCATAACAAATATGAGCGAGCAGATAAGCGTGCCTCGTCGAGAGCGGCTATCCGTCTCCGATTTGCACCGTCTCTTTTCCGACCAGTGCAGTTTCACCTAAAAGCTGCCCATCGTGTCCAAACGACACAGTCGCACTGTCGTCAACCCCTCCTCCCCCTCCCCTACTCCTTCCACGCTGCTTCAACTCTCATTGTCAGTTCAACTCACTATTTCTTCTTTTCATTCAATAGACTTTCAGTGACTCGTTACTCGTTTGTTGTAAAAATTGGTTTTCAGCGATGATGGCCCCCCTCCTCCACAATACAAATATCATTTAGTCAGTGCCGACAATTTTTGGGACAAATCCTCCCTTTAGACTATAGAAAGACTTTTTTGGGTTGCGCTTCCGTCGATGATGATATTGCGTGGATCCAGGAGGCACGAGGGCATGTGCTTCCCCCCTTCCCCATTCTCAAAAAGCGTTAAAAATTGCCCTTTTCCATCGTATAATGATCTTGTAATGCTTTTTGGACGCTAAAAATTGCCATGTCTAAAACGTGCCCCCCCTCGCCCTTTAGAAAAATTATGTGGATCTTTCATTAGGCTGATGACTGTTGACACATTATGATCTGTTGCCCGGGAAACTTTTTTAATTATCAGAGACGTTCAAAGTATCATTCAGAATTTAATTTGGAGCAGCAATTGTGGCGGATCCAGAAGATTTCCTGGGGGAGGGAGGAGATCACCCCTCTAGATTTTGAAATTTGTAGTGTCTTTGAAAGAATATTTTGGCAATTTTCTATCAAGTAAGGGCGACTTTTAAGGGTTTCCGGGGCAGACACGCTCGCCGCCACCCATCTCCCCTCTCGTTGGTTCCCTTCTAGTACCCCCCCCCGACATCCACGGAAAAAAATACTATCATAGCGACAAAATACTGGACTTTGGTCATCGTTTTGGGACTCGTTAAAAAACACCAGGTGAAGAAACCAAGGATTACAGCGAAACTTACGGGTTTAAAGTTATATCTCAGTAGAACGCAAAAAACTGCGCTTGATCGGTGGATCGACTCGTTGCTCGTTGGCATGGTTAGTGTTCCATTCTGTTTTGATGAAACACTCGAACCGCATTGGCTAACCGCAATAAAAAGACGGGAGTGTTCCGTTGTTCCGATTAAAAAATTCCGGTTTGTTCCGATCAAAAAATTAGCCTCACCAGTACTACCAAATATAACTTTTTACTCTTCAAGGGTTTAGCTTTTGATACCTTCTTTTCATACTTCAAGTGCAGTTGATCATCTGGACCGAAGGCAAATTAACAATGAGATAGAATTTCTGCGAAGGGACAGCAATAAATTGTCACGTTTTGAAGCATGGATGGGAAGTGATTTCAGCGGAAAAGAAGGTTTATCCATTTTTTTTTCTTTTGCTTTGGTCCATTGGTTTCAAAGCTCATTTGAGTTTTTAAGTTTAAGTCAAGCGCTTACATTTAATATCAAAAACTCCTCTAAGACATGTTACCGAAGGACATTTTGGGTCATAAATGATAAAAACATACGTAATTAACAGGCAGGTGGACTATGGAGTAGAAAGTAGCATTGGCTTTCGTAAAACTTTTACTCAAATTTTTCATGGAGAATATTTTTTTAATTTTTAAGGTCACAGTTTTATCAGGACATAATTTTTTCCCGTCTCAAATTCATGACCCAGTTTAGTTTTCTCCTTTGATTTTAACTGTCAATTGTTGACAGGAAAGTCTCGTCTTCTACCTTACTAAATTGTATTCGCCCCTCTAACAAAGCATTTCTTTCTCCTACTTGCATAAATATTCACCAGAACCCATTAATCAACTTTAGGGAGGGGGAGGAGTTTAAAGCAGAGGTGGGCACGGTAAATGGTAATCGCTTCCTCACATCTGGGTTGATTTTCAAACCTCTTAGATATGGGTTGGGGGGGAGTTTTTAGGGGTGCTGAATTCAAAGGAACTAATCGTGTTTTGATGAATTACATTGATTGTATATTGAATTTCATCATAAGTTCAATAAAATCGGAACACCTGATTAAGGCTGAAATCCACCTCGATTACTTTTGAAAAGTGATCGATGAAAGAAATCGATAAACCCAGTTTGTCAAAGATTATAGATCATAACATAATGCCACCCGAGGCAAGACCCCCTTCCTCAAAAGCTGCCTCTGAAAGTATAAGCTTTATTATTAGTCTCAAATGAATTAAATCATTTAAAAGAGGAAAGGTTTCGGCGCTTACGACGACAATCATTGGCGAATACCGGGGGAAAGGGGGGGGTGACCCCCCTCCCCTCCGTTCAGCCAAAAAAGGGGAAAAGAGGGAGAAGGGAGGAAAAGGGAAGAGAAAGGAAAAAGGGGTCAACGGGGGCGTAATTCCCCAGATCGCCCCCCCCCGTTCGCGAGGGTTAGATGTGTTACTTTACAATAATTAATTGCAATCGATATACCACCCATCTTTCATTACCTTCTGAAGAAATGAGAATCTGCATTATTCAAGATCATGGAAGTCCAAAGAGAGCCCGTAAAACACCCCCCCCCCCCCACCACTCCTTGGCATATAAAAAATTGAGAGTAAATCGAATTAAGAGAAAATTAGAGTCCCTGAATATGAGGCAGAGCTGCCGTTTTGCGTATAATTAATGAAAATTTTCAATTCACCGATGATTCCACCAGTTGAAAAAAGATTACACAGTTCAGTGCAGTGTATGACTGCACTGCACAAAAATACTTCGATCCGTAATATTTTTTCAATCGGTGGAAACGCCGTAAATTAATTAAAATATCCGCAAGTTTTTTTAAAGTCATCGACGACCCCACCGGTCGAGGAAAGATTACAGATGCGAATACGAATATATTCGTGCATTACCATCTCATACACTAAACTGAACTGTGTAATCTTTTTTCAACGGTGAAGCCATCGGATGCGATTTTACACATTTTTTTACATTATGCTGAGGCCGTTGTTGTGTTTTGCTCCACTGCAAAGATTACAGTTCCGCTAAGTTTGTAACGATGTAATCTTTCCCTCCTTTTGTTGATCAACATGTATTAACGCTTTTAATGATTCTTTTGAGATTTATAGACATTCTTATTGACATTCATTATTAAAATTAACAGATTCATCGCAAATTAACTCTTATCTGTAAAAGACCGTTGGTAAACAGAACAAAAGTGCAAAATCGCATCCAATGGCGGTGTCCGTAGAGCCTAAAATTCATCGACCAATCAGAAGTTGACTACCTTCTTGTCTCATGGGCGGATCCAGAGGGGTGGCCACGGCGGCATGCCCCCCCCCCCCTTGGACCCCAAAAAAAAGCAGTTAGAGGAAAAGAAAGAGAGGGAAAAGCAAAAGAAAAAGAGAAGAGAAAAACAAAAGCCCTTTTAAATAACCGTAGGTATATTATACTAGGTTTTGAGGGGGGGGGGAGAATAGGGTCTTAATTTCATTCACTAGACATCCATTTTCTACGAAAATGCAAAAAATATAGGTAGCTGGCATTCCAAAATTTGAATGAAAAGTGGGAGCCGGGAGCAAACCTAGTGAGGAGGAAGGAAAAGTTTACTCGAGCTCATAAGAACAAGATAATTGGGGGGAGTTGGGGGGGGGGGTTGCTGATTAAATAGTTTTGTGTTGATAGAGAGGTCAATGATGTAAAATATCAGCCGTTCCAAACTTTTACCCTTGACCCCCTTTTACTAACAAAAATTGAAATGAGGTAGTATAAAAATGATGAGTGAACCGTTAAAAGATGCCTCAAATTGGCTTTAGAGAAGCTAAAATTTTCAAAATTTTACAAGGGAGGGCCCCCCCCCCTTCACGTTACAAAAATGGCCCATCCTTTGAGACTTTTCTGGATCCGCCCCTGTCTTGTCTTAACTCTCTACATATAGGGACTTAGAGAAAATCAGCTGGAAAGTGCATTTAAATCCCCCCCCCCGCCAGCGAGAAATTTCTTCTACAGACGGCCAGACGCCTAAATCCAAGATTTTTACAATATGCTCTTATTCGGGAAGCTCTGCATTCATTCTTAGGCAAATGGTGAAAGAAACATGGTCCGGAGGAAAACGTTTGAAATGTGAAGTGTCGAACGAAAAGTGGCATGAGTGATAAAATGAGACAGGGCCAATAGGAAGGGGGAAGAAGGTAGCGGAGAGAGAACCGACCACCGAATCTCGATGAACTGATTTTGAAAGAATAAGATTTTAGTGAATGGACGCTGCTGCGGGCGGCGCGGCGGGGAGCGGCGGAGAATTGGCTCCTCATGCGAGAAGGTTTGCGGTGCGTTATCTCCCCTGTAACTGTTCAGTTATAGCCCACCTCAATTGATTCGGCTTTTTCGCACATTTATTTGGGAATGGCAACACCGCTCTAGATTCTGAGCAAATCGAGTCAGATAAGCGGGCGGGCGCATTTCGAGCCGCATATTTTAGTCCCAATCTTTAATTGACTGATAGTACCCTACACATTAAGAATGCAATTCATTCAGCTGACGAGAACAAACTCGTAACTTTTCGCTCAGCTTCAAAGTTTCGCAGAAAAGGATGTAAAATAAGCAAATATTTCGAGAGAATCTTTAAGACGCGATCGAAGGATTTGAATCGCATCCCTCGATTTGGCAACGAGGCATCGTTTCAACGTCGACCACCTCCACCGCACCCATGTCGGCGCGCCGCGCACCGCACCACCGTGCCTTGCAATTTCGCTCCATTTTGAAACACTTCTCAAAATTGATTGATGATCCCTTCTTCGTTCCCCTTCAACCCTCCTACCCCCCGCAACATCTACTCCACCGCCCCCCCCCGACCAACATCCCTTCTCCCCCCACACTTTTTCCCTTTCTTTGAGCGCCCCCTTAGATTTCTCTCAACGACGACGGCGGCGAATATAACAGCGCATACCTCCGCACCGCTTAAGTTTCCTTTTCAGGGCAGGATAAATATACCCCCCTCACGCTCTCTCCCTTTGGTCATCCATTCGCAACCCCCCCCCCCCCAATCCTCGTTCGGTCCTTCCGCCCGTTCGCGAAATAGAGTAATGACTACCCATTCGCCGTCGCCTCGCGCCTTTTCATCCTGATTTTAAAAGCGATATAAGTTAATGTGCATCTCTCTCGCGTATATTAGCTTAAGCTCTTCCTCTCTTACTCCTATCGTGTTGCGTAGATTTAAAGGTTTAGCAACGCGGCGACGGAGTTGGGAATAATCGATGCCTCCACTATATCAGCGTATTAAAAATCATCGATCCTTTGGTAGCTCGACCGTAAACCTTCGAATCATCGATACTTTTGCATAGGTTTAGCACGGGGAAAAAAAAGAAGACAAAAATCCGGTGGACTGTGACCCTTAATTTTTTGTGTTTGCCAGGATTGCTGAAAATGCCTCAATATCCGTGATCGACGTGTGTTTTTTACATTAGTATATTAATTGCAGGTCCTTGATAGTGAAACACAAACACGTGCCGCGGTGGACGAAAAATCTGCCGATAAGTCCTGACACTGTGGAATTACCCTCAAACTCTAGCTAACGCTTCTCTAGAGTTAGAAATAGACGAAGGTGATTTCAGGCGGAACTTCTCTAGATACCAAACCGACGGGTAGCGCTACCAGTCAGTTTTGGGGGAAAAGCCGTGTTTCTGGCAGTTTAGATTGAAAACAAAGGAAATCCCCAAAATCCAAGAACGCCGGCTCCTGCGTTATATATTCATGAATTTGTTTAGCCCAAAACTTGCAAAATTGGTTGAGAATGGGTCTGTTGCAAACTTTTGCTACAACGATCAAGAGTGTTCAATCTCATGTAAAATCGCCTAAAAAGTCCAATGGTGGCATCAGAAAGTCACAAAATGCAATAATAAACTCACCAGAGGCGTTTAATGAAATCCAAGATGGCGGAGATATATCGAGCAATTTGTATGCATGCACCGTGAACATCCAAGAATGGCCAACTTTGACAACCTCACTGGAGGTAGAGGTTATGTGTTTGTTTACGTTATGATTGGTTGTGATCGACATTGTGAGGCTGGCTATCCTTGGATGTTCGTGGTGCATGCATACAAATTGCTCGATATTCCTCCGCCATCTTGGGTTTCATTAAACGCCTCTTGTGAGTTTATTATTGCATTTTATGACTTTCTGATGCCACCAATGGACTTTTCAGGCGATTTTACATTAGAATCACGGATTAGAATCATTCGATTTTACATTGATCGTTGTAGCAAAAGTTTGCAACAGACCCATTAAAATCTTAATAGTGTAATATTGAAAATTCATTTCTCCATAAAGTTAGTGAGTGCGAGGTAGTGAGAGTGTTACTGTGTCTATCTGCCTTACTCGCAGTTATTGAGGCTCAAGGGAATATTTTCGTACTTCCAATAGCCCGGCTTTATTTTTAAGTGTTTCAGCTTGAAACTTTCAGGGTATCCTCCTGAAGTATATGCTCGGAGGTGCCGACGTTTCTCAATTTTGTACTTTTTGCGTAAATTCATCAATTTTAGCCAAAAACTGTTAACTTTTTGAGCAGCGCGACATGGTGTGTATTCATGGTTCGACCTAATCGACCCTGGGAATCACCTTAATTAGGTAGACTTTATTTGACCCGTTTGATGACGTTAATCAGATGTCTTGTGGAGTTTAGCAATTATTTTTTTTACCTTTTGGTTGACATCAAAATCAATTACGGTGAATCCGTTCCTATTTCCCGGGTATCTGTTCCCGTGATTTATCTACCTTGCTCGCTGTCTTGTCGCCTCTTTTTGCTTCCCATTGTTTTTGCCTCCTTTTACCGCCGCGCCGCACTGTGAATCGAACGCGTGAGCTAGCTAGACAAAACCCATAACTTTTGAACGAATGCAGATAAAGTAACGAAACTTTCAGGATATTACCTTCCTTGTATGCTCCATCGATCCAAAAAAAACAGAATAAAAAAAAAAATCCTTCGGAGGTGTGTAAGGGGGGGAAGGGGGCCACAATTTGAAAAAAAAAAAATCGGTCGATAAACCCCATCTTGTGATACATCGATCAAAAAGACTTAAAAACTGAGCATTTTTGGGGAAATTCGGGGATCGATATCGTTTTTCGTATTCGAGATATCGAATATTAAAAGTTCAATTTTCACCCATCTTCAAAATTCGATATCTCGAAAACGAAAAACTATATCGAACCCCCGATTGCGCCAAAATGCTCAGTTTGCTATGTCTTTTCGATCGGTGTATCACTCGATAGGGGTCGAGGCTCGGAATTTTTGAGTTAGCCACCCTGAGGGGCCATTTTTTCAACTAAATTTTTGGGGGGGTCTAAAACCCAAATTTTGACTCAACTAATGTCAAAACCGTATTTTTTTCTGGAAAGGACTTGCTCTTTTATTTTTGACTCCTATTTATTAAATTCCGACTTTTGAAATGGGAATTTTGATTTTTTGAAAATGGGGCGAAATCGAACTTTGACTAACGATATATCGAAGATGAAAAACGACATCGACCTCCGGTTTGCGCCAAAAGTCTTAGAATTTTATGCCCTTTAAAACGAGGTATCACAAGATAGGGGTTGATGTTTGACATTTTTTAAAATAGCCCTCTGGGGGTTAGAATTTTACGCCCTTCAAACGATGTATCACAAGATTGGGGGTTTCTGTATGACATTTTTGAGATAGCTTCTCTGAGGTCCCAGAGGGGGGGGGGATTGACCCCAAAAAAGAAAATTCATCTGAAGTGATGAATAATGGTCTAAACCGCAACTCTTTATCTCAATTAGCAAGAAAAATCCAGGCAAAAAACCAGGGGGGGGTAAAAAAAAAACCCCGTCGATTAATAAACGGCTAGAGTGTCGTTCAACGCGTTCAAATACGACTAGGGGTTTTCGGGTTCGAATCTTAGCTCAAGCTCCGCTATTTTACCCTCGTTTTTATAGGTTTCTTCAATTCTTCAATTTTTGGGCCCAAAACCCCCCTCGGAAAAATCGAAAATTCTTAACGATGGAGCGTTGTGGAGCGTTTGAACAAAAGATATGTTAAACTGCATTAAATTTGCAATATTTTAAGGCCAAATTGAGAGCGGATACACGCGTGGGTACATAAAATTTTAACTCTATCAAAGTTGAAAAATTTAAAATTGGCTAAAATTTAAAGGGGAAATTTTTTTGGATACATTAAAGGATTTACAATTCGATTTTGATGCAAGAACGTCTTTCACAATGGTGAAAGAGAGCCAACAAAAAATTTTTGGACCAAACTCTCGACGCACAGTGGTACTGCTAGGTAAAATGTCGGGAATTCCTGCAATTTCCCCTATTTTTGGGTTTAAACCCCCCCAGAAAAAGCGAAAATTTTTACTGACGCATTGTTGAGCATTGTTTGGGCGAAACATATGTTAAACTACATTAAAATTTTCTATCTTTTATGGCCAAAACGAGAGCGGGTACACGTGGGTACACCAAAGTAAAACTCTATCGAAGTTAGAAAAGCATAAAAAATTTGGGCCCAAAAATTTTAGAAATTTTTTTTTTGAATACATTGAAGGTCTTAAAAATTTAAGTTTAATGCAATAAATCTTTTTTATAATGATGGAAGAGAGCAAAAAAAATTTACCGATCAAAATTATTGACGCACAGTGGTACAGCGAAGTAAAAGTCAGGCGAGATCAATCAACAGAAAAAAAGATTTTTTACCTGCAAAATGAACTTTGAACCTTTTCTTAGGCACCATAGTCAGGTTTTTAGCCAAACGGGCATTGATTAGGGCTTATCCAGACATCCATTAACAAGAAAATCAAGCCCAAAAGTGGCTTTCTTGACTTGAGTTTTGTCCAGCTAGAATACACACGTCGATTCACAGTGCGCCGTGGAAGCCTAAAACCAACAATCAATCAGCCCTTGTCGAGTAAATGGCTCAACTCCCTTTTGCATTTCTTTTAGGACTAGCTAGACGACTGTTGCCCCTGAATAGTGTTCTACGTGAACTAGACGCTGCTCAGCGATGCAACTGTTGCGACGTGCCGGATATGAAATGGTATCATTCGTAATTGAAGGCTAACTTGCCTTGTCTCGCTAGTGAGTCACATACAGAACCGAATAAACCCTTCGTGTTCTATGCTAAATGTTTACTTGCGCCCATGGGCGGTCCTTGGGTTCAGGGGAAGGGGGGTGTTAAAAATGTGATGTCCTTTTCCCCTCCGCCCCTCCCCCTTTTTTTCCTTGCTTCTCAACTTTTTTGAGCTCTTTTTGAAATAATAGGTTTTCTTCGCCTTAGTAAAGTTGTTCCCTCAAAGCTTTGTACCCCTACGATAAAAACGGTCCAGTCCCTCCAAAAGCTTTGCGTCCTACGCCTAGTCAGTTCTATGGTTCTTTCGCGACACATCTCAAAGCGCGTTTTGGTTTCATTTGCTTTTCTGAATTCCAAATTGAATCTTGAAGCCTTCTCTATTTCGAGCTAGTCATGTCAAATGGATCCAAAGTCAAGTCTCTGCATTGCAATCAGAGTATTTTTCAGGCTAAGTATCAAAAAGTTGCTTTGGATACTGTAATGATTCCTTGGTCCAGTTGCCTAATTAATCTATTTGCCTCTTGACTGCTTCAGAGAAGAGAAACGTCCACTTTCCTTGCCTCGTGTTGCTTGTTTTGAAGAAAAAGTGCATTATGTGACACAACTATAATAGGGGTGGCTCATGCAATATGCGCAGCAACAACGGATTCTCTCCATCGCACGTAGGAGTTTTTACCCCAAAAACCTGGCCAAAAATATTTGCGTGTTCTTGAATATTTGAAAATCGATTTTGGTTAATTTTCAAATTTAAACTCAAAACTCCTATTGCACGGTTTATGGTTGGAAAAGGGGTAAAAAATTAAGAATTTTGGCTCAAACGAAAGGTCGATAGCTCATTCTTTTGCCGAGTTATTGACGCTTATTTCATATGAAAGGCTTGACTTCAACATGTTTTTTTTAAAAAAAAAAAGGGCAATTTCTTGCAATTTTTGACTGTTGGAGCAGTTGCCTGAAAGGGTCTACTCTAACCCCCTTGTTTAGGTTGTGCCCGGTTTTGCCCGGAACGTATTCAAAATTGCCTTTTTTTAAAAAGATAGAGCCTAAAATTAGAAATTTTTTTCATGTCCATATTATATTAGATGTAAAAGGGTCAAAAATGCACGGAAAAATAAATTGTTGCCATCAAAATGAAGCAAATACCATCTAAAACAACGTCCATAATCGCTGAAATGTTTGGATGCCCCAACGCTTGTCCTCGATGGAAAATGTTGACTGATTATTAACAGCGCTTCGAGCGGTGAACAACCGCAGGTGCGTCGAGCGCTCAGTTCCATGTTGTCCCCGAAACAGTAGATAAACGTAGATGTTCCGACACATCTATTACGCAATAGAGCGGTTACTTACCTCTCAAAAACCATCAATAGTTTGTTTTTTGGAAGACTGTTCAATTTTCCGTTTTTGGCCAGGTTTTTGGGTCAAATACTCCTACGTGCATCGTAAGTGGCGGTATAGCCACCAGGCCAAGTCCAAAACCCCTTATTTAAACCTACGTAAAATAATCGATCTTGGGGGGATTCACTGAATCCCTGAAAAATCGATACTTTTGCATCGGTTCAAATGGTAAAAAATAGGATTGTCAAATAGCACGAACCGCCACCGGAAACAACTCTCATTGTTTAGGGACTTTAGCTGTGGTGATAAAGGGGTCGGTGGGCTCGGAGCGAGATCCCGTTAATTTTTAGCGTGCAATGCTTGTCCGCAAAATGGAAGAGCATTGTTTCAAGCTCGAGCAACCATTTTTTGCGACCATGATGACAGCGCAAAACTCCGGAACTCACGAGTATAAGCCCTCCAAGCCCAGATCTGATCCGAACCCGCAAACGAGTCGATCCGGCTCCGATAATAAATGGCGTAGGTATTGTGTTGTCGCCCGTCGCCATATTTATTTCTGTTTTCCCGACGCGGCCTCCGCGTGACCGATGACTAGATGGATGAATTGGACGGAGGCCTTTCTGCAGAAAGGACCCAACCACGCATAGAGAATCAATGACAGTTGGTTCCTTTCTGCATTAAGACTCCTCCGTCCAATTGAATTTCCGCTCATTCGCTCATTGTTCCGCGCAGTCCCCGTGTCTCTTTCGAACCGTGCATGGTTGCCGGCTTGTGCGGAAAAATCTTTGCATTTCCCATTTAAATCAATGTATTCGAAGATTTTTCCACAAATCAATTGTGGTCAATTGTGATTGATGCGCAGTCTTTTTCAAACTGTTGAAAATAATCATGACGTTTTACGATGATTTAAATGGGTGATTTGATCATCTTTTAACGCGATCTGGCAAACACGGTTTGTGGCCGATTTTTGATTGTCTACTGTCGACTGTCCGCTGTCACCGTTCCCTGTCGTATCGCGGTTCGTTTTTGATTGTTCCACACTTTTGCTGGCGCGCCTCGCACAGCGGGTTAAAATGCCTGTCTGGTGGCGTAAAATCGGTTGAAAACACCTGAAATGACCCACGTGACCCGTCGTGGTGTGACCCACGTTTTAAATCAACTTTTGCGTCTCTCGCCGCGATAGTCTCGCAGCACAAAACCATGGAAAAAACTACAATACCAGTAATTTATCGCTCAAAAACTAATTGTGCTGATGAAGTGTTTTCGTACGCGATCTGAAATTTGCTTTAAACATTTTTTTTTTTTTATTATTATTATTATTGCAATGACATTTTTTTTCGGGAGCTGCCACGGCTTTAATTTAGAGCTCCGATTGCAATATTTTAAACTATAATCTATGAAATCAATTTCATGATTGTATAGGTTACTTGAAATTGGTTTTTAGGTGAAACTATATACTGATCTTAAAGTTTTTATCTTGCTTTTATGCCACGAGAGACGCAAATTATGCGGACAAAATGAAAGAAACGTTGTCAATTTGCTCGCAACGCCACTGATTCTTGCAATGAATTTTCCAGCTGAAATTGAGTAAGAAACTATTAGACACGACATAAATTGAGGCCATTTACGGGAAAAGGGCCTTCAAAAAAATGGGTGTGCTCTTTATGAGAAATCAGCATTGTGATTGAATAGATACTTTTGCCCGAAGAGCACCTGTTGCAGTTTTATGGACCCTTTTTTTTTTGGGGGAAAAAATCAATGGCCTCAATTATTTTAGTTTATATAGTCTTGCAGTTTTTGCCAACAAACCAATAATTTTTGCCTACTGTGCATTGCACGACGCATCGTTCTGATACGGCATGGCCGAATGGGCTCCGGCTCCCGGCCCCTGCACTCAAAAAGAAAGGCGCGAGTTCAGCGCATCGGCGTTTTCCCGAATGATTAGTCCATTGAAATCAGCGGTGTAATTAATTGATAACTACGTTAACCGAGATAAAGAGAGAGGGGATTCTCATGCCCCCTCTTTTGTATAAACGCTGATTCATTAGCGTTCTAAAAAAAAAATGCTTCGTCGGAACTCGGAACAAAGAACACTCAAAACATTGATCGAATATAGCGCTTGCTCCTAACGATGTGAAGCATCAGTGCCGAGGAAATGGGGGATTCAACCCCCAAAAAATGAATACTTTTATTGGAAATCGAAAAATTGGTACTCTGGTGAAGCAGATTTGTTATTCTTCAAATGAGAGAAACTGCACAATCTTAAAAAAAAAAAAAACAAAACAAAAAAAAAAAAAAAAAAAAAACACAAAAAAACACAAAAAACAAAGAACAAAAAAAAAAACAAAAAACAAAAAACGGGGGGGGGGACAAAAATTGAGAATGTATCACATTGTACAGTCGGGGACAAAAAGAATGTGAAACGACTCCTTAGATTTAGGCTTAAGTAGGCCACCCATAGTGCCTAAATTCATTGAGATAAGTATTACAGGTCCAAGAGTCGTCTAACATTCCTTTGGGTCCCCTTTGGAGCCCAAAGATACTTACGTTTGAAATATCACCTTTAAACCGAAAAGCCCATCGAACTTTAAACAATGAAAAATGGATAGTGTTAATATTTGACTCATGTAACCTGAGTTGAGCAAATGGTAATCGATTACTCGTTTTTCGAATACTGTTCAAAAGTAATGGTGGTAGATTTTTGTGCGGTAATCAAGCATATCAATTTTAATGAATCCAAAGTTTCAAGATGAAAAAACCCGTTTTTTATCAAATAATGTTTGGTTCATTAAAATCGGCGCGCCTGATAACTGCTAAAATCCCATCTCGATTACTTTTGAAAGTAACCCGGCAAAAAAAATAGACGTTCAACGTCCTCAGGACGTCCGAAGGACATTCGTAGGAAATTTAGAAAAAGTCTTGAATTGATCTGAAATGCCTTATTTTGACCTTAGAAAGGTAATCAGCGAAGAAAAAAAAAATAACTTCCAAATCACAATTTTCTGCCGGGAATCGAAAATGCCCATTTGCCCAAATCGGTCCCTCAACTCTATTCAAAACTCATCACTAGTGCGCCGTCTATGCGAGGAACAAAGGAATAGTGTCTGCAATGGACCATTTGCATGCTCCTGGGATTAGCCTGAAGTAAAATTATTCTTGGGGGAAATTTCACGAGAAGAACGATGGCGTCCTCAAAAATCGCGAAAGTTGCACGCAAAGCTGCGAAAAAGTCATTTTAAGTGATTTCAAGTTTGGGCGCTTCTGATTGGCTACTGCGCCGCCTTGCCGTAGAGTTGCATCATCCGACTCTTCCATCGCCGTAGACTCGCCGATCAGTGTACGTTGCCCTATGCTGTCGTGTGTTTACCTCTTGAAAATGCTCCTGCAATTTCCTATTTTGTTTACTAATTTTTGACGGAAAGTTAATTTAAAGTGCTGTTAAAAGGTCAGTTAGCTTGTAAATGAAGTGAAACGTCGGTATTCTTACATTTTTTCTAGTTTTAACGGAGTTTACAAGTGAGTGTTGTCACTCCAGCAGCCGTTGCTGGTATAACCTTCAAAACAGTGTATTATTTATTACCTACTTTTGTTAGTTGTTTTGATCTTTCTGCGAGCTTGTCTTTTAGGAAGGAGCTTTCTTCATTAAATTAATTAATTCTTCATTAAAGTCAGTTTTTGATGTTTGAGAGTGATTTACTGCTAGTGTTTCATACCATTGCATCGGCGTCCTACCTCTCCTTCCATGGTATAGAGTACAACCTATTTAAATTCTAAGCCAGTGCTGTGGTATTCCACCAGTTCTGTGCCAGAATTTCTAGCATGATTTGAGTTATTTTTCAAGCCAGTGTAGATACTTTCTATAATTTCAAATTCTTAGTACCCTTGATTAATATCGTAACTCGTGAGATACTGTTTATAGTGCACTTGGCCTCTCCGTCTCTCTCTTAAGCACAAATGTTGACAGTTAATAAACCAACTTATCTCTTCAAGTTTAAGTGTACAGACTGACTAAAGTTCAACTTCCAAGTCTGATTTACATTAAGTGGTAGTCTTCATGCCAAGATTATCATTTACGGAACTCAGTCTGAAGTTAATTCATCGGTGGAACGCAGAACAGGGGCAACTTTTTTTGGATCATCAATAATTTACTGGAGGTATGCACCTTGTGGTGAAATTTGATTTTTTTTTTTCTTCTCTATATTTATCTGTACTCCTTGTAACATTGTAGGAGTTTATTCAAGCTACCGGAGGGTAGATTTCATACAAAAATGTTACGTGCAATATCAATATGAACCGGAGGGTGTGGTCGCAAACCATCGCACTTTAATCGTTTTAGGTTAAATTTTGTTAATCAGAGCTCATGTTTCAGGGGATCCTTTCCTACTCCATATAAGTATGTACATCATGTATGCACCAACAAGAAGAGCTGATATCCATTAATGATTGAATTAATCTTGCAGAGATGGGAGGGGTGCGATCGGAATCCTACACATTCATAATGAATTTCACTTAAATATTTACAAATACCTACTTCCTTCCAATCATCAACTTTGTGCAATGGTTTGCATTACCAATGCTGAAAATTCAAGTTTCAGGGTTGGACCTCATTAGCAGTCCTTAAAGTAATAATTTACTGCCCAGAAATTGGGTTTCCTGGCTTTACCCCTAAACTTGATGCGCTAGTTCCTTTTTACCGTGGTTAGAAAATGTACTGTTAGCTCTGCATACTCACTCTCACTGTTGTTTTATATACCTGGACCAATATTTTAAGCTAAACAACTGATACCAACTTCTCAAGTTAAGACAGGAAAGGTTTACTCCTCCAACAGGCGGTAAATCAGTTGCCAAAAGTAAGCTAGCTTCAAACAAAAACACTGCATATTATGCATTGAGCTGATTGGGCTACTTTTCTCATTAGGAACAAGATGGAACGCTACATTTTTTGACTGCGGTTTGCCTTTAAACTTTGAGCATTCTAATGAAACACAGTAAACAAGCCAACCACTTTTAATAGTTGATCCACCTAACTGCGGTAACTGTATTCCAACTGGGAGAAATCACAAGTAACCCGTTCCATCCTGTGTCACATCAGTTTTCACTAATAAGAAAATTTTCTATTCTATTGTGCTGTCACTCCCACACTCAAAGGAGGAGTACAGATAAATACAGAGAAGAAAATCAAATTTCACCACAAGGTGCATACCTCCAGTAAATGATTGATGATCCAAAAATAGTTGCCGCTGTTCTGTGTTCCACCGATGAATTAACTTCAGACTGAGTTCCGCAAATGATAATCTTGGCATGAAGACTACCACTTAATGTAAATCAGACTTAGAAGTTGAACTTTAGTCAATCTGTACACTTAAACTTGAAGAGATAAGTTGGTTTATTAACTGTCAACATTTGAGCTTAAGAGAGGGACGGAGAGGCCAAGTGCACTATAAACAGTATCTCACAAGTTACGATATTAATCAAGGGCACTAAGAATTTGAAATTATAGAAAGTATCTACACTGGCTTGAAAAATAACTCAAATCATGCTAGAAATTCTGGCACAGAACTGGTGGCATACCACAGCACTGGCTTAGAATTTAAATAGTACTCTCTATGCCATTCAGGTAAAGTAGGACCGATGCAATGGTGTGAATCACCAGCAGTAAATCATTCTCAAACATCAAAAGCTGACTTTAAAATAAAACTGAAGAATGAAAGAAGGCTCCTTTCTGAAAGACAAGCTCGCAGAGAGATCAAAACTCACACCAGTACCTAATACACTGTTAAGAAGGTTATCTATACCAGCAATGGCTGCAGTGAAAACACTCATTTGTAAACTCCATTAAAACGAGAAAAAATTTAAAAATTCCGGTGTTTCACTTCAATTACAAGCTAACTGACCTTTTAACTAGGTACACTTTAAATTAACTCTCCGTCGAAAATTTGTAAACAAAGTAGGAAATTGCAGGAGCATTTTCACAAGGTAAACACACGACAGCATAGGGCAACGTACACTGATCGGCGAGTCTATGGCGATGGAGTAGTCGGATGATGCAATACCTCGGACGAGGTCGACTCGGTCGTGGCGCGCGATTCAAATTCGAAATTTTCGGATCAATTTTTTTCACTGCTCCCGCACTCAAAAAAATTTGAAAAAATTCCTGAGTACTCAGTGCACCAAGCTGTTTCATATTCTGAATTAAAAAAAATGTGTGCAAATGGTCCATTGGTCAACTTGAATGCAGTGGCGTAGCGTGCAATTTGGCAACGCTGTACTGTGTCTATTTAAACCCATGTAAAAAGTCGAATGCGAAGGTGTTCACCGAACACTACTCAATGGTTCGATATTTTTTATGGGTTCAAATAGACGAACTGCAACGTTGCCAAATTGTACGCTACGCCACTGCTTGAAATTTCACTGATCATGTAAGTCGCGCGATTCAACAATCGACCGAATCAGCTTAAAGGGAGGTCATAGGATAACGTTCAGAGAACAAGTCAAAGTTACGATAGAGTATAAATCGGCCCAGACGGGGTAATGGCAGGTTTGGGTGGGGGGGGGGGAGACTGCGAGGGGCACAGTTAGTTGTGGGAAGAAGAGAAGGAGTAGAGAGGTTAGGTCGGTCGGTCGGCGCGGCTCAGCTCGCCGGGCGCGTTGTGAGACTCAGGAGCGCAACGGGTTGCATGCAACGAGCGCAACGGCGCAACGGCGGCTTGGTGGTTCGTTGCCGAATCGTGCAGACTTAACTTTACCTATATCGAAACTTTTAAATATCTTCTGACCCCGTTAAAACGGTATACTATCGGGAGCAAAGATGTTGGAATAAAATTCTTTATTTTTGTGTTGAAGGTATATTAATTCAATACACTTTGCACAGCGTACGTGATGACTGCATTGAGTCGTATCAAATGCGTTGCTTATCGCATTCGATGAAAAACTATTACCACAGAATAATACAATCAGAACGGAAACTCCCATAAGAGCCAATGGAAGCAAGTTTGGAATTTAACGGCACCAATAGGCAACGCTGTGGTCTTATATCCCAACATGGAGGATTTGTGTGATTTGTGTTGAAACTCATTTATTTCTGTAAATTCTGGAAAGAAATCTTAAGTTTCCGCCCTCACTTTTATTTTAATGGCATTTCAGAATGAAAATTTCGCGGATTATGTCCTATATTTTTTTTTCACGCGCGAATCCAGATGTAAACACCCTATATCCCAACATGGCGGACGCGAAATGAATTTGCTTCAAAATCCGACAGAGTTTCCGTTCTGATTGTATTATTCTGTGCTATTACCGGGATATTCTTAATGGAAGAAGATTAGCTGTACCACTTAATATTTAGACCCATCAAAATTTCGTAATATTATCTGACCTTGTGCAAAAGGTTAAGGAGTCAAGATATTGAAATGGTTTTTAGAATACGTGATAACTTCGCTCATATTTACTATATGCTTTGCATATTGATTTAAAAAAAAAAAAAACCTTTGGTGTGACTGCTCTGAGAAATAAGAGATGTGCCTTTATTACGCGTTGCTTTTTGCATACTACAAGCCCTATTTTTTTTATAACGTTTGAATTATTGCACGATTTATAGAGCAGTGCAAGTTTTTTAAACGACCATCAATTCTAAGGTTTTGAACAAAATTTTCGGCTGATGTTCAAACGATTTTACTGTCAGAAAATCGGTTTACGTATCGTATTTTTGTATACTTAGCTATACCTAAGTATATTTACAAAATTAGCTTCTCAAGGCCCTGCACTGAAAAACATTGCATTAATCCATGGATTAATCGTATATAAAATATGCCTGGTAGTCGATAAATAATTAAGACTGCGTCTCAATCAAAATCTCGTTAGCTGTCAAAAGCATTTTTATCCCAAAAATTTAAAATTCGGCCAGAATCGGGATTTCCAGGGAAAAGCTCTCTCAAATTTCGTCAGAAATATTTTTGAGATACACGCTCGTTCACTTTGCAAGTTCATTTGAACTAATCCTTTGAAATATGAATGAGATCAATGAGGTCGAGATCTTAGAGCACTTAAGAACAAGTAATTTTGTTGAAATATTATAATTATCGATGCCCATTATTTTATACGAGAGAACTATGGCTGGAAGATTACTATGTGATGGTGAAAAATCGGTCTCTGAGCAATGCAGAAATTCAGGTGCGAAAGGGTTAAAAAAAGTTGTCAAAACTGGCAACACGGGGAGCATTTTA
This sequence comes from Trialeurodes vaporariorum, assembly GCA_011764245.1. Classification (NCBI taxonomy): domain Eukaryota; kingdom Metazoa; phylum Arthropoda; class Insecta; order Hemiptera; family Aleyrodidae; genus Trialeurodes; species Trialeurodes vaporariorum. The sequence continues at coordinate 29,067,672 of VMOF01000388.1, read as the reverse complement.
TACCTGGTGCAAGAGCAGGCGAGTAGGTTGCATTGATTTTGAGCCGATGTTCTTGGAACGGCCTGTAGAGAACCGGAGACCCGACTTTGCCCCGTCTAGAGAGTCTAGACTGCCTGCCTGCCTGTCTCAACGAGGCTTTTGTTTTCTCGGCCTCCCTCTGCCGCTCTCCTTCCTCCCCCATTTTTTACTGGACTGATTTTTTTGTTTTCATTTTTAATTTCATTTATTTATTTATTCATTTATCTATTTATGTATTTATTTATTTAGTTATTTTTTCATTTATTTATTTTTATATAATTTTTCGCTCGTTTTTTTTCCTCTTTGCTTTGACGTCAACGGCGGCTATGATGTTTCAACATCTTCTTATGAGCCATGGAAATTAATCGATTCTTCGGAGACTCAATGGAACTCCCAAATCATCGATACTTACATATCGGATCGTGCATTATAATGTATCGACATCCCTCTCCATATAAATTCTTAAAAATTATCGATCCTCTTGAAAATTCGATTGAATGGATACTTTTACGTAGTTTTATATGGGGAAAAAATATAACTACTCGTTCTTAAGCCGCCACTACTTATCATTTTCACAGTCACTATTTATAGCATTTTGTAGTTCTAGTTTTATAGGGTCGTTCTCGGAAATGTTGCCGCTCAGCGAGATTTTGGAAATAAATAATCGGCAGATCTTATATTAATTTAAATAGACGAGCAGATAAATTTTTCATTCAAAATATGGCAACTCACAAATAGCGTGTTTGCGTGCCACATCCGATGATTCATCAACGTCATCAATATTGGAGTAACCTATATTTATAGAAAACCAGTTATAGGATTCAGGAAATGAATTATTGGAATAGTCCACAATTTAGTGGCAGCTCTTGAACAATCGAGTATTGTCTTTCTCCTGCTTGAACCTACATGCAAAAAGCTAAGACATGCAATTGAACCTCTGGAAATATCGCTTTTTTCCCCCATAAGTAAACATGAATACAGCTAGGGTGTCGAAGAAATCAATTCTCTCCCGGTTGATGATGACAATTTGAAAACCCCAGGAAAAAAGCCATTACCTCCTGAAAACATAGAAGAAAATGCCGGGGCCTTAGGCCTTAGCTTCTTCCCTAAGCGAGCACGGGCTTTAAAGTTCCCTGTGATCCCGATATATCGCATATTCCAACAGTGGAAAGACGGATAAAATTTTGTTCATCCTTGGAATGGTTTCAAAAATGGAACAGTTGCGTTTTTATTCATCGTTACGTGATGAATAATTACTTTTTTATTCATCGTTACATGACGAACAATTACGTTTTTATTCATCGTTACACGATAAGGTAACTGTAGACATTTTCTCTTTACAATTCACTAATTCTAATTGATACTTCAGGGGTGTATCAAAAAAATAAAAATAAATGTTGATCGTGAAGTAATACATTTTATGGACATTATTGGGGGCTAAGCATCCCCTCTCTTCCTTGAGGGTCTACTTAGTGCGTGCTTTTGATGTATTCTTTTCAAAACTTTGGCTGTATTGGATGGTAGAAAATCTGCCCCTCTTAACGGGTATTCAAAAACGATACGGGCTGTGACGTTATAGGATTTCAAACTACGCTGCAATACGTCGCGGTGTTCCTTTAACCTTCTATCGATCTTGACCTTTATACGTTGCAACGCCAGTCTCGACATCCAACCGCAACCTTTGGGTGGCGCATGAACTGCATTTGAAGGGATCCTGGGATATGACCCATGGCGCGTTGGGTTTGCCGTTTACTTGAACTCTCAATACTATATCCTTATGTTTATTTTTAGGAGGAAGCACACCTTATGTTTCTTCGGTCCTTCGAATACCTCCTCGTTTTATTTCCGTTGTTCTATCATCAGTTTCCATGTTTCGGATTAAAACTTGAGCCAAACTGGCGTTATCATCCTTGTTATAAAGTTCTAAACGAACTAATTTAACTTCAAACTGACGTTATTTTCTACGTTGCGTCATTTTCGAGCTTTTTATTCTCGAAGTAACAGACGTATAGAGTCGTTACGAGTACTCAACTTTAGTGATTGCATCATTTTCATCTTGTTTTCCGTATACTCCGAAGTTTTGACTAAGTATAGGTTAACGACCTGATTGCTCCATGTCTCACGGAAGTTTTTTAAAGTTGCTTTTTTGTACTCTTGATTGAAGTACCTATACCTTTACCTTTTCAGTCTTTCCGCTCATTTTATGACCTGAAAAGTTTTCGCTGTCAGTTTTTTTTTTTTTTTTTTTGGCCGGATTGTGAACATCCAAATTAAAAATCTATAACGAAGAACTAGTGCATTACTATAAGAGCACCAAGAAGCAATCCTTTCAAAAGCTGTCTGCCTTCAAGGTTATAGATTAAAGAGGTATGCTCATCTGACTTCGCACTAAAAATTCAGTGGCGCGCAATTCAAAATCACTGCAGGAAATTGATGACCGACAAAAGCATAGAAAACGTATACTCTTTGCAGAAAACATTGGGTTGTTTTCTGCTTCCCTGCACAGGGCAGCCCAATGTTTTCTGCAAAGAGTATACGTTTTCTGCTTCTGTCGGCCATCTTGCCTGCAGTGGTTTTGAACTGCGCGCCACTGAATTCGTTGCGCGAAGTCAGATGAGCATACCTCTTTAATCTATAACCTTGGTCTGCCTTTTTGTAATTTGGAGCCTACTCTATGCCTATTTTTATACGTCTGAAGCAATTTGCTTCACAACTCATACAAGCATAAAAACCATTATTTGCCCGAAATTATAATGATATAACACTTTAAGACCTTTACGCCCTGGAAAAATGACACTCGCGTGCCGTCTTTTCGTCACCTACTCACCCTCCACCATGAATCCTCTGCCGAATCTCAATGTGTATACTGGATCCTCTCTTAATTGTGAAATAAGCACAGAATAATACAATCAGAACGAAAACTCCCATAAGAGCCAATGGAAGCAAGTTTGGAATATAACGGCCCCAATAGGCAACGCTGTGGTCCTATAAGGTAAGTGACCCAAAGGTGGCCATACCTATGCTTGGGGCCAATATGCACTTATAAGTCATGAGAGATAAATAAAACTAAATATGTCAATTTACTATTCAGACAGTTGGCTATCATATGTTAGTTTCATTTTTTTTAAAATTTGCTTGTTTTTTAGTCTTTAGTTTTTTTGCGTTTGAAAAAAAGTAGAGTTGACTTCGCGCAAAACATGCACCTAAGGTGGCCACCCCTAATATTTTTGATGAACCTAAAGGCGAACACCCCCTTTTAAATTTCACTAATAAGGTATTCAAATGCTATTTTATCGTTCAAAAACGGAATCTAGACCCTAGTTATACCAGAAATTATACTGATTATGAGGAATTGAAAGTCAACGGTGGAATCAATTTAAGGGCTTAGCTTTTACGATTGTTTTCTTCCGTGAAAATTAGCTGAAGACCTGCGAAAATGGACGTTGCACAGTTCCGCGCCGACTAAATCACCCGATGCTCTTAATTTTTGGAGTGGGAGAAGCGATAGCACCCTGCTGATTAGCACTAACGCCATCTATCGTCAATTCGTGTAATTAACTGAAATAAGCTGGGGTGGTCCACCTTAAAAGCTGGGCCACCTTTGGGTCACCTACCTTATCCCAACATGGCGGACGTGTATGATTTGTGTTGAAACTCATTTATTTCTGTAAATTCTGGAAAGAAATCTTAGTTTCCGGCCTTAATTTTATTCCACTGGCATTTCAGAATGACAATTTTTGGATCATGTCCTTTATTTTTCTTTTTTTTTCGCGCGCGAATCCAGATGTAAACATCCTATATCCCAACATGGTGTACACGGAATAAATTTACTTCAAAATCCCACGGAGTTTTCGTCCTGATTGTATTATTCTGTGTTATAAGATTTCTTTTTCCTGTACTTCCTCGAGTGCTTGTGAAGAAGCCTATATACTTGCTTGTAATTGCAGTTCCATGAAAGTTGAAGCCATATACCAAAAAGACGCCTATTGAGTGTCCCACGCCTTCCTTGAAAAAGGACCTTTAGAAACGCCGATGCAAAGGAATAAAATTATCCAGGCATGTGTGAGTCCCTATTTACGAGATACTGGTGTCAAAATGACCTACAAGCAACTGGGGATGGATTCGTTTTTAGACGATTGAATCAGGATGAGTTACGAATGTAATTTAAGGTGTTCTTAGAATTGAGAGTAAGTGAAAATATTCTCTTATTGTCATATTTCTCAGATTCTGTCATAGCAAGTAGAAGAGAGAATACCTATGAATGCAAGCGTGCGTCTCGGATCTGACTATTTTGACTCAAGAACTGAATAAGTGGATAATGGATATGCAACCGTTTCTGCACGTGCGGGAGAAAAACTCGCTATCTGGAAACGAATAAGTCGCTTCGCACTCGAGAAATCAAATCAAATTTGATATTTCCAGTCGCCTCGGTATATACCGAGAGTTTAACATCTAGCTAACAACTATCCAGAACGCATTACGTATACCAATTTTATTGTATTGTACTGTCGAAAGAAACCTATCTCAGATATCCAATGTAAGCTTTATCCAAATAAATAAAGATAACCAAATTGAGGTACTGAATCCTCTAAACTGTAGAGCACATACAACAAAAAACTGTGAGCATCATATGAAATAATTTACTCTCGGTACCGGGGCGACTCGAAGTATCAAATTTAATTTGATTTCTTGATTGCGAAGCGACTTACCCGTTTCCAGATAGCGAGTTTTTCTAGAGCAGACATTCCGGCCTGTTTCTTTATGAATCCCCAGATCTTGTTTTTACACTTCTTTCCCTTCATCACTTCTGCAGGCTGATTCTGCTCATTTGGACGAGACGAGACGAGATAGCGAGAATCGACCAATCAAATGCGTTTAAATAGAGTCACGTGACAGATTTTAAGTCATTCGAGGAGTGGACCGACCAGATCAGAGTCATTCTTTTCAAATTCATGACTCTGACCCGATCGGTCCACTCCTCGAATGACTTCAAATCTGTCACGTGACTCAAAACGCATTTGATTGGTCGATTCTCGCTATCTCGTCTCGTCTCGTCCAAATGAGCAGAATCAGCCTGCTGAAGCCTAAAAATCCACGACTTAACTCAATAAAAAGCTTTTAAACATGCGATCGTAATGGTATACTGGCGGATGAAGCATGAAAGCGGAACTCTCCGATAAATTTTGGCGATTTTCAATTCTCATTCAGTTCCTCCAGCAATATGTATAAAATAACGTTTGAACAGCTCCAAAGATTAATGCTGACTCTGTTTTCACTTCTGAAACGAGCTTTGTACATATATAGAGGGTTTTAGTAATGGCGACTGCCGGTGATGAGCGTTCCAAACAAAGCCGGGTTGTCTCTCTCGCTCTTACGTGACCCCCATGTACTGCCATCTCACTCTAATTTCAAAAATCGTATATAGAGACTTATTTTGTGAAATTTTATGGCAGAAATGAATTTCTCGAGGCATTTTAATGCGAGTTTGATAATAATTTGTCGTAAAACAAGGCCCCGTATACGAATTTCGATACTAGAAAGAGATGGATATACATGGGGGTCACGGGAGAGTGAGTGAGATAGTTTGGAACGCTACGCGAGTTTTATCACAACCGATTGCGACCGATGAGTGCATTGTTGTGGTTGTTGGCTAACCGTTGACTTCGCACTAAAACCGTCTATTAGTAAACGAACTGACTCATAGATTACAAATTAGCGTTTTTTAATCCTTTTTAGCACCTCTTTTGTATAATTTCCGATTTCCGATGTGCGTTTACTAGATAAAAATGTTGCCCTTACCTCACATATCAGTAACGGTACGATCTCATAAGATGTTAGTTGTCTTTGGGGGTAAACAAGATCTTTTCTCCTCTTGCGTAGACTTTAGATGCGAATACTTTTTAGTGTGAACTATCGTTCATACACCCACGTTTCTCTAATAGTACACTCCTCTTTCGAGGCGCGTGAAAAAATCTTCACAGATCTCCCGCGGGATCGATTGTCAGCGGCGGCGCGGCGCTATATACACTCCGATTACTCCTCGCTACAAATCAATTTATTCCATGACAGATTGACAAGTGAACACTGAACAGTGGGAGTGGAACACGCGTTGTAACTTGTTCGCTCGCCTGTGAAGATGGAAGATAATCAGCCCAGGTACTTGAGAATGGAAGTTCGCCCCCTTCATCCCATCCTGCTTCCTGTAGCCCAAACTTTACCCCTCACTCGTCGTGTTTCGTTGAAAAAAAAAGAAAGAAAGAAAGAAAAAAAAAAAAATGAAAATATTCCGTTGAATCGAGCAAGGCGCGTGCCGCTGCTCTGGGGTTTTCAAAGTGGCTGCTCGTGTGATTTGGCAGCAATTTTTTCCCTCCAATGGAATCTAAGTAAATAATCGAACAATCGAATGCTGGTGAATTGCACGAATGTGATTTCCGCTGGTCTTACCATCAGATTGGACTATTTATTTGCTTATAGCAAAAGTTTGCATTAACCCCATTCTAACTCTGTTCTTCCACCATAATCTACGTGTATGCATTTTTTCTTTTTAAAGAATAAAGTCTTCCCGGTTAATTTTATAATCTCATTTTTGTAATTCGAAATTCTTGAAAGGTTTTGGCGTAGGCAAGTGGACTTTCAATAATTATTATCTAAAATGCGTAAAAAATAACGTTAAGACCATTGAAAAGCTCTAAAACTCACTCTTCTTAGAGAAATCTTAGCTCAAAGTTCAGATGGACGTCCCGTTTTTTTTTATGTTTAACGTTTTGATTTAAACTCAGAAGAAAAAAACCTAACCTTTGAACTGGAGCAAAAAGGCTCGTTTTGTCTGGTTTTCATTAACCTGTGGATTAGAAGGTCGATTTTCTCAAATTTTGTCGCTAGGATAATTGTTACATCAACAAAAAAGTCCAAAGTTGTGTAATAAGCGAGAAAAAAACAGCACTGGATTCCAGGTACTGATGCCGTCATTCCCACAAGGCCTCATAAAAATTTTGACATCATTACCTCGAATTTATTGCTGTTTTTTTCGCTTATTATGCAACTTTGAACTTTCTTCTTGATGTAACCGTGTTCTTCGCGACAAAATCTGTAAAAATCAACCTTCCAATTCACTGTTTTAAAACCGAAAGAAACGGTCTGACCGTTTCAATTTAAAGGTTATGTTCTTTTGTTTGGGGGGGGGGGGTGCGAAACGTATTTTAGAGTATAATTACACGGGTGGTTCATATCTGTACTTTGAATATTGTTTTCTCTGCTGAAAGTGAGTTTTGGGCCTCGTTTAGTAGTCTCATCGTTGGTGGAATTGATAGTCCATTCGCCTACAGCACAATCTTGCAAGCGCTCCGACACGCGGATTGGGAGGCATCGACTGTAAATCCATTCATTGCACTGACATAGCTTGACAAATCGACAACGTTGCACCCGCCGCGCCGGTTCAGTCCGGGACCCGGAAAAGGGGAAAATCGGACCTGGGAACGGCGCAGCGCGGCGGTCTAGGTAAACCGGCGCGGCGGGCTCGAAAATGGTAGATAAAGCTCGGCCGCGCCAGCGAACGAGGAAGAGAGAGGGGGAACAGATAGGGGCAGAACAAGGAGAGGGATGAAGAGTGAGAGAGAGAGAGAGAGTTTGAGATAAGGGGGAGTGAGCAAGAGATGTGGGACATGAAGAGAGAGGGGAAAATGCTCTGGCGACATGCACCCTGGTCGTTGCAATTCTCGACTCGTGCCCCCCTAACCCCTCCTCGCTGCTGAGACACAGTCCCCGCCCCCCACCCCTGCGCTCCCCGCTACCCCACACTCTTCGCCCCTTCTCTCGCGCGAGGTTTTGCGACCGCCCCACTCTACACCACTCCACCCCGCCCCATTAGCCTTCGGTGGCGCGTATTGATTTTATGCAGTTTCGCCTCCACCCCCTTTGCCTTGGCTTACCCCCCGCTCGCCCTTATTCCCACCCCCGTAATGTCTACTGCAACTGTGACTACCACTACAGAATAGATGTCTTCCTTTTCTTTACGATTCTACTCTCTGACCCACTTCCTCCTTGCGACGTTGCCGAGTTGCCCTTAGGTACGCAAATTCGAAGGAAAATTAGGACGTTGTCTGGTACGTTGTTTCTTTTGGACTCTCGATTGCTACTCGAAATCTGTTTTGTTAGAGTCTTTACTTCTTGTAGAGTCGGGTCATTAACAGTGCTGCCGTCTTGCGGATGTTTAATGAGACTCCAAAACTTACAAGAGATTTCGCTGGTGAACCATGATATTGCGGATCTAAGTTTGTTAAAATTGCCGAAATGTATTAATTATTAGTAGATTATTCGCGAAAACGCGCTTTGACTGAGCTGCATAATCTTTTAGCTCACCGGTGGAATAGACGGTTTTAGTGCGAAGTCAACGGTTAGCCAACAACCACAACAATGCACTCATCGGTCGCAATCGGTTATGATAAAACTCGCGTAGCGTTCCAAACTATCTCACTCACTCTCCCGTGACCCCCATGTATATCCTTTCCATCTCTTTCTAGTATCAAAATTCGTATACAGAGCCTTGTTTTACAACATATTATTATCAAAATCGCATAAAAATGCCTCGAGAAAATCATTTCTGCAATAAAATTTCACAAAATAAGTCTCTATATACGATTTTTGAAATTAGAGTGAGATGGCAGTACATAGGGGTCACGTGAGAGCGAGAGAGACAAACTGGCTTTGTTTGGAACGCTCATCACCGGCAGTCGCCATTACTAAAACCCTCTATTAATCGTAAAGGGAATCCTATGAAATTTACTCCAAATAGCTGCACTGCCACTCTTGCTCGATATTCTTGAGCTTTTTTTTTCTTTTTCTTTTTTCGCAAATCCCAGGGTCAAAGTAAGTTTGTCTCGGCTATTGGATCTCTTGCAAGCTTTTTCTGTTTCTAAATGACGTATCGCAGGTATTCGGTGTGAAATGTTGTGACGGAAACGATGAGACTACTGAAAAGGTCTAAAATGCATTCCCGAGAGAGAAAACATCCTTTTGTGCGGAATAGACCTCCCGCGCTTGTATCATCCAACTATGACTGATCACGTCACCACACGTCACCAAAAAATCAGTTTTCTTCTATCATCTGATGCCTCTGTAAATGTGAGTTATCTTGTTAAAGATGAATGGGTTCATCTTTGTTCGAGGGCTCAAGAAAGCAACAAGCAACACTAACAAAAACATAGCTACAGTCGAAACCTACCGGCAATTTTGCTTTGAAGTCATAATTTTACTCAATAAAGGCATATAATTATAAAATAATTAATCAGGAGCCTTCATTCTGTAAGAGGGCGGAGAGGGGTAACTTAATCCACGAAGAAAACCTAACCCGTGTCCATCACTCAACAGTATAGGCAACTGATGGCTGTTGTTCCGGTGAGTCCCGACCAAAGTAAATTGAGTTGAGGAATCGGACACCTGTCGCAAGCTTTTGTGTTGGGTCTTTTTGTCTCCGGTCGAATTGGCTTCCATCGTCGAAGTCGATTTTCGACAAACACCGAAAAAATGGTTTTGTTGCTTTTGAAAAAAGATATGACACACCATATTTCAGATACATAATATTGCATCCGAGAAATATCGAAGAGACTTGCCTTTTATTTCGATTCGTTATCATAGAATCAAATAGGAAAGATAAGATGTATCGAAATATTAAACCACACAAGCTGCCTCTGCATTTCAGATATTTGATATTGCATTCGAGAGGTATCGGAGTGCTTGTTAGTGGCTGTCTGCTCGGTACCCCTTCGGCCTTCTCATCTCTACTCTCTATACCAACAGCTCGCAGCTCACTTCTTTTCACGTGTAATATTCGTCTGGTGTAAGCGCTGTCTGCGACTTGTATAAAATCGTGACTTTTATCCGACCAGCCGCCAGCGCTTGCTCTCTCAAGGGAGCGATGCATGCTCGACGCCCGTAATAGGCTCGTCTGTCTGGCGAGTTGCAATAAATTCTCGCTCAATAACTTATGACATCAACTCTGTTGCAAAACTGAACTCAGCTCCCTGTCAAGCTTCTTGCTTATGATTCGCGATTTTTCGTGACTCGTCTCTTGGACCACATCACACGGAGAAAAAAAACTTCGGTTCTTATGGAACACCGAGGGTGTTTGGTCCCAGTAACCGAAGTTTTCAGTTGTGAGTACCGAACTTCAGTTAGGAGTACCGAAGTGGTTCAGTAGGAACGAAATGTGCGAGTCATAGTATTCGTCACACTTACCGAAACCTTCGGTACTCCTAACTGAAGTTCGGTACTCACAACCGAAAACTTAGGTTACTGTAACCGAATACCTCGGTGTTCCATATGAGCCGAAGTTCAATTCTTATAACAGATTTTTTTTTCTCCATGCAGAGTGGAAACTATCACATCACACTAAGTTGTTTCAGAAGCAGCATCTACTATACATAGTTTGTCCCAGAAAAGATTGGACTGGACAGCTCTACGGATTTCACGAAAACATCAGTCTCGTTCCGCTACTCACCTTATATGAAGACACATCAATCGTCTGTGAGTCGTTATGCATCTCCATGAAAACACTAGCCCGTTTAAGACAAAATGGACGACACCATTTATGCGATTTCTCCCATATCACGTCAAATCCAATAAATTGAAACTTCATCGCTGTTATTTCTCCAAATTCGTTATTCTAATTCCTTCAGTTTTCTTTGCAATCACCTGCAATGTTTTCAGCTTCGGTAGTATACTGTGCGTAGCGGCCGCTATACAATCGCCGCGCAAGGTTTCAATTGTAAACATTGCGAGTGTTGAATCCAATCTTTTCTGAAACAGTCTATAACTATTTTACTACCAGGACCAGAAGAAATCAAATCTGCAACGCGCTCAAATTGAGTTGGTAGTTAAACATTCGTACTCAGCGGTTATCCTTTTGCCTATCTCGGTAGTTGAAGGCGCTCGATGAACCATTATTTTGTAAATGTTAATAATTTGGAGTAGATTTTACGGCCCTTGAGAGATCGAGATAGGAAAATGAATAGCTCGGGCGTGATGTTAAAAGCGTTGAGACAAGGGTTTGTCCAAAAATGCTCCAATCTTGACACCCTTTGAAAGGAGTTTGAAATTTATGAATTTTGAAAGTTAATTGAGCTAAATCGCGATTTATAAGCCACCCATTCTAATTGATAGTTCCGATTTTTTTTTTCTTTTTTTTTTTCGAAAATTTAAATCTAGGCTCTTACTTACGCATGTTTCGGTAATTTAGACAACAAATTGGTCTTTGCGATTCAGAAGGTTTTGAATTTCTAAATGGATGCAACAACTCAAATTATATGATATACTTACACGTCTTTCCGACTGTATATAATAGAGATCTTGAAATCCATCAAGTGGATCAGGCTTATAGTTAAGGCACAACTATGTCCTAGAAAATTGTAATACTCGAAAAGAATTCGTGGTTGAAGTACCTTCTGATTTGAACAAAGACGACTACATACAAATCCAAAAATTTAAACGTCGCGTCATCACTTTTCAGAAGAAAATGCAGAATGGTTCACAATATACTTTTTTGCGTATGCTGTAGCAAATACCTTCGGTTTTAAAGCTGTATAATTATTACTGAAACGGTTTCCAACTGATTTTAACATGCAACTCCCAAGTCATGCACAATTCTTGTGTAGAACCGTTGCAATCTGTTGTAATTATTGTAATAACGCTGTTAAACTGGAGAAAACCGTTGTGTAATGTATTTTTGATATTGTTTTTTGTTTTTGCTTTTTTTTTGGTTGTTTTGTTTGTTTTGTTTTTTTTTATTTTTTATATATAACAAAATTAGCTACCGCACGTTATGAAATGAATTTCTTTCAATTAATTTTGTAAGCGAGGAAGCAGCTATAAGGGTCAGTTATCATAACCTCTACAAAGATGAACAGACAACTAGTTAAGCCTTCTCAAGAGCAGAATTGGCATTGGCTATGGACCTGTGTTGACCATTTTTGCCAGGCTATTCATTAATTTACTGTATATAATTAATACAAGTAAAAAACGTAGACGGCTGAGTGCACACAAAACGGGGTTCGAACATTCGAACATGGATGCTAACCTAGGAAATATGGTCTCTTTTCCACGGAAACGTTAACATAAGGTACTACTGTGAGGTGGTTTCATGACACCATGTGGAAAAATCGAGAAGTTAGTGATAAATCGGGGGAAAAGCAGGGAATTAGAAAATTCAAAATTACTGGACGCCCTTTAGTACTGTACGACCGCGACGTACGTGTACGTCTAGTCAAAAAAGAATGCTTGAAAATGAGCTTTTTTTTAAGTTCTTGAGTTTACGTCGGATAAAGTATTGTGACTGATTAATTGATGGTTTGTATGTCAGCCTATTGTATTATGAACTATTCATGAATCAGTTTCGCCCTTATTGGCTGATACAAATAAAAAGTCTTCCTGTCACTTCGTCTCATCAACGAATGATCGCCCCGCTTGCTAAAGGGGATTTTTTTTAACCCGCTCCTAATATAAGTGCATAAGTAGCTTATTTTGAGCTTGAGTTGCATCTAGCGTCGCCTTTAATCGATCTTCCGACTCTGGCTGCTGTATAATGAGATGAGATTTGGCCTCGCTTGCGCTGTACTCTCTCGCGCCGCCGCTGCCTGCGCTGCGCCGTGCAGGTATGCAACCACTCATACGTGCCTTCCTCGCGACGGCAGTATGTGTATATAGTTGCCGTTCATATAGGTATATTACGTATGTTCTATATGCACATACTCATAATGCTTATACTCCACTCGCTGGATGCCACAGCGAAGCGTCAATTCGGATTTTACCAATGGCGTCGGCGACGCGATGCCGCGCCGCTCTGCGCTATATTGGCATCGGCCTCCGGCGTTTGTTTCCGGGGAGCTCGCGAAAAAAAAAAATTGTTCACCCCCGGAAGAAGAATACGTCCGCGGAATCGGGATTTCGCGTCGTCTCATCCCGCGGACTTTGAAAACTGGGACGCTCGTTGGCACCCAAAAGTGGGTCACCTTCACCCTTTCATCCCCTCTCTTTCGCATCCCTCTCGTCCCTGCTCTACCCCTCCAGTCTTTCGATGCATCTGCAGTCTCCTTGAGGCATTTTCAGCCGCAGATTTTGTATCTCTAGCGCACGTTCTGCTATAATTAATCCTCTCTCCTCTGTTGTCAGATCGTTGGTAGTCGTGGATCCAAGGGGGAAGGGGAAGGGGCTAAGAAGGTTTCACCCTCCTCGAATCAAAATTTTATTATTTATCTACAAAGGGAATCTTGGTTTATTTTTTTTTTACTTGCGTTTACAATGAAGTGGGAATTTTTGTTCGATTAACCCTCTAAGGGCCAGGTTAGTTCAAAAGAACGACACTCTTCCGTGTATTTACGGAAGGTAGTTAACTGTTCGTGCTCGGGGGAGTTGGAATTGCCTGTACGGTACATTGAAGGCGCCCGAATGAACTTTGTTTTGTAAGTGCTGTCATCGAGATTCGCCTTTATCCGGAGTGAAGGCCGAAACAATGTGAAATAGACTAAAAAAGTAAAACGAGTATACTCGGGCTTGGCCCATATAGAGTTAAAAATTTTTCTTAACATTTTCAAATACCGTTTATTTATTTGAAAATGCCATTTAAAAAATCAGCAAACTTTCGATCGAACGCACAATGCACGCAGCAGCCGTAGGTAACACTGTATCTAAATGCTGACATTTTGGGTTTATTCAATGACATTCTACAAACCACCGGTGTTTCAACTGTTTGATGTAGTGATTACCGAGTTGAGTATTTCTGCAAATTTTATACTTCACAACTATAATGTAGGTATGTAATCTTTGCTTCGACCGATCCGCCGACAGAGACGGGAATGGTATTAAATATACGCAACTATGTATAGCAATGATGCATGTTTCAACACATTTATATTTTCATCAAGATCTGTAGTACGATGTTTCATATCCGCAAAACATTACACATTGATCCTGTTGCGGAAGTGAGGAGCATTTAAAATTTGGCAACCGAACGCCCCGTGCCTCACCCTTTACCGCCGCGCCCTGCTCGCTAGGTGGCTCTGCCAAGGTTTCAGCGGGATTTGTAAAGTTGACGCTTGAAAGATTTATGGAACAGTTGATTTATGCATACGCCCCGGAGGAAGGAAGGAAGGGGTCGCACTGCGAAAATGCAAAATTGCTGCTAGAGAGAATTTTTTACAAGAAAGTTAATTAATGGGTGGTTAATAATTGAACCGTTCCTCTAGTATTTTAATTTTTTTTGCTTTCTTCAAGGATTTAACCATATCCCGGTAATTTGCCTTACATGCGGTAAAGGCTGGAAAATTATAGGAGTAATAAGAGGAATAAACTATCTTTCCATGAAGGGGTTGAAACGGAAACGAGAACTATGGACAAAGTCTGCTAACTTGATGTAACTGCTGCTAAGTAGTTTAACAAGTTGAAAGTTTGAAGGAGGCGGGCGCGGGCTGGCATTCTTTGTTATCTCGATTGATAGAGGTTGTTTTACGAGAGTTGGGAGATGACAGAAAGCCTTGTTGTGGAAGGGGCGCACAGGCTTCTACGATACGGCGCGCGACGCAAGAAACATTGCAAGCTATCATCTGTGGTTTTAATGTAAGAGTTTGTTTTATGTTCGGGACGGACGATTTCTGGTTCTTGACCCCAAGTCGTCAGTCCTCGCTTCTGATTGGTTGATATCCACCCGAAGAGTCCACCTGAAGTTCAAGAATAAGGACCGTCATGCCCGTCCTATATGAAGATGTGAAAAAGTGGTTACCTACGCGATCGAGTCAGTGGCGTAGCGTGCGATTTGGCAACGTTGCAGTTCGTCCATTTAAAGGCATGCTAAAGATCGAAAAGTAGGGTGTTCGGTGAACACCTTCGCATTCGACCTTTTACATGGCTTTAAATGGACGAACTGCAACGTTGCCAAATTGCACGCTACGCCACTGGATCGAGTTGCTTGGGTGTCAGCACATTCGATGTAACGTATTCAATCCGATTACGATTCGATCCACCGTGGTCACTCTCGAATAGCCGTATGATCATATCTATATTTTGCAAACAATAATACAGAAATGGTATAGCCTTGATAAACTTAAACCAATTTTTTTAATATTAAATTTTGGCTACTATTAGTGTAATATTGCTGATGATGCACTTAGGGGTTTCAATGCGCTGTTGTGAACCTCGCCTCTTTACTTCTGTATGCCAAATTAACTCATTTGACCCCTCTCCTCTTTGGCTTTTTGCAAAGGATGTTCTTAATGAGGATAGACTAAACTGGCTCGAATGGCCAGGGGGTTGATTTGGAAGGGGGGGGGGAGTGGACTCGCACCAGAAAAGGCGGGTAATTAGCTTAATACAGAAGTATTGATTCATCTCCTATTGTGCCACGGCTGTCAAACCCCCCCCCCCTCCCTCCGGTAGATCTCCCCGGCATTAGAGGCGGGGGTGAATCCGTCTACACCCTCTTCCTGTCCTCTGTCGCAGAAGACTTATGGACACCTATATGTACGCCGTGTCGCATCGCCGCTTGTTCCATCAAGCTTCGTTGTCGATTCAGGCAATATTATCCCGAATAATTATGATGTGTTCAAAAAAATGAAAATATGTATTTAAATTGCTATCTGTTTAGATATTTGTATCAAAATATACTGGTTGCATTTTATCATATGTATCTTAAGAGTGATGCCTCGGTAACAGGGACTTTTCGTTGACGTTTGGGAATGTTATAGAAAAGGCATCATTAAAAATTTGAATTATTCATATAGCCACGAAACAAAATAATAATTATTTCAGTCAAAAAGTAGGTTCCTGCAAATTTGAACACGGTGAATGGATCAATGGACCATACTTACTGTGAAAAGTGATTAAATTCATAGAGTTTTTGAATTGTCAAACTTTTATTCTGCCGCACAGTTAGCCGGCCGCCATGGTAGATGAAACTTTCGACAGTTCAAAAGCTCCATTAACTCATTAAGTTTATGGTCCAGTTTTGTAAAAAATTGCAATAAACTGTATTTATCTCCGAAATACTCATTCTGTTTGGTAACTTTAAATGTTTCATTCTTGCTTTTTCCGTGACATTTGGCAGTATCAACGAAGAGTCATGTTACAAGAGAATACCGCAATCAGAATGGAATTAACTTCGTATATTTTTGAAGCATTATATTTTTTAGTTTACCATCTTTAGAAGTTCGAAACCATTCCCATGCAAAGCGTCGTGGAAGATAGAGACAGAGTTAAATTATGTCGACCATCTCGAATGGACACCGAAAGAGACCGAAAAAAGTTTGCCAATTGTTCTTAAGGGAGTTTCCATTCTGATTATGTTTGAATGCATTGGGGCTCTTGCAAACTTTTAATATAGGGGATTGAAAAGTTGATTCTTGCATGAAAACATGTAAAAATGACAACGAGTGCACTAAAAAATCACGAAATTCCCTCGCAGAATCGGGCTGAATGGCGGAGTGACGCAGGTATCATGGGAGATTCCTATCTAAATTGAGAAGTATTTCTGTGTTTCCGTAGAGAAAGTGACACAATGGACAGGAATCTCCCATGATACCTACGTTGAACCGCCATTACAAACTTGCCGTTATAGCAGTCATGTATGAGTTTATTACTGAATTTTAGACTTACTCAGTGTGATTTTCGTGATTTTCGCTGATTTTTACATCAGAGTGGACTATTCATTTGATCACAGCAAAAGTTAGCAAGAGCCCCATTATAGTGCCTCGCCGAACCGTTCAATTCGGCAAAATTGTATTTTGGCCGTTTCCATCAATGGAAAACATCGTACTATATAGGGTGTGTGGCGAATATCCTTGAATTCGACCTTTAAACGTGGGTTTAAATGAGCCAAATTCAACGTCGCCAAATGTAACGCAACGTTACTAGTCGTACTATTTGTAACGAACCCCCGCGCGCACACAGTGAAGGAATGTGAGGATTGAATGAAAATAGTATCACAGAATAATACAATCAGAACGGAAACTCCCATAAGAGCCAATGGAAGCAAGTTTGGAATTTAACGGCGCCAATAGGCAATGCTGTGGTCCTATATCCCAACATGGCGGACGAGTGTGATTTGTGTTGAAACTCATTTATTTCTGTAAATTCTGGAAAGAAATCTTAAGTTTCCGGCCTCACTTTTATTCTAAAGACATTTCAGAATGAAAATTTCGCGGATCATGTCCTATATTTTTTTTTCGCGCGCGAATCCAGATGTAAACATCCTATATCCCAACATGGCGGATGCCGAATGAATTTGCTTCAAAATCCGACAGAGTTTCCGTTCTGATTGTATTATTCTGTGATAATATGATGGACAGATAACTGCTGAGTGGTGACATAAGGCAACATTTCTGAGGAATTTTCAAAGACGATTACGTAAGAAACTCCTCAGTTCTGCGCTCTTAGAGCGTGGTTGATGGTGAGGGATGTGGTAGTGGAGGTGGAGATGGGAGGAGACGGTATGCCTGCTGTGATGACAAGAAAAAAATTGGTCTCCGTAAACTGTAACGACTCTTGATTTCTCTCGCGGTGTGGTGTGGTGTGGAGTGGAGTCGTGGCCGTTCGGTAGTTGGTGGAAGTGCGGGGTCGCGGCCTTTTCATTTAACTTCCTCGCCGTCGAAAGCGCGTCTCGAATCACACCGTTCATTGTCACGGCGGTTGGTGAGTGGTGGAATGTGGGATAAAAGAGAATGGTGGGATTGGTGGGGGCAAGCGACAGCGTCGGATCGCCTGTCTTGGGGGTTGGAGTTAAAAAAAAAGGATGAGTAAAGGGGTTAAGAGATTTTCCGGAGCCAAGCTCCGCTGACACATACAGGTGCGATCTGGAATCTGGAGGACAGAGTTGTCAAACTGTCATTATAATGGAGGAGTGTTCGGAGGAAAAAGTTCTGTTGAAAACAAAGATACCAGTTTCGGCTGAGGAATCGAGTTACTGCAAGCAGTTGCACTAGTCCTGCATCGTCGATTCAACGCAACCTGTTTTACACATGTAACCCGAACCTACCTTGGTTTTGAGAAAGCAAAGGAAAAGAAAGCGTTGTTTTCATACTTGCAAAGCGGTTTGCGTCAAATTATATGTTATTTATTTATTCATTTTAAAATCAAGTACATAAAAAAGCCCTTGAAGAAGCTATGGCACGAGTCAAGAAAATACATTTTCAAAATGGAATATGAAAATTTAGATTACAGTAGGAGTAGAGTGATTGAATAAAACATAGTTACAAACAGAATTCATCTACACTCTACAATACAGTATGCTTTTGAAAGTAGGAGCTCCTCGGCGCAGGACCTATATGCCTTCGTTCACGCTCAAACTATAGGATTGTCAAAATGGCATCGGTGAGCCGAAATCCAGCAGGATTTAAGCTTCGACCTTATTTTGTTTTTGCTGTTTGGAAGAATGGTGTCCTGATGGAATATAAACGGAAAATCTTGCTGTCCAGCATAGCTCGACACTCGAAGCAATAGGATTAATCAAGTAGTTTGCGATTTCTTCTTGATGTTGTGATTGTTAGCACTGTCGAAAGATTTTCAATTTTTTTTGTTTTATTTTATTTTTTTAACATGAGCGTCGTTGTGAATAATTTCCCATATTTTTTATATGGAAGGAGGGGGGGGGGGGTGTTGTAAGGTGGCAACATCAAGCCAACGCAAAGTGTCACGGTGATATTTTATCTTTGACGTTGTAAGGGTGGGAGGGGGGTTAGGGAGGAGGAAAACGGAAGGGGGAGTTGACCCCCTATCCCCTCCTCCTCCCCCCACATTACATCCCCCAAGACCAGCCTCGACGACTGTAAATCAAAGACACCGCTGATTTGAAAAAAGCTCCCTCGCGAGCAGTTTGTCTTCGTTCGAGACACCCCCCTCCCCCTCCCCGCAACACTTCGACACGTCTCATTCTTTACTTCCAGCCTCTTGCCCAACGCACTGTCTGCATGTTATCGACATAACCCCCCCCCCCTTCTCAACGTCATGCACATTTAACGCTTAACGTTTGAACTCGAGAGTGTTCGTCTAACTCAACCAGAAAATATCGCTTGTAAATTTTGACACTCTGGCTTCCAAATAAGTACAGGAGTCGCTAATCATGGACCGTGGTGTAAAACTGAGTAATTACGACGGATTTTTGCACTAGAGCACTTGGACAGGTGCAATGAAAGACACCCTGGAATTTTAGTCCACCAACAGAGGGGTGTGCAGAAGTCATTCTAATCCACGAGAACAGTCAGCAGCGAAATAGATTAGAATGCATAATACAAATAATTCGAGCTGTAGAATGTGAAGAATTTGTAGAGAGGAAAGACTTAGCTCAAAATTCGAAACCAAGGAGAGGTCTGTCAATCCAGTCGGAATACAGATAAGTTTGTGATTTATGAACAGCGTATTGCGTGCATTTATTTGAAGGTGCGTAGCAAAGAACGTAGTGCCTACACATTGGTGTCTTAGTAATCTTTGATAACTACCTCTTCGATCCGTGACTGTTGCTGAGGATGATTCCAGGGTCGATTAGTTCCAACTGTGGACACCACGTCGTCGCGTCGCGCTGCTCAAAAAGTCAACAGTTTTTTCCTAAATTTGACAAATTCACGCTAAAAACACAAATTTGAGGAACGTCAGCACCTGCGAGCATACTTCAGGAAGATACCCTGAGAGTTTCAGGCTGAAATACTAAAAAATAAGGCCGAAGATGATGAAATACGAAACTTCCCGTAAGCCGCAATGAGTGCGAGTGAGGCAGATAGACGTATCGTCACTCGCGCTCGCTCTCACTCACTAATTAAGCTTATGGCGAAAGGAATTTCATAATTCACGGCTTTAATTTTAAATCAATTTTGCTCAATTTGGGCTCAAAAAATCCATAAAAGTTTTTTGCAGGTGCTGACGTTATTGGATTTTGCGTTTTATCTATGGTCTCAGTTTAAAACGCAAAAACACGACTTTTCCATAGAGTGACTAGTGGCTCTATCCATCGGATTGAAATCTGGAAAAGTTTCGCCTGGAATCACCTCAAACCGGCAAAAGCGGTATTGATTATCGACCGCTATCAAAAAATAGAACGAAGTGTTGAGCGCCTTCAATCTATAAAATAGGCAGAAACGTCTGCAGGAGAGTAGGAATAGTTAACTATTAAATACACCTTCCAACCAAGATCTTTGAACTGTGGCACTGTGGCAGGCGCAAGGCTTTGGAGCCATTGTGAACTAATTGGACAGATCTATACTAAACAGACCCATTAGTATTCCGACGTTGCCATTTAATCTCGACTTTTTAATTCCCTTAAAAATAATCTGATGGATTGAATTGTTTGATGTTTTAAGGAACAAGTCTTAACGTAGAGGAGGAAAGTTCCTGGAAGTCTCGAGAAATTCTATGCACTTGGTCTAATTTTATAATGATATTAAAGTCAATTGAAAGTGGCAACGTCTAAAGACGAATAGGTCCTTGTCGTATGAATGAGTCCAATTTATGATGTTACTATCGGACTCTTTTATACTAAAGGGACCTAATCAACTTTAGAGGTTGCCATTTTCTATTGACTTTATTATCAATAAAACATTAGACCTATAGAGCAATAAATTTATTTCCAGGAACTTTCTTTCTTCGACCTCCACGTTAAGTCTTGTAGCTGAAAATATCTATTTATTTTATTCATCGGATTATCCTTAAGGTAAGTAAACAGTCGAGGTCTGTTTTGTATAAATCAGTCCAGTTTTTATCAAGTAAATCGTCGTTCAAAAATTACGGAGACTTAATTGATGAAATTTGTCTTATTCAAAAACATTTTTCAACATCTTCGTCGTTTACAAATACGTCCAAAAAACATCTTATAATAAAATGTAATAATTATGCTGTCAGGATGCTTGCGTAAATGGATTTAACAATATTCCGTTTGAGGAATTCAAGTGGTGTAACAGCTTCCCTCGTACTTTCTGTCCTCAACCTAGGTTCCTCAGTTTTCAATCGCACTATTTGATAACGCTGTCTATTGTTTGTTTTTTCCGTCGCACCATCACCTTTTCTAACAGGGGTTTTTTTTTATTTGTTTGTTTCAGGTATGTACACAGAAACACGCGCTCGCATTGACGAACGAGCCAGCAGCGTTACGACGTTTCGACCGGACCAGACGCGAATCGCGGGAATTTGTCTTCCTCTCCTTCAGCCCGTTTGGACAGATGTGTTAGAAAAGGATAGAGAGACGGGACGATAGTCACCTAATGGTCCTCATCTTTCGTCCATCCTTTTCTAACGAACGTTTTCTATTGGCTGGATAGAGAGAGAGAGAGAGAGAGAGAGAGAGAGAGAGAGAGAGAGAGAGAGAGAGAGAGAGAGAGAGAGAGAGAGAGAGAGAGAGAGAGAGAGAGAGAGAGAGAGAGAGAGAGAGAGAGAGAGAGAGAGAGAGAGAGAGAGAGAGAGAGAGAGAGAGAGAGAGAGAGAGAGAGAGAGAGAGAGAGAGAGAGAGAGAGAGAGAGAGAGAGAGAGAGAGAGAGAGAGAGAGAGAGAGAGAGAGAGAGAGAGAGAAGAGAGAGAGAGAGAGAGAGAGAGAGAGAGAGAGAGAGAGAGAGAAGAGAGAGAGAGAGAGAGAGAGAGAGAGAGAGAGAGAGAGAGAGAGAGAGAGAGAGAGAGAGAGAGAGAGGGAGAGGGAGAGAGACAGAGAGAGAGGGGGGAGGGGGAGGGGGAGGACCAACTCCTGAATCTGCTCCTGGGTCGTTCTCGCCTCTCGATTTACTTTCAAAGTTCTCTGGAAACAAACTCGAAAATTCTCACTTTTTCCATACCTGAACTTTTGATGTACGGGACCCAATCCATGAGGTAGGTGGAAAAGCTTGGGGTTGGAGTGTGGTTGGGGACCGGTGGAGGGTGGGTTGGCTTGGAAGGAGCAGTAGTGAGTAGGACGAGGCAAGTTGTACACTCGTTTGAAGGTAATGAAATTATGATAATTTATCTTGTAGGAAGTTGGCCGGTATATGTGAACCTACATTTATTGGGAGCTGCGTGAAAGATGGGAAGTATGATCTGCGCACGTAGAAAATATCTGTGATTGGGTCAGTCGCATTATCTTTGTAAAAAAAATAAAAAAAAAAATAAAATAAAAAAAAAAAATCATGTGATCTTTTTGACAAGAAACACGGCTTCATCCTTGTATACACTTACAAGGTAGTTCTTCATTGCGCATGGACCGATTTTAAATTAACCGAGAAAATAGCCTTTATAGAAACTATGACAGTAACGCTATTTGCCGCACTCCTCGCAAGTCGCACATCGGCACATGCACTTGTTCAAGTGTGCTTCGCGTATTTCTGATTCGCGACGTGTTCTGCACATCACACATGACCCGCTGTTCAGCAAAATTTGTCGGCCAAACGTTGTTACACTTTGATGTTACTGTTTTCCCGAATTTAACTCACCTCCAAGAATTTTTTTGTTTTTATTGATAAAGTGAGATTTATTCGGGGCAATCTTATACGATCTGAAGGCTTTACACCTTTCTAAATAAACCGAAACGGCGAAAAATTTAAATGCACAGTCAGGGACGGAAATAATTTCGGACGACCACTAGATGTAGGGTATTTGCAACACTTATCCCAATGAATTGGAGCTTTGCAGGTTGCCTATGTTAGCCGAAATTCAAGGACTCCGCTGACATTATTTTTGTCCCTGAACTCTGACTGTACGTTTTGACTGCACAGTAGCTCTTTTTGTACCTCAGACTCTGAGCCGAAGCCTTGTTTAAAATCGAACTTTGAATCTCTCTCGGCAGAATACTATAAAAAATAACTTTGAAACCTGTTAAGTAGCATTTTCAAACCCTGAATCTAAGTGTTCTCGCGCGCAAAAGTTAGATTTCACTGATGAAAGTTTGAATTCTTGCTGTGGGAGGTCACTTCGGGAGCTGATCCGGCTTATAGAGCTCCAATTGCAATAATTCCAACTGTAATCTATGAAATCAATTTCTGACAGTGCGCGCGATGACACCTGGAATCAGTTTAGCTATTATAAAGTACTCGTCTTGAGGCATTTTTCGTGGCTTTTTTTCACGCAAGAGAAACGCAAAATTTGATTTTAATCGAGGTTCCATCAGCCCCGAGTCTCTGCTTCGTAGAGGTGCGCTCCGTATCCAAAGATCTCAACTAGAATACCTATCTAAGATAGAGTATAGCGGTCCGTGAATCCTACGCTGACTGGCTGCGACAGTCTAGGCGTTCAAGGAGCCCTTAGGGCCCAACTTCAAGATGGCCGACCGGGTCGATCGTGTAACCGGTGTAACCGTTGAGGTTATCTTCATACATTTTCTAGCGGGAAACGGTCATTAAACTCACCGTTCACCGAAACCGTTTTCATCAACAATGTAACATAACCTCAAACAACACGACCGCCGCCATCTTGAAATTGGGCCCTAAGAGCTCCATGATCGCAGACCGCCATACTCTCCTTATACAGGGTGTGAGGAAAGTCTCCCCCCCCCCCATGTCTAACTTTTGAACGGTTGAAGATAAAAAAACGAAACTTGGGGGATGTTTATAACTTAATGGGAACTACTTTTTGGCGTATCCAAAATTTCCGGGGGGCGCCCCTAAGGGGGGGTTTCGCCCCCTAACTCAAAATTTTCAAATGGCAACCCCTATCTTGTGATACCTCGTTTTAAAGGGCATAAAATTTTAAGACTTTTGGCGCAAACCGGAAGTCGATATCGTTTTTCGTCATCGATTTATCGATAGTCAAAGTTCGATTTTGACCCATTTTCAAAAAATCAGAACTCCCATTTGAAATGTCGAAATTTAGAAAACCAGGTGTTAAAAATACTCTAAAAAGCAAGTACTTTTCAGAAAAAAATACGGTTTTGATATTAATCTAGTCTTAGAGCCCCCAAAAATTATTTAAAAAAATGACCCCTCAGGTGGGCTATCTCAAAAATTCCGAGCCGCGACCCCTATCGAGTGATACATCGCTTGAAAGGGCACACAAAACTGAGCATTTTGGCGCAAACCGCAGGTCGATATCGTTTTTGGTTTTCGAGATATCGAATGACACAGTTGCATTTTTACCCATTGGCAAATTCAACTTTGTCATTCGATATCTCGAAAACCAAAAACGATATCGACCTGCGGTTTGCGCCAAAATGCTCAGTTTTGTGTGCCCTTTCAAGCGATGTATCACTCGATAGGGGTCGCGGCTCGGAATTTTTGAGATAGCCCACCTGAGGGGTCATTTTTTTAAATAATTTTTGGGGGCTCTAAGACTAGATTAATATCAAAACCGTATTTTTTTCTGAAAAGTACTTGCTTTTTAGAGTATTTTTAACACCTGGTTTTCTAAATTTTGACATTTCAAATGGGAGTTCTGATTTTTTGAAAATGGGTCAAAATCAAACTTTGACTATCGATATATCGATGACGAAAAACGATATCGACTTCCGGTTTGCGCCAAAAGTCTTAGAATTTTATGCCCTTTAAAACGAGGTATCACAAGATAGGGGTTGCCATTTGAAAATTTTGAGTTAGGGGGCGAAACCCCCCCTTAGGGGCGCCCCCCGGAAATTTTGGATACGCCAAAAAGTAGTTCCCATTAAGTTATAAACATCCCCCAAGTTTCGTTTTTTTATCTTCAACCGTTCAAAAGTTAGACATGGGGGGGGGGAGACTTTCCTCACACCCTGTATAGGTACTCTAAACCCAACCAACTGCCTTGTAAGTACGATTGAAAAGGGCTTTCCGTTCAAACCGACAACCTCGGTTGGACGGCGTCTCTTCGCATTAGGGCGGAGGAGGCGGTAGGTGGGTGGGATGGGGGTGGGGGAATATAAGCCGTTCAAGTTATGTTTGTATTTTATTACTGTAGACACTATTTATCTAAGCCCGGCTCTGGTGCCGCTCCGCAGCGTGCTTTTTAGCAGTTCAGCGGCTTTGAGCGAGTTAGACTGACACGAGTGTGAGTCAAGAGAACCCACTTGTTGAATGGGAACCACTTTAAGTTTTTGGCTTTCGAAAATTTGCGGCCCGCCTTGTCCATGGCGCACCGTGTTGATACTTTTTGCGTGGGTCACCCGTCCGCGCTTAGGTGGCCCGCACTCATCCTCTCCCTTTGCTCTTCGTTCGGTTGTTTTGGGTGAATTGGAGGATCCGCGCGGATGGAAAGGGGTTCGTAGAAGCAGGACTCGATGTGGGGTGCAAGAGGAAGAGAGGGGTTTACAACTGTTTCTGTCAAAGCTCTATCACTGCGAGGCGATAGCAGACCGCTTTTGAGAAGCTTCAGAAACTTCGGAGTACTTGGGGTCATTTCGATTCGTTTGACCGATACAATTGCCTATCATCGGATAAGGATACGTTCAGCTCTCCAACGCTCTCGTATTTCCTTTCATTTTATCCGATGAAATGAAAAATATATAGGTTTTCGATTGTGATGGAATCCATCCTTTCATAACGGGTCTGTTGAGCACTTCTGCTCCAGCCAATTTGAACGTTAAGTGTTGCTGAAATAATGGTGCTCTGAAAATTGCTACAATTCATTCCTGGAATCAAGAACAGAAAATGAATTGTCACTCTTTGATGTCATCGTTCGATATAATTGCGACTCCATTTCCGGAAAACGGGCCCGGTAACACAAAAGGCACGCTCTTCAGACAAAAGTCTGCTTTCAATCATACTGCTGATTTTTCAGTAAGAGCACATCCGTAGTTTTGTGGGCCCTTATTCCAAAAACGGCCTCATTTCAGGGGGTCGATTGCGAAGGATCGAATCGTTATTGAATCGAGTGTCGTGATTACTACTTGACCTATCGAGTGCATTGCAATTGGCAATCGTAAAAGAAAAACAGTTTTCTATCGGAATACCAACTCAAAAATGAACAACTCCAATTTATAATCGTATTTAACTTCAACGAATCGATCCGATTATGATACGAAATAATTACGAATACGAGCCCTGATGTATCTTTTTCTGTTTTAGATGCTACTTTTGTGGGGGGGGGGGGGGGGGGAGGAAATCCCGCTGTAGGAATCAAAAATGGTAGTTTTTTTATTGTCGTGTGATTTACTAATCTGGTATCAAACAATAATTTTGGGTCTGTTTAGTAAACTTTTGCTACAGCTGTTTAAAGAATCAAGTGTACAATCACTTGAAAATAACGATTGGAGTATCAGGAAGTTCCAAAATGAACTTCTAAGAACTCTATAAATGCTTTTTAACCAAATTCCAAGATGGCGGTCAAATAAGCGGGTCGCAAGGGGGTACTGAGTACTCCCACCTAATCGCAACGTTCTTTGCTAAGAAAAATGATTCATTATGTAAAGAAAGCTGTAATTCGATGGGGCACCCCCATTGTGACCCGCTCATTCGACAGTTATCTCGGATTTCACTTTAAAATCCTTTTGTAGATTCAAGAGTGGATTTTAAGACTATTTTTGATGCGTTCGGTGTGATTTTCTTGCGATTTTACTCATGAGTCGGCCCTTCGTCACGCTGTAGTTGACATTTTCAACGGTCCCATTCAGGGCTGCCGTTTTGCGTAGAATCAATGCTATTTTTCTAGTCGCCGATGATTCCACCGGTTGAGAAAAGATTACACAGCTCAGTTCAGTGTATGACTGTAATGCACGAAAATACTATGATCTGTAATCTTTCCTTAATCGGTGGAAACTCCGTTGATTAATTAAAATATCCGCAAGTTTTTTAAAGTCATCGACGACTCCACCGGTTGAGAAAAGATTACAGATGCGAGTATTTCAGTTTATCATAGTCATGCTCTGAACTGAACTGTGTAATCTTTTCTCAACCGGTGGAATCATCGGTGAATTGAAAAATAGCGTTGATTCTACGCAAAACGGCAGTCCTAGTCCCATTACACTCTTCCAAAGTGTCGTCCTTGTTGAAATGTCAAATTCTGATTATCAATAATTAATGTCATCTTCAACGTTCGCTGTTACAAAGTTTGTAATCGACCCATTTGCTCTTTTCTGGAAAAAGAAGTAAGATTTCAAGATGTAATCGTCAACTGCTCAACATGTATTTTCTGTAATCATGGAGATAGGATTGCACGCATGAGCACAGATATAGGCTCACCCCGACTCTAAAGCTCCCACGACCATTTCGATTTTCATCTGCAGAATGCGTGATACACCGTAATTCGGAAGCTCTTAGAAATATTGTTTTATAATTTTTTTCCAATTCATCAAAAACGTTTTTGCTTTTCAAGTCTCCTTCCCTCCTTCCCTCATTTTTCGAAGCAATAAAGTATATCTATACGCTCTGATGCAGAAAAGTGAAGAAGAAGCAAGTGAAAGCTGTCAATCATCAAATGATCTATCGGTCCTTTGCAGCATCGACGCGACGGACCGGCATTGACGTTCAACAGCCGCCCTCATGAAAACGATATTACATTTTAGGCGCACCGTTGGCACAACGTGCGCCTATTGAAATCGCCCTGATACTCAATAGAGTATACTACGCCCCCTTGTGATCAAATGGCGAAATGAGCTTTTTTGATGTCGTGAAATTTAGGTTGTGTCCTGTGTTTTTTTTATGCTAATTTCATTTGAAAAGTTAATGTTCTCCCAGCCACGACTGAATTCTGAGTTGGTTGGGAGTAATTTCATGTTCATTGATTGACGTTTTTTTAAAGTTATTCTATGTCAAAAATTTCCAACCTCACTTTTTGATTATTTCAAATTTTCCCGGTATATATTCTAGGTGATCAAGAGAACCAATCATTTGCCGTTCTGAATGTTTGTTTTTTTGCATGTAGGTAAATGCAATTATTATAATTAATTATAGCGTGTGGTCAAACGCAAAACGGAAAGTCCCTACAGCAAGAACTCTGAACATTCCTTATCTCAATACTCAGAATTCTCATTTAATTACCAAAAATTACTGCGCATCGAAGAGGATCTCTAATTATTCAGCCCTGATGTCGTTGTTTCCATAGTGGTCCCTGCCCTAACCTCCTCCATATTTCCTATCAAATTTCAGCTATTTGTTTACGCTCAAATTTCTAGTACTCCAGGAACTTCCTGATTTCTTATGCTACCTTATGCTACATCTGTTGTACTACCTATGTTGATTCAAGCTGTCACTCTCCTTATATGTCTCAAAGTATCTTGAGACACTCAAACTGGTTCCTTAATCATATAGTTTGGTAGTCCGCTAACCTTTGACAGTCACCTATTTTGTCGGAGATCATCATCAGTCATGCCTAAAAGTTTAGCGCTTAGACTTTTGTACAAAATTGGGATTGCGCCTCACAATTTGGTGACAGTTAAGTTAGCGTCATATGATGAAATATGAATCAGCGCTCCATTTCTTTCTGAAATTTGTGTTACCGAGTCAATTTCTTCTGAAAATTATGTCAGCGTACGTGCTGTTTTTTACTGAAAATTGAGTGAGCGCACAGTTTTGAGCAAAAACATTTTCAAACGCTATAAGAGAAAAAGAAAACAATACGGCATTGGAGAAAATGGGGAAATTGAGTTAGTGCTTATACTTTTGCTGAAAATTAAAGTCGTGCACCACAATTTGGTTAAAATTAAGTTATGGCGCTTTTTTTTTGCTGCAAAATGACTCAACGCGCCATGTGTTTCTGAAAATTGTGTGATCTCATCAAATTCTTCTAAAAATTATGTCAGCGCATCGGTTTTTACTGATACTGAGGTGAGAGCGCTAATTTGAGCCAAAAATATTTTTAACGCTAATAATCAGAATTAGAGACTGATTAGGTGTGTTGAGGTTGGATCAGTCATGCCTAAAAGTCTACATCCGACGGAGATGGTGTGATTGTATTTTTTGTTTCTCACTCAAAAGAAATTAGAAAAATTGAGAAAGTATTGTATTGCGTTGGCGCAGAGATTTTCAAGGTATTTTGTTGCGATAGTTGGCCTCTCAGGACAAAGTCAATCATGATTTAGTCAAAGTAATTGCCTCTTATCATGTCTAATACCATCCATAAGAACATCCTTCCATCATATTTTCTATTTCTTAACCCTTTCTGACTTAGAGAGATTTATGTAAAAAAAATCTGTGGCGTCTGTCCGTCAGTCCGGCTGTTCGTCACTCCGTACCTAGGCATAAGTTTTGAACCATTGATCCTTATGCATCCAGATTTTGCACAGTTGTTGCTTTTTAGATTCCCCAGAGGTACTTTTTTTGTTTTTTTGAAATTTTGATTTTTAGGGTAGTTATGGGGAAAAAATTATTTTCATTAAAATCAATGGTAAAATGGATAAAAATGAATAAAAATGGAATAATTCAAGTTTGGCTCAATCAATTTTGATGAAAGTTAGCAAAAAAATATCTATTTTCAGCCTACTATAGAATGAACCACTTATAGTTCCTATATTCATTGCTTAAGACTGTTTAAAAAATCAAAATAAGCGCGCTCGAGCCGAAAAATAGAATTATCGTGAGAAATCAATCTTAAAACTTGGAGTCAATCAATAATGGCTCCATGAATTTTAATAAAACTTTGTACACACAATCTACTATCAATAAACTTAAATATTTTCCTCTCTGTGTCACCAAAAACAACCGATAAAACCATTTCTAGAGGTAATATAGGTGCGATTGAGCAAAAAATTTGGGAATATGAGCAAATAAAAATATAGTCCTATTATTTGGGATAGTTCAGGTTTGGTTCAATCAATTTTGATGAAAGTTAGCGACAAAAATCTACATTCAGCCTACTATAAAATAAACCACTTATAGTTACAATATTCAACCTCAAAACCGTTTAAAAAATCAAAATATGTGCGCTCGAGCCAAAAAATGGAATTATCGTGAGAAATTAAGTAATCTTAAAACTTGGAGTCAATCAATAATGGCTGGATGAATTTTCATGAAACTTTTTACACACAATCTACTATCAAAGTACTAACATATTATCCTCTCTTGATCACCATACACAACCGATTAGACCTTTTCAAGAGGTAATATAGGTGCGATTGAGAAAAAATATGGGTATATAAGCAAATAAAAACATAATCTTATTATTTCGGATAATTCAGGTTTGGTCCAATGGATTTTGACAAAATCTGGCAAATAAAATCTACAATTGGTTTACAAAAGAAATTAGCCCTTACAGTTACAATATACAACCCTTAAGAGAGTTTAAAAAATCAAAATAGGGTGTTTGACCAAAAAAAAAAAGAATGAAAGTGAAGAATTAATTTTAAACTTGGAGTCAATCATTAATGGGATTGATTTTGACAAAAATGTTCACAAATATAATGTGTTAAAAAAATACACTAAACACTGCACTGTGTGCACTAAAACATTTTTCTGATACAGTCCTCATAAAAACCTTACGACCGTTTCGAGGGGCAATATAGGTACGATCGAGCAAAAATCTTTTGAAACTAATTGTAAGCAAATATTAAGACAAACATAATATTTGCAATAAGTAATTCAAGTATGACTCAATTAAGTTCGATGAAAATTGCATCAAAACGTTTGCAACCAGCCTAGGCAGAAATTTCTTTTCAATGTTTTACTACAATATTCAACTTTTAAGTCTAAAGCAGTTTAAAAGCAATATAGGTTTCATTACACCAAAAATAGAATATTCAAGGAAAATTAATTTTATAAAGAAAAGTCAATAAAAATGGCTGAATGAATTTTGTTGAAATTTTGTTTGCACAATCTACGACTTAAGTACATCTTTGGAGGGGGGTTAATCTATTAAACAAAAAAAATTATTTCGAAGATCCACAGTTTGAAAGAAGAAACCAAACATAGTACTCAATGGAGGAAATGCAAGAATCAGTACATTTCGACCTCCTATAAAAACTAAGGGAAAAAAGAAACTCCCAAAAATAGAACAAAGAGCAAATATAATTAATGCAGCTCAAAGAATAAAATCTTATTGGAATCTTGAATTACCTACTCTAAACCCTGTTATAAGTAACATCAGATTAAGGCTCTCAATTAGCCTTCAAATAACAAAATAGGCAACTATTCCTACAGCTTCTCTACAAAATTGCAACTTCTTCGGATTGAAGGCAGAAATATTATGTCCGGAGGTGAAAATATTTGAAATTTGAGGGGGGTTTGGGGATCTCCCCCAGAATTCTAAAGGGGGGTCTGGAGGTATCCCCCAGCATTTTAAAGGGGGGTTTGGGGGTCTCTCCTAGTATTCTAAAGGGGATCTGGGGGTCTCCCCCAGAATACTTTAGGGGGTTAGGGGGTCTCCTCCAGAATTCTTTAGTGGGGGGGGGTCTGGGGGCCTCCCTCAGATAAAAGTGATGTGAGAAAGTGTTCGTAGGGTATTCCCTACAGTTTATTTTTATCATTTCGAGATTTGATTAACGTATTTCGGCCATTGTGCGCGGATCAAATGCTTTGTCACCAGTCGTGGGACGTCATGGGGACATTTAGGAAAGATGTCTTTTGACTCACTGTAACTTCTTCATCTTTTCTTACGTTTTGCCATGGCGTCCTTTGTTTTACTTGGCATCACACTTCACGTTCAAATTTTTTACCGGGCAACCAAAGAACGGTGCCAGCTAATGGAATATGGCAACATTGTTTTTCTCTACTCTAACACATCATGAAAAATAATCGAATCTTGGTGGTCCGATTTCTTCTTACTACCGATCACTTTTTCATGTCCCTATTTTGCGGGACATACTATATCGTTGACTACCTTTTTACTAAAGGGGGTTCAACATTGTTTTATGAGTATTTGATTGTTTATTACGTGCGTTTAGTGATGTGCAGTAGGAAATTCGAAGGATTTGTTCTATGATTGTCCGTAGTGGTCCCACCGCCCCCCCCCCACCACACGACGCACACAGGTTCAGACCCGAACTTTTGCTAGATATGGTGGAAAATCTGAGGGGATGGTTTAAGATTGTCCGTAGTGGTCCTAACCTCCCCCCCCCCCAATCGCCACACACCGGTTCGGACCCAAACTTTTGCCGAACAATTTTTTTTAGATGATTTTTTGAGAATCCAAGGGATTGTTCTAAGATTGTCCGAAGTGGTTCTCCCCCCCCCACTCGCCGCGCACAGGTTCGGACCTTAACTTTTGCTGGACAATTTTTTTGAGATGTTGGAAAATTCGAAGGGTTTGAGATTGTCCGTAGTGGTCCCCCCCCCCCCCCCCCCCACTCGCCGCTTACAGGTTCGAACTTGGACTTTTGCTGTACAATTTTTTTGAGATGGTGGAAAATTCGGAGGGATTGTTCTAAGATTGTCCGTAGTGGTTCTACACCCCCCCCCCCCCCCCACTCGCCGCACACAGGTTCGGACCCAAACTTTTGCTGGACAATTTTTTTGAGTTGTTAGAAAATTCGAAGGGATTGTCCTAAGATTGTCCGTAATGGTTCTCCCCCCTCCTCCACTCGCCGCACACAGGTTCGGACCCTAACTTTTGCTGGACAATTTTTTTAGATGTCGGAAAATTCGAAGGGATTGTTCTAAGATTGTCTGTAGGGGTTCTACACCCCCCCCCACTCGCCGCACACAGGTTCGGACCCTCACTTTTGCTGGACAATTTTTTCTGAGGTGGTGGAATATTCGAAGGGTTTGTCCCATATAAGATCGTATGTAGTGGTCCTAAACCCTACCCACTCGCCGCATCCAGGTTCGGACCCGGTTTTTTGCTGGACACATTATTTTTGAGATGGTGGAAATGGAATTTGACTCATGAGGACCAAATTTGCTCAAGGTGCGCCTTCTCTGACACTGTAGTGTCAGAACTATCTGCTTGTTTTGTTTTTGTTTTGAAATATGTGTACAAGTTTCGGAGAAAATGATTTAGGGCCATCAGGGATCAGTGTTGCCATTTATGACAGAAATTATCTGAACTTACCATTAAATTCTAAACAAATGCTTTAGAGTTGGGCAAACTCATCAGCTGAGGTAAAAAAGCCAAAAAAGGAAAATAAGAAATCATATTAAAACATTTATACATTTTTACACATTTATTTTGCGGGAGTGCCGAATGCATTGAGTTAGAGGCATAGCTTCGAGTAAGTTCACCTGATGAGTCCTAACAAGGACGAAACAGGTCGTGATGATCTCGAATAGCTGTCCTTGCTCATGCTTTCTGTTGCACTGCCTGAGTTGAACTCACTCCCCCTTCAGTTTCTACTATTACTTTCATATTTTTTAATATGATTTTTTTATTTTCTTTTTTTAATTGGCTTTTTTACCTCAGCTGATGACCTCAGCCCAACTCAAAAGCATTTGTTTATATACCATGTTTAGCCAAAGTTTGGTGTTTTCATTAAATTCTAAGTAAAATTCGGATAGTTTCTGCCATAAATGCCAACATTGTCAGGACTATTCCTCTCTACCTCTTCAGCTTTTTCTCCGGTCCTCTTACCCTTTCTGTAGACCCATTTTTATTTTGTTTTTCGTCTTATTTCATGAATTTTATCGATAGCATTTCCCCCTTCTTCGTTAATCGTCGTCCATCTGACATATACAGGGTGTCCCAAAATTGATAGTAAATATTTTTAACACGTATTTTTGGGGCCAAAATAAGACTTTTTTTCCCTATGAACACGTGTCCGAAAATGCCTCCCCTCGGAGCTACAGCCCCCCAAAGTTTTTTAAAAAAAATCGGTTTTTCTTCGATTCTAGCAACAGATCTCCGTAAAAATGGATGAAAATTGGTTTCCATGGGTAATTTTAGGCGTTCTTTCCGATTCCGGGGTTGAAAATTTCCGAAAGGGTCAAGAAAGGGGGGTTTGAGGGGGGTTCAAATTTTAAATTGAATCATTTTTTAGTGCTCCGTAAGAAAATGAGAAAAATAACAAATGAATCTAATGGAACAAAACAAAAAGAACATTTTTGATCTCTTGTGTTTTTCTCATAAGACGCACGGAAAATGAGTAAAATCGATTTTTCGCCGGGAGCGCACAGCCCCATAGCGCTGTTTCAGTGCCGCGTTGCGTCGAGTCGATCGTTGAGTCAGTTGAGTGCACAGAGCAGCGCTATCGGGCTGTGCGCTCCCTGCGAAAAATCAATTTTACTCGTTTTCCGTGCGTCTTATGAAAAAAACACAAGAGATCAAAAACGTTCCTTTTGTTTTATTCCATTAGATTCTTTTGTTATTTTTCTCATTCTCTTACGGAGCACTAAAAAATTATTCAATTTAAAATTTGAACCCCCCTCAAACCCCCCTTTCTTGACCCTTCCGGAAATTTTCGACTCCGGAATCGGAAAGAACGCCAAAAATTACCCGTGGAAACCAATTTTCATTCATTTTTACGGAGATCCGTTGCTAGAATCGAAGAAAAACCGATGTTTTTTCAAAACTTTGGGGGGCTGTAGCTCCGAGGGGGGGCATTTTCGGACACGTGTTCATAGGGGAAAAAAATCTTATTTTGGCCCCAAAAATACGTGGTAAAAATATTTACTATCAATTTTGGGACACCCTGTATAGTCGCAAGTCAGAAATTTGACAAATTTACTTTTTCGTCGATTCCTTTGTGTAAAAAACGACGTTTTTTCAGTCTTTGATTTCATTAGTGCCAAAGTCTCAATAATTTGTCTAGTTATCATAAACTAAAACGTATAGGTGTAAGGAATTAACCCTCTAAAGGCCAGGTTATTTCAAAAAGACGCCACTCTTCCGTTTTTAAGGGAAGATAGTTAACTGTTCGTACTCGGGGGAGTTGAAATTGCCTATGCGATACATTGAAGGCGCCCGAAGACATCTTATTTTGTATACATGTTTTTATCGATAGTCGCGTTTATCCGGAATGAAGACTGAAACAATGTGAAAGAGCCTAGAGAAGAAAAACGAGTATACTCGGGCTTGGCCCTGAAAGGGTTAAGGCCAATAATAAGGAGTCAGTCAATTTTGTTTTCGCTCTCCTGAAAATAAGTTACGAAGATCACCTCACGCCTATACGTCAGATGGACGACGATTTTTGGTAAGAGAAAAATCCTTTACTCCTTACAGATTGTTGGACTGAATTCGTTGAAAAGTGTTTTAAAAGATAGTATTGTATCCCGCGGGTACTGGTCCCTCGACTCCAATCGTGCATCGATCGTTAGATGTTTATTCCCCGCACCCTCCCTAGGGCACAGTCAGTTTCTCTTTAATTAACCGAAACTCATCCGTTAGCAAACCCCCTTCGACTGTTACCCTCGAAGTTTCCCTCTCCAATATAAGACTTGATGGTCGTGACGTCACAAGTGACTTTTTGGTTGGTCTTGCGAGCTCTTTCGATCGAGGGCTATAGACACTAGACAGTTAGTGTACCCTCTAATTTGATCAATTATCAGAACCCTATCGAACCACTGTTTACGTTAAGTCTCCTCCCATTTAAGTATAAGATCGGCCGGAAGCGTCTCTCACCGCGAAACATCCCTTTTTAATCGTGGCCTTCACCCTACGATAGCGCATAGCGTTTTCAAAACGTTTTAAAAATGTCTCGACGGAACAAAAGCTCGTTGGAAAAGTTTCATAAAACCGTTTTGACAAAGTCAATTGTTTTAGATGTGTTTGAAGAATGTATCGAAAATTGTTGGGTGCCTTTTTGTTGTTTCTTGTGGATTTCTGAAACGTTTCTGGTTGTAGATGTTTTTAAGTGAACGTGTTTGTGCAGTGTTTCTCAAACAATTTTCAGTGCAGTAAAATAATAATAATTAAAAAAAAAAAATCTTATACGGTATACTTGTGATCGAAAAATCTTACTCGGTATACTTCTAATCGTAACTATAAGTCTCTGCCTCTCATTAATCGATATCTTATTCACGTAGCTAAACCCATGCCAAGTTGTTGAAGTTTGCAGAGTACTTTTTTGTTTAGCTCCTTCAATTAGGTGAATTGGCAAAATCAACTCCGTGGAGTAGGAATAATTAACTACCCTCCAAATTCGAGCGAGCAAGCGTTGAACTTCCTCTAGTAACCTGCTGGGCGCTGCGCTAGCCGATCATTTACTTCATCGTTAAAGCGATCGTTAAGACTGTATATGAGTAATTCTATTGGACCAATAGAATCACGCATATACAGTCTTAACGATTGGTGTTTAACGATGAAGTAAATGATCGGCCCGCTGGTAAATTATGGTTAAAAGCAAGGCTGGTAGCTTAAGTTCGTAACTGACGCATTGCGAAATTTTGTCGTTCAAATTTTGAAACCGAGACTGTTCAATACCGAATCCTGCAATGATGTCTAAATGGGTGTTACCGAGCGGACGAATTGGTCCCCGTTTCAAACGGAGTGCAATCCAGTCAGCGCCTGAAAAAATAATAGGATTTGGGACCTAATTCGGCTGTTCCCGTCTAAAACCGTGAAAATAGCCTTGCAAGTATGATCAAACCTTACCGGCTTAGAGCAAAATTCACTAGTGAGGGGAGGGGGAGGGGGGAGGCCGGAGAGGGTAGGTGAAGAAAATCCCTCGGACGATCGGGATTCGCGGGCCAGGCGTCATCGTCATCAACCCCGGGATCAAGCGCAGCGCCTGTCGACGCAAATAAGCGAGAGAGAGAAAGCAGAAATTGAAGAAGGGCGTAAACTATATATTATACTAGCCGTTCCATGCACCCTACGGGCGCCCTCCACGGCCAGCATTCTAGGGTTACGGGCTAGTTGGTACCTAGTTGGTAAAAAATGATAAAATGAAACGGAGTATTGGTGCTGAGAATTAAAGAGATGAAAATGTAAGAATGTGAGCGCAAAGCGCTTGCACTTTCTTGTATTAAATAAATAAATAAAAAAAAAAGATATTGCCGGGCAATGCGTAAAAAGAACTAATAAGACGCGGAGGATACCAAAATAAAAGCGTTGAAAATCGAAGAGGAATTATAAAAGAGAAGCGAGTGCTTAAAGGTTACATATAACGGTGACAATTCACGGAAAAAATAAATGCACAATGCGCTAAGAATGTTTTCTTAAAAAAAAAAAATAATAATAATAAAATAAAAAAAAAAATTAAATCAAGAGCATACTGCAAAATATTAGGGACGTTATTCAACGATCCCGAGTGATTTAAGTCGAAATGATAAAAATTTAAAGAATAAAATGAAAAGAGAGGAAAGAAGAAGAAAGGCAAACGAATGGTTAATACGAAGAATGGGAGTGCGTTAGTCGAGAGAGATGAGCGTCCGTAAGGAGTGAGAGAGAAGGTTGCGGGTGCGGGCGAGGCGAGCGACAGAAAAATTTTGGAGAAAGAACGAAGTAATCAGTGCGCAAGAGATGAGCGACGAACGAACCTCCCCCCTCCACCGCTCTCGCTGCACTGACTCGCATGATCTAAGTAAACAGGTCGGTCCGTCCCGACCGGAAACGGGGTTGAGTGTGCCATCGCGTATATTTCGACTACCAATATGGCGGAGTAAACAAAAACGCTGACAGACTGTCTTCGAAATGTAATTTTCCTCATATAGTTGATCAAAATGTTCGATAAATGACTGAAACTTGTTTAAGAGGGTTCTAGAAATAATTGCATGCCTTTTGGCTCTGTTTTATTGTTCAATAATGTGTACTTTGTGTAAAATAATGAGTGACGATATCACCGCGCCGGGCCGTTGTCGAATTCTCATTTGCCCATTTGCCCAAAGCTGATATATTACGTTATAAAAGCTAAAATATAATGTTGAGTGGCATGAAAATATTCCTTAGATCCTAGTGAACAAGTTTCAGTCACTTATGGGACGTTTTGATCAATCGTAAGAGAACAATTTGTATTAAACGACAGCTAGTCGGCTTTGCGCCCCTATTCTCATTTTGCCCAAAGCTGATGTATTACGTTGTAAGAATAATAATATAATGTTAAGTGGCATGAAAATCTTCCTTGTATCCTAGTGAACAAGATTCCGTCATAAAATGGACGTTTTGATCAATCATAAGAGAGAAATTCGTATTAAACGACAGCAAGTCGGCATTTCTCCATAAGCTTCAATGTTAAAAAAATTCTCATTTGGGCAAGTCTACGTATTTTGTTCCAAGTGCAGTAACATGATGTTAATAGGCATAAAAATCTTCCTTATATCCTAGTGAACAAGATTCAGTCATAAAATGGACGTTTTGGTCAACCATAAGAGAGAAATTCGGAGTTAACGACAACTAGTCGGCATTTCTCCATAAGGTTCAATGTTAAAAAAATCGCGTCTTGGGCAAGGCCGGCGTAGTGCAAATATAGGGGTTGGCGTTTCCGGTGAATCGCTAACGGACCGACCTGTTTACTTAGATCATGCTGACTCGTCAACTGATAAGGTGAGACTCTGCCGAGCGTAGAGTGGAGGGGAGGGGCAGATCAGAGAATCCAGCTCAGGCGATGGCGCGGAGCTGCGGAGCATCTCGTCACCTCGCTGTCCGTGCGTCGTGCGAAAATGAGTTTTCACTCTTATTTTTAAAAATTTATTTTGCGGCGCTCACAGACGACTTTTTCAAAAACTGTTCGGACAGATTTTTTCTAAATACCCTAAGGAATCATCGTGTCAAATTTGAGGGAAATCGCTTCGGCCAATTTTCGGGAAATAGAAAAAACATTTAGGAGGGACGACAGCTTTATATATATAATTATAAGCTGCTGAAGAGGGAAATACGCGTGGAAGTTAATATTTCTCAGAACTGCGTATAAGCTACTACCTCGTTGCCAGATTGTGCTTCTTCATCTGAACTGAACCCTCAGCTTTTAGGAGGCTGTATTTGCATCCTACTGAAATGTTATTGGGATGATAATAAACTGACAGCGAGTTTGTTGTGGGTGGGAAACGTGCAATGGAGCTCTTACAAGGTTCAACTGTGGGCTCTCAATTCTGATGTAAAATACTGTAATAATAACGAGGAAACTATATTTTCTTGATAGAATAAGGAGGAACTGCATTCAAGCTCTTTTGATACCGATTCTTTGAATTCAAGCCTTTTTGATGTAGTGAATCTTATATAGACTTGGATAGTTCTTTATCCATTTGCAAGTGGGATGCTGGTAGAACGCAAATTTTGCAAATTTTGGGGGGGGGCTTTAAAATATACCTGAAAAACATTTCGAATACCCATGCAGTGTCGTTCGTCTCTCTTCCGTGTGTTGGTACTCCAATGTCCACTACAATGCTAGAGTCAAATCAATTAAAGAATCAACTCGCAACTTTGAACTTAAATATCTTGAAAATGAGCACATGAAGCGATGGTGCGGCTTGAGGACTTTTATTCGGCGAAATCTCGAGATCAAGAAACCAAAATTTCATCAAATTTAACTGAAAGCCAGTCGCCCGTAAGATCCGTGCGGTGTTCTTTAAACACTGTTCCATGAAATTACGACCTTTTGAAAGTGGACGACTTAATTTATTCTGTCCATAAATCCTCGATGAGTTGGAGTTTACGGAACTACTCATTAAACCCCTTCCACCACTTGACCCTTTTTACACTCATTTTTAATTATATTCATTTCAGCAGTAATTCATGGAATATAGTGTCACTACAATTCCGTGTAAAAAAAAAAAAAAAATGTAATCGCCGAATATACTGCGTTCTTTTTATTTACTCAATAAAAGTATTTTCTGAATGCTGTTCATCCTTGAAATATTGAGATTTTGCAATATTTTCTTCTTCTTCTTCTTCTTCTTCTTTACTACACATATAATCTCTTCGTTTCTGTAACGGTCTCTATAGCACACACTCAGAGATTGAAAAACGAAGAAAAAATTGTATGCTTTGTCCGCTCTAGTGAACCCTTTTATGCTGAAAAGAACTAACTACGCAACAAAGCAATACACTTAAGTTTATTTCTGCAAAAATCCTCTCGAGCAAGGTCATGAGGTCGATTCGTATCCAATCATAGGAAAATCAATTAGGTGGTTGATGAGGTGGAAGACTATAGGTTTTCGTCAAAGATGGCGAACATCACTCATCGCGTTCGGGCTGAATGAGGGAGCGCGCTTCGGTTGAGTTGAGTGTTGAACTTCCGATGTAACCCAGTGATGCCCAATCTACACGATTACTTGATCGGGGGTTTTCCAAGACGAATAATTGCAGTCAAGTCTGTTTTTTTGTTTAAACCCCCCCCCCCCCCCCCCCCCCGCTGAAACGAGGAAGCAAACAGCATTAACTGCAATAGAACTTTGCGATGCGGCGAAACAGCCAATAAGTATGTACGGTGGGTCATTTCATCTTTACGCAAATATCAAGAAAAATAGTTTTTATTTTCCTCATTACGAAACGGCTTCGTGATGCGGCTTGGAAGAATGTTCAGTTGTGTATCAAAGTAACTTGAACACTATAAAACCGCTTTAGCAGTGATTTTTTTTTCTTCTTATTCTTATTCTTATTCTTTGAAACATGACCCAGCAAAAGACTTTAGTAGAGCAAACCCAGCATCCAGCACAATCTCTTTAGTCAGACGTATACAGAACCTTTGGTTAGGTGAACAAAATATTCGGTTTGCTCTGCTATATAGTCTTTTGCTGGGTCGTTTTTTGTTTTTACCTTTTTCAGCACTACCAAAGCTGGTTCTTCTATGTATATTATTTTCTGTGCGGGTTGCCGCGGTCGTGTCTTCAAGTGGCAATCAAAGGAATGCCATCATTTGTTATCGCGCTTTGGATCTCTTGAATAGATTTAAATTTTCCTCTTCTTAACTTTGCAAGTTGGACTTTAAACGTACTCTAGTTGCAGCTCGTGAAATTTGGCAACATTGGATATTCTCCATTCAAACCTATGTCAAATAAGGTATGTAATAAGGTAGCTAATAGGTTTGAATGGCAAAAAAGCACGGTTGCCTAAGTGCACGAGCCGCTCCTGCCGTATACCAAGTCTTTTCTCCAGGAGGCAAGGAAAACTGTACCAGTTTTAACTGCAAGTCCTTTGAAAGTGTTTAGTTTCTTAATTTTAAGGCGCTCCCCTAGAAAATCAGATGTATTGTCTCTCTTGGATTTTTTTTTATTTTTTGGTGGTACGCTCAATTTTATATTTCGGGTGTCACATGTCTGATTGTAAAATTACAATTATTCCATATGGAATCTAGACAAAAACAGGTACCTTATTGTCAGTGATCTTTATGTAAGTGTAGTTATTATATATTTGCGAATTTTTAGAGGAAAATAAAAAAATTGTTTCCTTGATATTATAACGTAATGATGGAATGACCCACTGTCTGCTTATTATATTCCCTACCGATAGTTTTTACCCGGGAATTCTTTCGGAAAGTTTGTAAATGTTTATCATTGCATCCTTTTGCCTGTATTGAGTACAGTTATTATAATGAATTTATTCATTTATCGTACTTTTTTCCCTCTTTTTTTTTCTAAAAAAAAAGAAATTTTGAGGACAACGGTTCAATTCGACGTCTCTGGAGGGCGTTTCGCATGTCATTTGATTGATTGACAGGCCTTTTTCCGAAAGTTCCGCAGCGTTCAACCACCCTTACCACCCCCTTCCATCCCATGAGTGGAAGGGGCGTGCCTTTCAATTTTTCACGTTTCCACTAGACTACCACCTTGAACCTGTCTCTACCCTAAATTAAGCTCCCTTATCCTATCGCTCTCTCAGACGCTCTAGACCCCGCACACACACACCTATTTATATATTTTTAATCTCGACAAGTTGTATAACACGCATTTCTTTTCTCTCTCTCTCTCTCTCTCTCTCTCTCTCTCTCTCTCTCTCTCTGCCTCCCTCCCTCCTCTCTTTCTTATTCTCTTTCTATGTATCCATCCATACCCTTTCTTCACCCTTTCTTTCTCTGTATCTATCTCGCTTGAATGCTTTTCAAAAAAAAAAAAAAAAAAAAACTTTCTTCGCTTCCTGTCTGTGATTCCCTACCTCTCTCTCTGTCTCCCTCTCCCCCTTTCTCTCCCCGCTTTTGTTCAATATGGGTTCTTTTTGAATAAGAGGGATATACGTTTAGCTCTTTCTGTGATTTGTCCCT
Organism: Trialeurodes vaporariorum; assembly: GCA_011764245.1. NCBI lineage: Eukaryota > Metazoa > Arthropoda > Insecta > Hemiptera > Aleyrodidae > Trialeurodes > Trialeurodes vaporariorum. The sequence goes on along the minus strand of VMOF01000388.1, from coordinate 29,025,833 downwards.
CCCTCTTCCATTGTCGTTCTCTCTCACTCTCTTACCTCTCCTCATTCGTAATGCTCGGGGTTGCCGTGATTATCGAGGAGTAACGCTATCTTACAAGTACTTCAAATACTTCAATACAATGTAAAACGTACTCCTTATTGGAATTTCCGTACAATGTGGCAACCTTGGTCTCACTAGACACGAGCCTTGACGGGACGCGACACGACGCTTCGATCTTCCAGGATACTTTGATGGGCGGCCTTTGTATGTATATGTATACTGCTCGCAGCAGGGGAGAAAATGGGTGTCGTGGGTTAAGTGAAGCCTCTCAAAAGCTCATATTAAAAGTTGCACCGGTGGATCTAGGAATTTGACTTTCTCTCTCTTTAGCTTTGTTCGAACACATGTGTTAGAACCGGAGGGAAGGAGGTGTCATCATGTGACTTCAGCCCCTGTCTCCGTGCTTTTCTAACACACACGTTCAAACGGGAGGGAGGGAGACAGAACAATTCTTGGATCCATCTATGGAAAGTTGCGATCAATCCATTCAACGCGTCCTTCAAGGCAAGTGTGTCATTTTCACTCAAAAGATTAATCTATGTGTCATGGCGTGCAATTTGGCAGCGTTGTATTATCCATTGCAACCCCTGTAAAAAGTTAAATTCAAGGGTGCTGCATTGAAAAAAATCAATTGTTAAAGCAACACTTCAAAATTTGCTGATTTAACAAAAATTGAAAGTTGCTAAATCAACCAGGGGTTTCTGTTCAGTCAACAATTTATTTGTTGACTTTACAAAAATAGTTGTTAAATCAACCACATAATGGTGTTCTTTGAACAAAATAGACATTGTCAATTTAGCAATTTTAAATAGTAATAAAAATACAGAACTTAATCCAATTAGTTGATCTAACAATTCAGCTTGTTTTATCAGCAAAATAAATTGCTGATTTTACTAACTAATTTGTTATTCCAGCATAAAAATTGTTATTTTTACTGTTTCATTTACTGGTTTGGCAAAGTGAGTTAAGCTAACAAAATGAATTGCTGATTTAGCATTTGAGTTGTTAATTTAAGAAAATTGTGGGTTAATTTAGCAAATCATTTTGTTCTGTACTTTTTTAACTATTTATTTTTTTCAGTTCATGTTTATAGTACAATCGAGACTTTGATCTTTTTAATTGTTTAAATGGACTCAATGAAACGTTTCCATTGCGCGTAAAGCGATCGGCTGCCATGAACAAAGTTTCAAACTATGTACAATAGATCGGTTCATTTAAAGCCTTTAAATTTATGAAACTTTTGGGTTCGCGGTGAACAGCGGAACACTCTAGAACTCGACCATTTGCGTGGGTTTAAATAGACAAACTGCCACGTCATGTCATGTGGTCGAACGTTTCGTCTCTGAATTACATCAAGTCACAAGCGACTTGCGGATCTCTTGAAGAGTATGTAAAAATTCTTTGGAATTATTGCTTTTTTGATATGAGCCTCGTTGGCACTTTGCGTCGTGGGAGCTTCTTAGAAGAAGCTCCGTGTAAGTTTCAATTTGAATTATGCATCGAGGTTACATCCATAACGGAATGATATAAATATAGTTCTTATTGTTGCTAGCTTATGGCGTTGGAAGTTTTCTAGCTTAAAACTATTTGGGAATTTCATCTATCTATCTTTTTGCAGTGTAGCGTAGAAGCTTTTATCTCTATGCATTTAAAGTAGGGGAGTGAAAATACGCAAAACACTGACCCAATATATCGAGCAAATTTGCTTAAGCACGCTCCTGCTTCTGTCGTTATCAAAGATAAAGCACGTCACTGTGTCATAATAAGCCGATTTCTCGTTCACATACAGGGTATATGTGGTGTCCTTTCGCCATCTCGAGAGTAGTCAAAGAATCGGTGCTTGAATAGAGCTCGGCGCTCGAAAGATTCTGAGAGCAGTGGAGGAATTTGGGACAAAAAAGGCCTTCCCAATTGGATGCCCTTATTTTTGTATTAAACTCAAAGAGCTTTAACTATAGAGGGAGGGAGGGGGTTAGCTGTGTTTTAAGTCCTATTCTAGAAGGTGACAGCAAGGACAATTACGTTCTGGTTTGTTTGCCTCATTTTTTTTAACCTTAAATAAAAAATTGTAACTAATTCAGTGGAAATTGGTTTTAAACGTTAAGTGCAATTATTTTAGCGTAGCTATCTGGTCATCTGAACACAGAATTATAATACAGCTATTTCTGTGAGAAAATATCGATTTTGTTTCTGGTATGTGTCAGTTTCTTTATCGTGCTATAATCCTTTCAAAAAGAAACAGTTGTCTTATCAATTTCTGTATGTCCTGATATCCGCTCTAAAGCACTCTCGCCTTCATTTCGAACCAATTTCAAATGAACACTATTCTTCAAAACTTTTAAGGTTAAAAAATATGAGGCACACAAGTTGAGCCTGTGTGAAAATTTCTATAAAAGTTTTTCATCATGGCTGCCTCCTTAGTGTTTCAAAATCACGTCCCAGAATCAAAGCTCGTTTACCTAACGACTACGCATGAATAGTGAGCACCCTCGCGGATATGATGTACTCACAAACATCGTCAGCAAATCTAACGAGCCTTCGTGAGCCTGTGAGAAGGTATTGGATTAACTTTTGCCTATTGGGGGGGGGGGGGGTCGAGGTCGAGATATCTTTAGTTGAGTGCACCAATTATTTGTTGCACCTTATACCGAAGTGTTTGTTTGCCTCGTTTAAGTTAACAGACGTTTCGTCCTGTTTTTTTCGTCCGCTTGATTTTTTGTCTTGTTTTTTTCGTCCAATGAAGATTGGTCCATGCTAATTCGTCCGATTAAATTTCGTCCTGTAGAACAATTGGTCCTTTTATTATTTTCGTCCTCGACTGCAAAGTCCATGAGTTTTTAGTCCAATTATTTGTAAGTCCAAAGTATGTCTTTGTCCTGTAATTTTAGTCCAATTTTTTCGTCCTTAAAAAAAAGTTGGTTTCGTCCAATGCTCCTTTTCGTTAGTTTTCAGATGAAATAAAATAAAGAAATAGAATTAGATGAGTTTAAATGGACTAAATACAACGTTTCCACATTGCACTTGCTTTCAATCTACAGATTCATGATGTAATTATTATCATTATGTATTCGTTCTAAACGATTTTTCTAAATTAGTACTATCATGAGCGCATATTGAAGCAAAAACTCAACAAATTTTACCTGTAAACCAATGAAAATGAACATAAATGTGTATTGGAGGAACCAAACTTTTTTTGAGGACAAAAAACATAGGACTAAAATTCCAGGACAAAAGGCATATTCTGGACCTAAAAATAATTGGACTAAAAACTCATGGACGTTACAGTAGAGGACGAAAATGGTGAGTGGACCAATGGTTTTACAGGACAAAAATTGATAGGACGAATTATCAAGGACTAAATGTCGTGGACGAAAAAAAAAGTGGACAAAAGAAACAGGACGAAAAGTCTTGTAACCAGTTTAAGAAACCTTTTACTGGGCCTTTTTTTTCTGTGCTGGCGGTCGTTGAAAATTGTTCGCTAGCACTGCATACGTTGAAGTTTTCAACGATATTTTGTCGACACCCTGTATCATTTTCATTTGCCGTAGATGAAGCAAACATGGCGGACGGATATTACTGTGGATGTCATACGGAGCATGGTAGACTGGTGATGGCTTTGCAAACATGTGCGAATGCGTTGCCTTGTTTATACCCATATGGTAGGGGGAAAGTTTAAATCCTCCATACAGCATATCATAAAACTTTGTTTGAACTGATTCATCTCAACCGGCAACATTTATTTGCATCGTCTTACGACTCGCGGAGGGGTGTATGCCGAAAGGGGGCGGGGGGCACAATCGGGACAAGCCAATAATCATGATTGATGCGGGGTCCGTTTCCTTCGGGGTCTGGGTCTCTCGCATTTCAACCCTTATCGCGCCCATCTCGCTTAAATCTCTCGTCAATCAGCTCTCATCGGAAACCGGGTCATCTGAAGATTTTCCCTCCGTTGATTCATCGATGAGGAAACTGTAATTTGAAAGCTCAATGTCGCGGGCAGAAACAGATCCAGGAATAAAGCTCTTAGCAAGGTTTTGTAGTAGGCAAAAGAACTTTCAAATTTAATCTATAATGCTGCGAAAATAACAAATTGACGATTACAAAATCTAAAACTGAATCCTTTTCAGAGGAAACTAAGTTCAAAGTTCAGATGGACCACCCGTGTATGTATGCACTACGTACGGTCGTACGTTTCTTTCCCCCCAAACAAAAGAACATAACCTACGAGTTGGGACAGTAAGATTATTGCATTTAATTTTGAAACAGTAAAAATGTTGATTCTTACAGATTTTCTAGCGAGAAACATGGCGATACCAACAGAAACCTTCCGCGTTGCGTAGTAAGCAAGAAAGACAACACTTACTTCAATGCTTTGGCCTATTGTTTGGGGGGGGGACATATAAATAGTGCATATACATATAAGGATGGTCCATCTGAACCTTGAGCTAAGTTTGAGCTTTGAGCTTTTAAGTAAGTGTGAGTTTGAGCCTTAAGTGTTTGAATTTGTGCGAGGAGTGAGTATTAGAATTATTCATGGTCTCGTCGTTATTTTAGCAGCATTTTACACCAGAATTGATTGGATATCTATGCCCACAAAAAACATTTTAAGAGCTCCATTTGTCCTTTTTTCTCTCTCCGCACATTTGAAGGCTTGTGTTAAAAAAAGACAGAAAGAGGAAAAGTCGTCTACTATTCGCTCCATGGGGTGCAAACTATGCAGTAACGCGTAAAAGCGCTTGGCGTGAGGACATTTTGCGGAAAGTAAGGAAATGTTTTCAGAAACAAAGTGAGTAAAACTAACCCGATCTTTCTGCACGCTTATTTCTTCATCCGGCTATTTACGGTACTTTGTTTCTGTCTTCTTTTTCTGAATAAGTGAGATATAATCTTACTTTTGAATGTCTAAATCGTCTTGAAATTTTTTTCTCGGGATGGTCTGTCATTAGAAAAGCTTTTTTCATAAAATTCAATTTGGCCGCATATTCGCTAGAGGTAGTTTCAGAAGTGTAGGCGGACCTAGACCAATAATCTTTGGAATTTGTCAACATTATTTCTGATATTACTCGATGAAAATTAATAAAAATGAAATTGAGAGTTCACTTTTCAATGAGGACAACTTTAAACACAAAAGAATAAAGTCAGGAGCAAATTCGGTATTGATTTGAAGGAATGAAAGTTGAAAATTCGCCAAAGATTATGGTTTTGGTCCGCCTACACTTCTGAAACTACCTCTAATATGAGTTTGGCAGCCGATTTAGGGCGAATTTCCGTAGTCGCATATTAAAATGTTGTTTTTGTAATTTTCGCAAAAGCCACTAGCCTCATCTAGTTCTGTGTTTTTGGATTTTTAAGCGTGGTGGCCCGGTGGCTACCGAAACTTAAGATATCTAAATGTCATTGGTGACGGAAAGATTACATACATATCTATAGTTATGCGTTCTGAAAATATTACCATCCCTAATCTCTTCTACTGTGGTGCAGCGCAGCGCTCCGATGAATTCTCGAACTCCATCATGCTGTAACGTCTCAACACAGTTTTGTAACACTTTTTTTCGACGCTCAAAGTTTTTCATCCCCCACTTTCAACATATATATTCTAGACTCCACGAACATGGTGAACGGTCAAGAGACTTTTTAGAGGGAGCTTTCCTGTAAGTGGTTTAAGGGGGAGGGGGGAGGCTTGTTCGAAAACCATGGTGGTAGAATGCACGTTTGCCCATCGCCAACGCGGCGGCTCCAGCCTTCCGCTATGTTTGAGGAGGACGTCTTTTCGATCGCTCCGCAAAGAAGATTCACAACGCGACGTGAAACAAGTTGTAACTTGTTCTCTCTTTGTCCCCTCGCCTTGCTCCCTTCCCATTCTCGCAGTTTGCTCCCCCTCAAAACCCCCTACCAAGCGTCTCTCGTATTGCTTGGAAAGTTTAGCTTATTTTATTTTCATATCACCGCAGGGCCTTTTTTTCTCCCCCCCCCCCCCCCCGAATGTCAGCCGAAAGATTTGAAGAATGCCTCAAACATCTGCTTATTATGTTTTCCGCCGAATTGGTCATGAGATTCCTCTAATCGCAGTCCACCCATGCGATGCCCACTTGCTTCGCGGTATCTCGGTTGTACGTGTACTTGTACAGTCCTGAGGATTGCGTGCCTGAATATTTCTCTCCAGTCGTAGAAATGAAATAAGCTGAAAATTGAAAAGGAATTTGCCCAAAGCCCTCGGAAAATGAATAACTAGTTTGGAATTATTTTCGCTCTTACTTGTAGCTTGTGCTTGTACTCGTCAGTGGTGGCTTGAGAATCGTGATGTATCGATGTCGCCGCCATAAGAATCTACGGGAAAGCATCGATCTTTAAAGGCTTCGACTGAACTTCCGAACATTCGATACTTTAATACACGTTCAAATACTATAACCAATTCGGTCGATAAACGGTAATCGATTGGTCACAAGCTGCCACTGATGCTGGATGTTTGTTGTTACGGACGTCACATTTTATCTGCTGAAACTTGCTCTCTTTGTCAATTTGATTAATAAAAGTGTTTTCATGAGACATGAGATTCCTTCAAATTTTTACCATACTACACGTTTTCATTCTTCATTTTTGTGAAGAAAATGACCAGTTAAGGACGTCATGAATTTTGTTGACATTTGGTGTACACGCAATCTACAAACAAAAAACATCTGTAAAGGGGGGTTTAATCTACCAAACTAAAAAATTATTTTGAAGATCCACAGTTCAAAACCCATCCTTCAAAGGATGAAGTAGGCAACTATTCGCACAGCTTCTCTGCAAAATCGTAAACACTTCCAATTGAAGGCGGAATTATGTCCAGAGGTGAAAATATTTTAAATTTGATGGGAGTCTAGGAGTCTCTCCTAGAATTCTAAAGGGGGTTGGGGGTCTCCCCCAGATATCTAAAGGGGGTCTGGGGCTCCCCCAGAATTCTAAAGGGGGGGGGTCTGGGTCTGGGGTCTCCCCCAGAATACTAGAGGGGGGTCTGGGGGTCTCCCCCAGAATTCCTAAGGGGTCTGAGGGTCCTTCGATCCCCCCCAGATAAAAATGGAGGGATAAAGTGTTCGTAGGGTGTTCCCTACAGTTTATTAGAGCATGAGTGTCATGCTCTATTGAAATCGTTTCTACAAGGTCAATAATGCTTTTCTTATAGGAACGGCATGGTTCGGGGGTCCGCTCGGGGGATCGCTTGGTTTCAGTATCGAGAACGGGTCCTCGAGGACCGATTGACCCATGTGATTCCGCCAATCCGGTGTCCTCCCAATTTGTCGCTTTTTCTTTGTGGCGGGAGTTTTTGGCCAAGATTGAGGTTAAGCATTTTTGGGAATGTAATTACGTTACTAATTTGGATCAGACTTCAACGAAATTTTCTGTATGAGATATTGGGGTTTTATATCAGAGGATTGTGTCCATGTTTCGTGTATTCTGCGATTTAAAATGCATTTAGATGATTTCAAATTTCCAATCCTGTTATTGTTGATGTTTCGGTCCGCTAAAAGAGTTCGTTTGGGGAACGCGATCGGCGTTGCGTTTTAAGGTGAATCCTCAGCGACCTGTAGTAAGATTCTCATCCGCTAGATAACGCCACTGTTCCGCGGTCCTGAAACCATGCTTTTTCCGCCTTTAATCGTTAATTGCGAGAGCTAGAGTTAACTTTTCGAAAATGTAAGAACGTTGCGTTCTAGATCAAATCCTAAGGAAAATTTTAAGACCATTCCGAGCCATGGACGAAGATATAACTAAGAACTGCCGACTTCCTATCTCCGCCCGTGTTAAAACCTGTTAGCGGGTTTTCGAGCGCGACCGCAGCGCTCCAAGCAGCAGTAAGGGTCAACTAAAAGCGAACCGCTGCAGCGGTGGCCGCTCCGGCTCCCTTTCTCCCATGCCTTCCCGCAAATGTATACCGTGTAGGTAATTTGAATCACGATTGAACGAAGGGAACAAATGATCAGCGAATTAAAAGGAAGCAAAATCCGCTAAAAAGCAAACGTCTGGAGTATTTCTTGAAAGATTCCTGAATTGTCGAAAATGATTAATCAAGGACTGAAATACTATACACCACAGTTAACCTCAAAACGGAATCAAACAAGAAAGAGTACATAGACATTTGTTTTATTAGTAGAGATCAGGCGACTCTTTTAATTTGCTGATGATTTCTGTTACCTTGTCCAAGGTTGATTCTGGATTTCCCTTGCTTTCGATCTTCCATTGAGATACTGAGTTATCTGATCCTCTTGGGTCGCCGACAACAGTTGACAGCCATGCCATAACAGACCAACTCCAACAACGGTTTTAGCAGTAGCACAGCATGTGAGCATGGACACATCGCCAGGATCGCTCACTTGAAAGAGTAGTTCAGCTGACCGCTGCTTGGAGCGCTGGAGTCGAGAGCAAAACAGGACTAACAACAGTCTAGTTATATCTTCGTCCATGGTTTTGCGACGACCTCCCGTCCCCTTTGCCCTCCCCACGAACTACTGCACCTACGCCTACAACAGTTGCTTGCCGCGTTGTGCAGATTGCATGAATGATGTGTGTCCATCTACTTCATCCCAATTTCACAGCCATCACGGATGCCACGCCCGCCACGGGTCTTCTACCTGGTTTTATGCGACATCGGTCATCGTGGCTCAGTGTTACATGGTAATCAGCGGCGGATTCGGGAAAGGCACGCCCCCCCCCCAACTCACGGTAGCCTTTGCCTTTTTTCAACAGAAAAAATCCCATAAATTCCTCCCTGCAAATTTGAAAATTCATAGGCGTGAAGCCCCCCCCCCCCTAAAAGAATTTTCTGGATCCGCCATTGGTAGTAATTTTTGCGGCACACTACGCCGGATTCCCGTGCAAATTCCTACACTTACCTTTCTCCCTTATCTGTCAATGGGCGCCCCCCCCCCCCTAATTCAGAAAAATCAAAACTTTACAATAAAAAAGAATCGGAACATTCGAAGATCAAATAATAACGAAAGGAGTAAGAGTTAACAAACTTTATTCTTAGTTTACTTTACAATTTTAATTAGGGGCGTAATTTAGGGGGGGCAGGGCGGGAAGTAGCCCCCCCCCCCTAAGCAGTGGTGCCCAACCACCCCTTGCCACTATACAGCTCGCCCCCCAGTTTCAGGATTCCTCTCCCCCCAGATCTAGACCTCCCCCTGAATTTTACCCCACCCCCTTCTGATTCAGACGACATCATCCTTCCCACCCGTCATCTCCCTCGCCGAAAGAAGTTTTAAAATCTACTAGTATGAACGTGTCTACATTGGCAACTACCGTTGGCAACGAGAATTTTGCGAACTTCCTTGAAAATTCAGAATCCTCTGGTCGATAATTACATGATTAGAGAATGTATAGGCAAGAGTTTTGGTTTTGTTAATTTAAATAGGTTAACTCTTAGAATTCATCAGGACAATGAAAATAAAGAAGGAATAGTTGTACTCAGCTTTTTACTATTTCTATCATCTGATGCTGTCACTTTATTCATAATATCAAACACGTCAAAAATAGAATTACTTTTGATACAACTACATGCTACAATCACTTACAATTTCTACCATTTGGAAGGATAATTGATTTATTTTCTATTTTGGGCGGAAGTGGGGGGGGGGGGTTCTCTAGACTTGCCCGTCTCTAGGTGGTGTCCCCTAGACCTTCCATTGACATTCAAAAAGTTGCCCCTCCGGGCGATTGTTTTGCGGGTGCCCATGTCTTTGTCCATGGTCTCTGAACCAGAAATTGAACGTTCTTCCGGTCTGTGGTTGCCTTCTTTTCTCATAAGTTTAGACACGGCCACCCTGTAAACCCCACAACAAGTTAAAAGTCCGCAATCCGCACCCTCGACCCGCAGCCACTATCAAAAGTAAATTGCCGGTTGACTTGCAGGTACTCTCCTCCTCCTCCCCCAACTTAGATTAGACACAAATATAAAATTAAAAAAAAAAAAAAAAAAAAAAAAAAAAAGTGAAAAATAGAATGTATGCCCCAGCAAAGGGCCCCCTCCACAGTTTTCCAAGAGAGGGAGCGACCCCCTTGCCAGCGTAACTCCGAAAAAATAATTCCAACTGGGGTCCAAGTAACTCAAGTAAGGTCTCAAAATGAAATCAGATGGATCCAAAATTTTAACGGCGAGTACCGGTAAGCTTACTCTTTTGATCGGTCCAAACCGAATTGCGATACATCGATTTACTCTCGAGATATCGATTTTTCAAAGGCGCGCGGTATAGGGTCAGAAATCTAAGATTCTCTAAAATCCGCGAATTTCGACTCTCATGGACCTAGCATGCGCCGTGAGAAGTCATATGTGAGTTTTTTGAGTTCACATGAAGTTCATTAAGGGCCCTGACAAATGTCGGACCGATAAAGTCTATATCGGGGGGGGGGGGGGGGGGGTGGCCCCAACTCCAGCGTAAGTCTCACGTACAATGTCTAACTGCGGCCGCGGGAGGTCCCATAAGATCCGTTTAAAAACTTGGATGGATCTGAATTTTTTTCAAGAATTATCTAAAAGCTGAAGCTACCGCCCAATCCAAACCGCAGTGCGCAATCCATCGATTCGTTCTCGAGATATCGATTTTTCAAAGGCGTGCGGTCTTGTCAGATCGACCTTAGAGGGGGCTGGAGGCTGGAAAAAAGGGGAATTTCGTCTCTCACGAACCAGTCGTGTGCCGTATTATATCGGTTCCGCTTTTTTTCGGGTCCCAATGATGTCCCGAGAGGGATCAATGCAGTTTCGAGCCAAAAAATATCATCTTAGGGGGACTTATTAAAAATATCAAACTACTCCCCGTTTCAGCGTAACTCTGACAAGAAATGTCTAACTGCGGCCGCGAGAGGTCCTGTAAGGTCATTAAATAAACTCGGATGGATCTGAAATTTTCGAGGTTGTCAGTCACAAGCAAGCGCTTTCGACCGGTGCAAACCGAATTGCAATACATCGATTCACTATCGAGATATCGATTTTTCAAAGGCGCGCGGTCTTGTCAGATCGAACATTGAAATAAGCTGTGGATACTCTGTATCCGCGAATTTCGTCTCTCATGGACCGTTTAAGCTCCCTTAAAAATCGAATGAGCTTTTTTCAAATTCATATTACGTTCCTTAAGGGCCTTGATGAGTGTCGGATGACATTTGATCAATATTAACATTCATTTTTTAATCTGAGACAAAAAGAGCTGAAACCATAAAGACGAAGAATTTCCATCGTGATGACTTTGGTTCAAGCGAGGAAAATTCTATAGAAGTCCCAAATAACTAGACTAGACTTTCCGGCTTGCTAGGATTGGTATTAAGAATTTCCTTCCTGATGACTTTGGTTCAGGCGAGAGAAATCTAAAAAAGTCCCAAATAACTAAACTAGACTTTGCGGCTTGCTAGGATTGGTATTGCGTCATCCGATTTTAAAGGAACTATCACCATCGAAATCGATTTTCAAAACCACAGTATTCACCTCGCCTCGTGAACAACTGTTTCAACACGCTATAAGTAAATTTTCATTCCCACTTTGACCTATCAAGTTATTTTTACAGCGATCACTGTTATACAAACACAAATGCAGCGTTGCGATTGACTTTGTCGCAGTTTTGTACTATCAATATGGAACTCCACACTTACAATGATTTACGGCCGACACTCATGCTCTCTTTGCTAACACTGTTCCAGTGTTGCAAGTTCCAACTTGTTTTTTTTTGGAGGGACTCAACTTTTATGGAGCCCTTCTTGCGGAGATTGCCCTCGTTTTGAAAGGGTTAAGCTTCTCGTGCGACAAACATCGGGCCGAATGTCGTGTCACACCTTTTGTTCCAGTTGTGAAGAGACTGTATTATTATCTCTCGGGTGGATAATTGAAAAAGCAGTGAAGTTTTGTGATGAAAAATGAGAGGTTCATCGCTACCAGGGCTCCAGGTCTATAAATCAAAATTCATTATCTTTCTTTCTATTTTGCCCACCCTTAGCGCAATATGTAAGTCTATACCCAATAAATCTTCGCCTGCGTCTAATCTCCCGTGCAACTTTTTATCTTGTTATATATACCTGTATACGTCGAAAAATAATTCCATATCCTTGATGAAGCAGGGAGAATGAGAGCCTGCGGAAACGATGAAAAGGAGCTGGCATAAGCAGACTAGGACAGGAGAGGAGAGGAGCAGAGAAGAGAAAGAATGGCAAAAGTTTGATAGAAGGCAAGGCAAATGAGTGTTGCTTGTTCTGATGGTTGCCTAACCACATTAGAGCCAGACAGGTTTTAATTAAATCAACCTGGATGAGTTCCATCTTTTTTTCACATTTCTGAAAGATTTGTACAACCTTTCGTCCTCTTCGATATTTATCCATTAAAAGAAATCGAAACGTTCAGTTCCTTCTCCCTTTTTATTATTTTCTTCTGAACGCGTCTGCCTTCTTTTAAGTAGATTCCAGGAATCTACTTATTGCAGAGGGTGCGATGTTGGATTTTTCGGGAAATTTTATCAAATGAGCACGTTTCATGGTCCCCTGAGGGAGAAAATACCACTCGTTGAAAATTGTGTGTGTATATATATATATATATATATATATATATATATATTTTATATATATATATATATATATATATATATATATATATATATATATATATAAAATATATATATATATATATATATATATAATATATATATATATATATATATATATATATATATATATATATATATATATATATATATATATATATATATATATATATATATATATATAAAATATATTATATATATATATAGAAAACAACTTAAATTGGGATAAAGGCTGGAACAAATTAAAATTTGGGACGTTTCGGGCCAATTAACAGACCCTTTTTCAACCAAATAAAAAAAATTTAAAAAACTCAAACCAGGGTTTGACCTGGTTTGAGTGTTTTAATTTTTTTATTTGGTTGAAAAAGGGTCTGTTAATTGGCCCGAAACGTCCCAAATTTTAATTTGTTCCAGCCTTTATCCCAATTTAAGTTGTTTTCTATATTTTGTTGGCTGATCTAAGTTTTTACGTGTATATATATATATATATATATATTTTCCCGTTCGGGAGCGGGCGGCTGTGTTTGGATTGCGTTCGCATCCCCAGCCGTTTCGTTAATCTTTTTTCTGGGCTTTCCTTTTTTTCATCTGAGAGTTGTTCAACATTTACGGTAGATGGCGCGCGCGCATTTTTTTGCGTTCTCGCGTCACGACAGCGATGTCGTTTTGACGACTTGCTGGAGTGCTGATTGCATTGAGTTAGAGGCAGCTCGAGTAAGCTCACCTGATGAGTCCTAACTAGGACGAAACCGGTCGTGAGGCTCTCGAACGCTGTCCTCGCTCATGCTTTCTGTTGCACTGCCTGAGTTGAACTCTCTCCACCCTTTAGTTTTTTAACTATTACTTTCATATTTTTAATATGATTTTTTTTTTCTTTTTTTCTTGGCTTTATTACCTCAGCTGATGAGTTTGCCCAACTCAAAAGCATTGTCTATACCATGTGGCCAAAGTATGTTGTTTCGCTTATTATAAGCACGTTGAGGTTCTCGTGCTCTTTTTTCCCGTTCGGGAGCGGGCGGCTGTGTTTGGATTGCGTTCGCATCCCCAGCCGTTTCGTTAATCTTTTTTCTGGGCTTTCCTTTTTTTCATCTGAGAGTTGTTCAACATTTACGGTAGATGGCGCGCGCGCATTTTTTTGCGTTCTCGCGTCACGACAGCGATGTCGTTTTGACGACTTGCTGGAGTGCTGATTGCATTGAGTTAGAGGCAGCTCGAGTAAGCTCACCTGATGAGTCCTAACTAGGACGAAACCGGTCGTGAGGCTCTCGAACGCTGTCCTCGCTCATGCTTTCTGTTGCACTGCCTGAGTTGAACTCTCTCCACCCTTTAGTTTTTTAACTATTACTTTCATATTTTTAATATGATTTTTTTTTCTTTTTTTCTTGGCTTTATTACCTCAGCTGATGAGTTTGCCCAACTCAAAAGCATTGTCTATATATATATATATATATATATATATATATATATATATATATATATATATATATATATATATATATATATATATATATATATATATATATATATATAATATATATATATATATAAACACGTAAAAACTTAGATCAGCCAACAAAATATAGAAAAACAACTTAAATTGGGATAAAGGCTGGAAACAAATTAAAATTTGGGACGTTTCGGGCCAATTAACAGACCCTTTTTCAACCAAATAAAAAAATAAAAACACACAAAACAAATACAAATGAGCCGCCGCTGTAATTGCAAGGCAAGGACTGGCGAAACGGTAAACAGTTCAAACAAAACACAGGTGCAAAGATTACCTAATCACCAACCTCCTCAGAGAGGAAAAATTGGTGATAAGCACCGCTGAGACCGTTGACATCCGCGCGCGAATTACACACGTGATTCTTTTGGCGCAAAATATGAATCATTTCGAGCATACTGCGGGCAAAGCAGTTCTTTTCGGTGGCTAAAACACGAACGCTGTTAAAATCAAAATGATGGTGGAGTGTGTTTTCATGGTGATGCAACGCGGTCTTCTCATTTTTATCATATTTATGCCCGTTGAGTCTCTTTTTAAGAAGTTGTTTTGTCTGACCAATATAACCCATTTCACAATCTTGGCACTTAAGATGGTAAACAACCCCCGCCATTTGCTCAGTCTCTCTTTCTGATTTTAACTGAGACATAAGAAATCCTAAATTATTATACTGTTTGTGGACCACAGGAAAACCAAAAGATTTTAAAATGGCCGACAATCTTTCAGACAAAAAGGGAACATATGGGAGGCTAATAAGTTTAGAAAAATCAACTTTATTCCTGGATGGAGCTTTTTCATGATAATTTTTTTCGGACACTTTGGAGAATTCTCTGTTAATAAGACGGGCAGGGTAGCAGTTTTCCATTAAAATACGTTTACCCAGATTGGCGGTAGTTTGGGTAAAATCCCGGTCACTTAAACGAAAAATACGTTGCAAGATTAGTGATGACATTACGTTTGTAAATAAATGGCTGCACCGACAAAAAATTCAACAAACGCCCCGAGGACGAAGGCTTTTGGTACCATTTGCATTTCAAAACATTATTAACCCGGGACACAGTCATATCAAGGAAATTGATGGACTGGTCGACCTCTTCTTCAAGAGTAAATTGAATGGAGGGATTTTTTGAATTAAAAAAATGCATAATAGGTACCACTGTGTCCTCGTGAACCACCAGAATAGTGAATAGTGTTGATTATAGGGAAAAAATGCGTGTTTTGTTAGATGATGCCTCTACCTACAAGCAGATTCGTCATTCATTAATACCTGCGCATATTGCTAAAAATAACTTTCTGGTCAAAAAATGGTTTGATCAAGAATTTATTAGTAAGAATCTTTTTGAAAATTTGAAGGTGTCAGGCGCTGGTGTGTCTCGAATTTATGGTCTCATAAAACTACATAAAGAAAATTTTCCCTTGCGGCCCATTGTTAGCTCCATTGGGTCACCTTTTTATGCTTTGTCAAAGTTTTTCACTACTGTGTTGTCTAACATTGTCGGAGATACTGATTGCCATGTTGCCAACTCTTTTGAGTTTTTTGAGTCTGTCAACAATCAGGAGATTCCAGATGGGTACAAACTCATTTCGCTTGATGTCACTTCCATGTATACCAACATTTCCTCTGATTTGGCCTTAGAATGTGTTAGTCGTCGGTGGGATGAGATTTGCCAGCATTGTTCCGTCCCCAAGGATCAATTTCTTTATGCCCTCAAAGTGTGTTTGGAGTCCACTGTTTTTCAGTTTGAGGACAAATTTTTTCATCAGATTCGTGGTTTGGCAATGGGGGTAGTGTCTCTGCTGTGTTGGCGAACATAGTTATGGAGGATTTTGAACTGGACATTCTCGGTACCATTTCATTTTTAATTCTTTTTTATAAAAGATACGTCGACGATTTGTTTCTGGTGGTTCACGAGGACACAGTGGTACCTATTATGCATTTTTTTAATTCAAAAAATCCCTCCATTCAATTTACTCTTGAAGAAGAGGTCGACCAGTCCATCAATTTCCTTGATATGACTGTGTCCCGGTTAATAATGTTTTGAAATGCAAATGGTACCAAAAGCCTTCGTCCTCGGGGCGTTTGTTGAATTTTTTGTCGGTGCAGCCATTTATTTACAAACGTAATGTCATCACTAATCTTGCAACGTATTTTTCGTTTAAGTGACCGGGATTTTACCCAAACTACCGCCAATCTGGGTAAACGTATTTTAATGGAAAACTGCTACCCTGCCCGTCTTATTAACAGAGAATTCTCCAAAGTGTCCGAAAAAAATTATCATGAAAAAGCTCCATCCAGGAATAAAGTTGATTTTTCTAAACTTATTAGCCTCCCATATGTTCCCTTTTTGTCTGAAAGATTGTCGGCCATTTTAAAATCTTTTGGTTTTCCTGTGGTCCACAAACAGTATAATAATTTAGGATTTCTTATGTCTCAGTTAAAATCAGAAAGAGAGACTGAGCAAATGGCGGGGGTTGTTTACCATCTTAAGTGCCAAGATTGTGAAATGGGTTATATTGGTCAGACAAAACAACTTCTTAAAAAGAGACTCAACGGGCATAAATATGATAAAAATGAGAAGACCGCGTTGCATCACCATGAAAACACACTCCACCATCATTTTGATTTTAACAGCGTTCGTGTTTTAGCCACCGAAAAGAACTGCTTTGCCCGCAGTATGCTCGAAATGATTCATATTTTGCGCCAAAAGAATCACGTGTGTAATTCGCGCGCGGATGTCAACGGTCTCAGCGGTGCTTATCACCAATTTTTCCTCTCTGAGGAGGTTGGTGATTAGGTAATCTTTGCACCTGTGTTTTGTTTGAACTGTTTACCGTTTCGCCAGTCCTTGCCTTGCAATTACAGCGGCGGCTCATTTGTATTTGTTTTGTGTGTTTTTATTTTTTTATTTGGTTGAAAAAGGGTCTGTTAATTGGCCCGAAACGTCCCAAATTTTAATTTGTTTCCAGCCTTTATCCCAATTTAAGTTGTTTTTCTATATATATATATATATATATATATATATATATATATATATATATATATATATATATATATATATATATATATATATATATATATATATATATATATATATATATATATATATATATATATATATATATATATATATATATATATATATATATATATATATATATATATAATATTTGGATTTTGAGCAGCTGATGAAATAAAAAAAAAAAAAAATTTAACGAAAATTATAACCTATATTTAAATTTTTGAAAAAATGATGTAACCAAGCATGGAATCTACTTCGTCTTACCGGCCTGCCGGGAGGCATTTTTTCTTTAGATCTTGAGTTTTTCCTTTTTTCTCTCATAAATTACATCGGACTTGGGACTTGTATATTTGCCTTCCTTCTTCTTTCTAATTTAACTACAAAGAAAAGTAAAAGACGTAGGAAGAACTCGAGTTTTGTGGTGTTGACCAGCCTTTTTCCAAAAACTATCTAAAATGTAATGCGCTTAAATACTAACCTTAACCTTGAAATTTTTTTTTTTTGCTTGTTTTATGGCTTATACTCCAGTCAAGGAGCCTACAGCCAACTATAGACTAATGTCAGTGTGTGAATGTTTGTTTAATGTCAGAAGAGAACAGGGGACTTGAAACATCCATGCTCAAAGCACTCAGATTTCCACTGTAATCTTTGCCGTGGACCCACTTTTAAGGAGACCGAGCGACAAGACGAGTGAAAAATCTGCTGCCACTACCGGGATTCGAACCCGGGACCTATGGATTGGCATAACCTTGAAATTTGCGCGATATAAAATATCCAGATTCATATTTTAAAGACGAGGGAAATTTTTCTGCCGACTCTATATAAGAGACTATGCATTTCATCAGTGATAATGAAATGTGTCCCTTAGTTTTTAAATATTGGTCGCAATCTTGAATTATGCATGCCTTATTAAACTGAATTCTGATTCGTAGACAGTCACCTTTTCGGCAATCACTTTAATCGCAATTTGTCTCGTTCACATTTCGACTTGAATTTGATGCCATATCTTCAGTGACATAGCGTGCAATCTGGCTACGTTGCATTTTGTCCATTCAAACCCATGGAAAAGATCGAGGTCTTGAATGATTTTTAAACACTATATGGAATACGACCTTTTGTGTGAGTACAAATGGGTGTAATGCACTGTCGCCAGATTTCATGCTGCTCCATTCTATGGCCAGAAATGTCATCACCTACTTCATTATGAACAATAATTATCAAAACTGGTCGTATGATGCTGACTCACGTGACTGTGAACCTGGAAGCTGTTGCATTATTTCCCCTTCTTTTCTTTCTCCTTTCCTCATCCGGTTTTATTGGAAATAATTCAGATTGATTTATTTCACAGAACCGGTCTGGACTCTTAAAGGCGAATTTGTGTCGCGCATGCATGCTTTCTCTTTGCCCTGCATGCTCTCTCCTTCCCTCCTCCATCTCTCTCCCTCCCTCTCCCTCTCCCTCTCTCCGTCTCTCTCCCTCTCTCTCCCTCTCTCTCCCTCTCTCCCTCCCTCTCCTCCCCTCTCCAACTTTTTTTTCTCGTCCTACTTCTCAGACAGCGCCATTTAATATGGAATGCACTTTATGGGCCAATAAGCTGTCTCCTCCATGCAATAGAGCAGCAGCTCTAAGGTCTTTAAAATTTTGGACTCGGGTACCTAAAATGCATTATGCACCGAGCTATATTCTACGCCCTTTGTACTTAGAAATCAATAAACCAAATATTTCGTCTCTTATTGAACTCTTGCCAATTTTGAACCGAGTCAGGTACATTGGAAAGCGGTTTTCCGGAAATGGATTAGGGTGTTGGAAGGAAGGGAGACCATAAAGATGAACAAGACGGAGCGAAGAGAGGAGGAGAATTCCCACTCTTTTCCGGGTTCAAAGCGACCTTTCGACCTCTAGGCTTTTTTCAAAGAAGCTCGAGACTTTATTCAAAGAGGAATACATTTAAATCTCTCCATATTTTGAATGGGCATCAAGAAATAATTTAACCAAGGATTTTGTGAAAACATTGACTTGTCGAGACGTGGATTGGGGGGGGGGGGGCTCTGTTTTAAATCGACAGCAAAATATTTCTGAGTGAAAGCAGTCCATTATTTAAATTTCTACAGCCACACACGTGGTTTTTGAAAAAGTTGTACAGTCGGCGAAATAAACAGTGTCAGTCAACTCCTCATTGAATTTTTGAAACGTAGGCCACCTGCAACGCTTAAAATTTATTGAGATAATTATTGCGGGTTGCCTGCCTAAACCATAATGTAAGGAGTCCACTGACATTATTTAATTCGTTGACTCTTCATTACACCACCACTTAAGGTAGTTTTACCACAGTAATAGGTATCTATAGTTACCGCCGTTTGCAGTATTGTATTTTTGGTTCTTCTAATTTCATCATTTGCCGTAATAAACCTTTTTTATACCTCTCTTTTATAACTGTGAGCTTTTTTCCTTGTATATATCTCCATAACTTTCCCGACAAAAGAATATTAGCGCGTTCTGCAAACGCTTGACACGAACGAAATGTGTGCAGTCTAATGGTTTAGGTCTATGTATTGTACATATACGGTATAAATGATCCTTTAAGCGGTTTGAGAGGGGGGCGATATCTAATATACTCGTTGGCAGGACGATTTTCATATTTGCACAGCGTCTTTATTTCACGCCAATTTATATTCAGCCCCCTTAATAACAATCGCCGTACCACGCGCTGCGAGCGTGGTTTGTTTTTGTTTGCATTTGTCGCCTCTATTTGTTTGCTCGGAATATAAATCACGCATTCTCAGAGACGGTCACGTGCTCTATTTTTCCCCGAAAGATTCATATTCATACTGACAATATCCATCATTACACAGTTCGCGGTCCTGAAACGTTTCGAATGAAGAGGTGGGTCCTGGAATCTCTCCCTCCCCCCCTCTCTCGCTCTCCCTCTTTCTCTCCCTCTCTCCCTCCCCTCCCGTTTGAATACATGAGTTGCAACATGAGTATACAAAAAACAAAACAAAAAACAAACAAAAAACAAAAAACAAAACAAAAACCATCAAATCAGACAGTTCTTAAATTTTCTCAATGTTAAAGGTATAAAGCATTTGTGTGCGAAATGTCATAAATGTAGGACGGTTCAATCGATTTTGACAGCCTCTCAAAAAAGTTGTCGCCTTATTTGGCGCACCCACCGTACACAATACATACATTACCTCGGTTGACACGTTGATGCGCTTCTGATAGGTAATCTTTTTTTTTTTTTCAGTGTTTTGTTGCTTTTGACGTTTTTATGATACAATTTCTATGGAATTTTTTGGCGTCAGCAAAAAGTACTGTTATGGTATTACCCAGATCTTTAAGTTTATCTCTCATAAAAATTTAGTGTACGGGCATTCTATTCTAGTGAATCTGCGCCGACTACTTACAAGACATTAATATCCGCTTTCTAGAATACGGGGAATTATATACGCTTGGAGCCTGCCTGGGTATACTCAATTTGAAAGGTAGGCTATGTGTTTTCTTTACTTTGGGAGGGGGATGGATTTCTCGATTAATTATCGTGTCGATAGACGACGTCTGACGGATGACGACGTCCTTGGAAGTCGTTTCGCGGTGCTTTCGCATGCTCCCTGTCGATTTTTCAAACCCTAATTTATGACGTCTCGTGTCACTTTTGTTCAAGAGCGATTTTTTGTGTCAAAATATCGCACGAGTGTGCGGGCGGACGGACCGTACGGGGTACCAGCAACTAGCGAATGAATGAATGAATGAATGAATGAGTGAGTGAATGAACCAACTCGCTTGGTTAGAGTTGGATCAACGTTTGCGACAGATCTGAACCTATTTCGTATTTATTTTATTTTTTTACTACTTTTTCTTTTTTTTCTCTCTACTTTTTTCATTTTCCTCTTCTTCTTCTTCTTCTTCTACCTTCGTGGAGGAGAGGAGCTGGAAGATTTACGACCGAGGAGTCCAGTGAAGCTTGAAAAATCGTCCACGTCTCTCAGTTGGGGGAAAAAAATTAAGTATCTCCTCCCCCCCCCCCCCCTATAACGAATTTTACCCGTGGAATTGTACCTATACATATATCTGTAATCCGCACGTATTGCAAGCAAAAGCGTTGCATGTTGAACAGTCCTCCATCAACTAGTCGATACGTCTATCGCTCTGTTTGCACTTAGAATGATAGACTGAAGTCGCATGAGAGTTTTTAATGTCAGAGACGTTTAATCGATGCGATGTTACATTGTTATCGACTGATATAAAAGAGCAATGGTGTTTTTCGATTTATTTTTTTAAATAACTGTTTTATTAATTTTTACTTCATTTTTTAAACTTATGGAAAGTCCTGTCTAAAGTTTTCTTCTTTTGTTTTATTTTACAATTAGGCTTTATTGTTGAAGCTTCATCTTGAAAACTAGCCTCAGGATGTGCCACAAATTATAACTTCGGCCATTATCTAGCCGTCGCTTCACATATTCACGCGTCGATTATCAAAGTAGTCATGTTTCCCGTCTCAACATGTTTGATGATTTTGAAAATATTCTGAACTTAGTTTCAGCTGAGTTTTGCTTTTTTGTTCGTGTTGTTAATGTTTCTGCTCCCTCCATCAATTCTATAATCGTACGAACCATATATTAATCTAGACATTTTTCTTTGTCTGTTACAGGTATATTATGGTTTTAAGTATCATTACAAGCATCAACAAGCTCATCAGTAGATCTTCCAGCAGGTTTGTCTTAGACAAAGTCCCTCCTATATTTCACAGAGAAAAATGTTTTCGGTTGTTAGAACTGAAGATTCGACTTATTTAGATCACCGAAATTTTTGGTTGAATAAACCAAAATTTTCGGTCATTAGTACCGAAGAAATCGGTAAGTATAACCCAAACCCCGCCCCTACCTAATACTCAGTATTACTAACGAAGCATTCGGTACTCGTGCTGAACATTTCGGTTCCTCTTACCGAAAACTTCGGTGATCAAATTTTACCGAAGTATTTTTCTCTGTGTTGATAGAACTTTGCTAATTTTGTTTATGAAAGTCCCAAGATACCCTTTTGAGACCTTCCTCGTTTTATCCAAACGTTTGCTGGTTTGCGTTATTTGCTTTGTTAATATATGTATGTATTTAAACAGGATTTCAAGATGGCGGACAAATGAGTGGGTTACAATGGTTGAGTCCCATCTAATTTCAATTTTCTCCATGACGAATCACTTTTCTCAGCATAGATGCAATGGTTGCGATTATTTGGGACTCCCCATCGTGACCCGGTCATTTTACCACCATCTTGGATCTCTCTCAAAACTCCTTTATTGCGTTGATGCGTGGATTTTGTGACTTTTTGGTGCGTTAAATATGATTTTCACGCGATTTAATACAGGAATTGACCCTTCATAACGCCACAGCGAAAGTTTGCAAACGGATTCGTTGTTTCAATTTCTAAGAAATTCCTTTAGCATTGGCGAACCGTCCCGTCACCATGGTATCACCCTCAAGATGCACCGTAAGCAATGAGCTATAACTTTAGAGTGGCACATCAAGGAACGTTCCGCTGGTTCATTGTTGTCACCTAGGGCGCCGCCATCTTGCCGTAAAAATCGATTTTGAGGTTAAGTTTTGTAGATCGTTTCGTAAACAAACTCGGGCATCGCCGGAAACGGCCTTCAAAATTTAACCTCAAACCTTGGAATCTGCCGTCCAAATTCCGAACGACCTACAAAATTTAACCTCAAACCTTGGAATCTGCCGTCCAAATTCCGCTTTTTCCCGGGATTCCTTCTACCCTGTGTGGCACAAGGTGGACCAGCTCGCTGCCACTCTAAAGTTATAGCTCATGGACCGTAAGACAAGACCTGTCTCCCGTCTGATGATGCCAAGAAAAGTTTTGAATCACTCAATAGTCGCTGTTATCACGAAAATCGTTGTGATTTGTGGTATCGAATAAAGTTCATTGTCATACTTTAAAACTATTGTCATCCTATAGTAATTTATTGTTTAAGGTTGGTGAATATAGACAGACACTGTAATTACCAATAACTAAATTGTCTGTGTGTTGCGTTTGTCT
Organism: Trialeurodes vaporariorum; assembly: GCA_011764245.1. Taxonomy (NCBI): domain Eukaryota; kingdom Metazoa; phylum Arthropoda; class Insecta; order Hemiptera; family Aleyrodidae; genus Trialeurodes; species Trialeurodes vaporariorum. Next base: position 29,002,671 of record VMOF01000388.1, on the reverse strand, counting down.
CTATTTCGGTCTCATCCGATTTGCCTATATGTATGAGCATATCTATTTAAATATAAGTATCCTCCGCATCGCATCGCGGGCTTGGGCTGCCCAGTGCCCATAGACGAGTGCGGCGCGTCGCGGTGGCGGTGCTACAATTTCGCTTGTTGACCGGTCGGTCTCCGCGCGTAAAGCCCTTATCAATTATGTATACGAGCGCATATTTACTCTACCCCTGAATAAAACATGACAACCCCCTCGGCTCTGGCTCGGTACGGCGCGGCATTGCTACCGCGAAACAAGATACGCGATTCGTCCGCCGTGTTGCCGTGCCCACCACGAAATCGTCGCCTGTAGTGTTGTAGGGCATAGGCATTTTCAGACGATCAAACGGGGCAGTTGTAAGGGTCGGAATATATATATATGTTTTTTAGTAAGCTAATGAAAGTACTCGATGAGCGGAAAACAAGACCGCCTTTGATTTCCGACTGTATAGGTTTCATAGTTCCGGGGATGCGATGTTGGCCCAAAATACATTGTTTTAACCGCAAGAGGTATTAATACCAAACCGGTCCAGTAGCAAGTAGGCGGGGCGAACGTGTTCCGTTCCAAGCGTGCCCCGGTCTGGGAATATCTCCCCCGCATTCAAGGTAGATTAAAGCAGGTATGTGCAACACTCGCTCTTGCCGCCCGCAGCCGCTCCAAGCGCTAGCACTTTTGCAAAAAAATGATGTCATGCGGGTGAAATCTAGTGGCGCGCTGTTCAAATGTGCGTTGGACAGAGGAATCATTCCTAAGTGTGAAGGAACATTGTTGAACTTTTAACTCTTAATTTATTAACTCTGAAAACAGAAATCTGAAAATTGACAACTTCGATCATCTTTTGCTTGACACTTCCCTTACTAATAAAATAAACACATACATTTCAAACTTCCCGCTCATGAAAATGTGACGTAGTGCGGGTGAAATCGTTCTGATTGGCTAACATGTTTTGAAGCAGCTGCGGGCGGCGCGAGCGAGTGTTGCACATACCTTCTTTAATCTACCTTGCCCCGCATTAGGCATCACACCCCCGGTTGTGGTTCAGGTGCGGCGGAATCAACAGCAGTTTTGCGGAATACGTTGGTGAAGACTGCAAAAGCACACCCGTAACTGGGAGACATTAGCGTGGACCGCCTACTGGACTTACCTGGCATATTAATAGATCTTGGTTTTAACCTTTTCAGTGCTAAGTTATAGAAGAGTAGTTGTGGGTCATTCCATTTTAAATCAACCAGAGCCTGTGCTGCCTAGTCATGGATTTTGAAAATATTTTGTGGGGTGATTGTAACTACTTTTAGTAGCACAAAACGTATTTTTTCATATTTTTTTAGCTTATGGCCCCTGAGATATAGGCAACCGGAAATTCAAAAATTGCGATTTTAGGCTTATCTTTGAACGCGTGCCACAGCCTTAATTCTCAACGGAAAGATACGGTTGAGGTCTCATTTTGATGCATTTTGCGTCCTCTTTTCATTGCTGTAGGTCGTTTTTCATTGATTGAAGGTTTAGCAGGTTGCATACCTATTTGAACTTTGGTGACCCTATTGCAATTTTTCCGATCTTTGATAATTTTTTTTAATAGGATAGCGTTGGTAGAAAAAATTCATACTTTCCAAGCTTTAAGTACACTACTAAGAGTACCTGCTCAAAAAAAATTGGATCTCCTGAGCAATTTTTTCTAGTTGAAAAAATTGCTTAAAGTCGGCTGAAATTAAGAAAGACCCAACTTTGAGGTTAAAAAAGTCGATGTGGGGATTCATGAAGGCCTGAAGCCGAACATTTGATTACTGAAGCGCTTCAGTTGAAATACAAGTTTGTAAAATCGGTAAAATTTCACGCGACGCCCCTATGCCCTGAACTGAGCTCTGATTGTGGCCGTGCTAATTGTGTTTTTACCGATTTTACGAACTTGTATTTCAACTGAAGCGCTTCAGTAATCAAATGTTCGACTTCAAGCATTGAAAAAGGACTTAAAAGTGATCATTTTAGAGATTTTGCGAGATTTTTAAACCTCAAAGAGCTGGCTCTTCTATTCGCTTCGATCGCGTGTGTTCGAGCAAATTGTATTTTTACCAATTTTGAAGAAAAAAAAATCGACTGTAGCGATCAAATACACAAACTTTCGACTTCAGATATTGAAAGTAGACATAAAAGCGGTGATTTTTGTTATTTTTTAAGATTTTTTCATGAATCCCCACATCGACTTTTTTAACCTCAAAGTTGGGTCTTTCTTAATTTCAGCCGACTTTAAGCAATTTTTTCAACTAGAAAAAATTGCTCAGGAGATCCAATTTTTTTTGAGCAGGTACTCTTAGTAGTGTACTTAAAGCTTGGAAAGTATGAATTTTTTCTACCAACGCTATCCTATTAAAAAAAATTATCAAAGATCGGAAAAATTGCAATAGGGTCACCAAAGTTCAAATAGGTATGCAACCTGCTAAACCTTCAATCAATGAAAAACGACCTACAGCAATGAAAAGAGGACGCAAAATGCATCAAAATGAGACCTCAACCGTATCTTTCCGTTGAGAATTAAGGCTGTGGCACGCGTTCAAAGATAAGCCTAAAATCGCAATTTTTGAATTTCCGGTTGCCTATATCTCAGGGGCCATAAGCTAAAAAAATATGAAAAAATACGTTTTGTGCTACTAAAAGTAGTTATAATCACCCCACAAAATATTTTCAAAATCCATGACTAGGCAGCAACACATTTCATTAATTTTGGTTGATTTAAAATGGAATGACCCTTACAGATTTTTGACCTTCACTGGTGAATCGAATGGCTTTTTCTCATTTGTTTTCATGTGCCTGGTTTTTGTTTTTGTTTTTTTTTTTTTAATGAAGTTTTATAGGAATCCACAGAACTTTTCTGATGGGGGGGGGGGACTAAAAGGGTTACCTGTTCATTCCACGTAGTCACGCCACAACACACACACTCACGGGTGTTTCTCCGAAACCGAGACACTTTTAGGAAAGAACCAAATGCATCTTTGTTCTCAGCTCATCAAGTAATTTTGTGTGTGTGTGTGTGTAAAGAGCACCAAATTTCAGTCCCTTGCAACCTCCCCCGTTGGATCTTTAAAGTAACTACAAACTAGGCATGTGATGATCGGTGCGGAACATGCGTCATTCTCAAATCTTCGCGATTTAACGGACGTTCGACGTCAAAACTTTATATCGTGTATCCTGACGGGAAATGAATCTGTGCTGCGTGATTGATGATTATCCCCGACGTTATTGCGGTGACCTCCAGAGGTTTAGGGGCCGCCAAACTATGATGGAATAGTGTACTGCATCATAGTTTGCATCATAGCATGGCTACTTTAAGGATCCAATGTGATCGTCTGTACAGGCTCTGTGACACGGAAAACCGTAAATACTATCATCACCATTTTTATTTTTCAGGAAGAGTAGTGAACATGAGCTGTTTTAGGGCTCATACCAGTGGCGGATTCAAAAAGTTTCATGGGGGGGGGGGCGCATTTGAAATTTGAAGTGTCGGAGGAAGCAATTTTGGTTATTTTCTGTTGGAAAAAAGAGGAAATATTAGGCTTCTGGTTGAGGGTGCTTCTTATGAACCTATGGAGAAAAATCAATCCTCAGCGGATTAATTTGTATACCTCCAAAGAATAATATAATCGGTACTTTTACAAGTTCAAATGAAGTAATATAACGATAGTAATTGATTTTCTTAAGAGATACCACTAAAGTATACCAATACTCTTTTCTAACATTCTTGAGAGTCCTTTTATCTAGCATTTTGTCTACAAGCTTGGACCAGAAGCAAACGTTTTGCATCAGTCGTAGTGAGGTCAACTGCTGGTACCTCTCGAAAATGACGACTTCTTGGATTAATTTTATCTCATTCGACGGTTCAAATTGTGCTGTGCATATCATAATCTGTTAACAACGTTGTTCTTCAAAGTCTTTCGAATTTGATCACCTTAACTTCGAGTAGTTCGAGTGGTCGTGCAGAGCTGCCGATTTGCGTAGATTTAATGACATTCAGAAATTCACCGAAGATTTCACCGGTTGAGAAAAGATTACAGAGTTTAGTTCAGTGTATGACTGTAACGCACGAAAATACAAGCGTCTTTTATCTTTTCTCAACCGGTATTATTTAATTAACTAACGGCGTTTCCACCGATTGAAAAAATATTACAGATCAGAGTATTTTCGTGCATTACAGTCATACACTGAATTGAACTCTGTAATCTTTTCTCAACCGGTGGAATCATCGGTGAATATAAAAATGTCATTAAATCTACGCAAATCGGCAGCTCTGGGTCGTAGAAACAAAATTGAAAATCAAAAAATCATTAGCCTCAGGTAGTAGCTCACCAAAAAACAGCCGAAAAATAAATTCCCATTCAAACACAACAACACATGACCCATTATCTTTTGAAAGATTTCTAGAGTAGAGTTTGATACAAGAATCAAACCATTTTTGTGACGTGCTTAACCGACCGATATCGGAGACGTATTCAGGAATTTACGATCCTTTCTCTTTGCTCATTTCAACAGGTGTAATAAATAAAAAAAAATTGAGGAAGGAGCTGAAGTCACGTGATAACCCCTCCCTTAGTCATTTTCCAACACATTTATATGTATTCAAATGGGTGAAGAGAGAGAGAGAGAGAGAGAGAGAGAGAGAGAGAGAGAGAGAGAGAGAGAGAGAGAGAGAGAGAGAGAGAGAGAGAGAGAGAGAGAGAGAGAGAGAGAGAGAGAGAGAGAGAGAGAGAGAGAGAGAGAGAGAGAGAGAGAGAGGGAGAGAGAGAATAAAGATAATTCCTGGCTACGGCTCTGGACATCACCACTATAAAACAGTTAAATACGGACGAGACCACAAGGTTCCATAAAACATCAGATGTGCTTTTACCTAGGACCAGAATGTTCTGACCAGTTTAGGATTACTTCGAAAGAACACACACCTGATGAGTTTTAGCTCTTATCACGATGAAAAGTTCAATCTGGAAATCCGACAACATCGCTCGACTGCGTGCACGCCGGTGATGGGTGGAGGTGAGTGAGGGCATTTTACACAACCATCAATTTTCGGAGGGGGTCGGCATAAAAAAGGGGGGGGAGGCTGAGGTTGACATCGGACGAGCTGGTAATCTTGACGATTGCATAACTGGCGCGCCTTCAATGGAAGAGGTAGACTATTCGCTTGACGCGACGGTGAGTACTCGCCAGTCGCCAGACGAATATTTTTTTATACCCCCCTCCGGTCCCTACACCTCCTCCTCCTCCTCCTCCTCCTCCTACTCCCAACGCCATGTGTGCGTCCTCCATAAACTTGACCTTCCGTAACAACGGCTCGAAGATTTTGTGTAATTGTATTTTTCCTTCAGACTGTTCGGGTAAACGGCTCACTCTCCCTCGCCGAAGACTTGAGTCTCGGCTCGTGAACAATCAATCACAGTATTCCTCTCTTTTGAACCTTTGGAAAAGTATCGATCATTTGGATCTTCAAATGAACCTTCTGAGGATCGATTTCTTAACATACATTCAAATGAAAAGGATGTCCAGTGTCGATACATTGCACAGAAAGAGCCGCATCTTTGAGTCGATATCTCCAGAAAACGACGATTTTGCTTTCAGTATGTTCACCTGCCTCTTATTTAATTTTTGAATATGCCTCTTTGTTTTCTCTTTAACGCGAATGAAGAAAAAATTGCGTTTGTCTATTCTCCCCTCCCCCCAAAATGTAATCAACTTTCGTTGGTAGTCCGCAACCTATTGACCCATCCCTCGAGTATTTTACCGACATCAAGATGTTGAGAAACACTTTGGCGTCAATGTTCTCTCAATTTAAATATATTTGCAACAATCGATTACATGTAAAGCGCTGCTTCACTATCGAATCGATTATTTTGCGTGTGAACAAATGAAAGAAAAACATTGTTGCCATATTGCACTGGCCGCCCGCCGCGCTGCTGCTTTTGACTATGGGAAAACTATTTTACGAAAATGTCACATAATTTATGTATATGTTTCTTGAAAGATTTGTGGCGCAAATCTCTCCGTAGTTACGTAACACTCGTTCCGAGATTTTAGATGTTTCCGGTGGGGTATTTGTGCCTCCTATTGCATCGTTGCACCTACAATGTTCATCTGCGCGTAGTTCCATTTACGGCAGCGAGTCAGCGATTACTACCTTCGAATTCCTTTGGTGGTAATGCATAAAATTAATGGATGGAAAAAAAGGAAAGGTTCAGGGAGGGGGAACTTTAGGCCATCATTTTCTGTTTATAGCCGATTAAAAAAAAAAAAAAACTAGGTCACGACGCATAAAAATTGCAAGGAAATGCTGACTTTTAAAACCAACAACTCTACTCGGAAGACAACAAAGATATGTGCATCAAAGGAAGCGGGTGCGAGAGAGAGAAAAGAGGTGAATAAAAGCATCGTAAACGTTGATGCCGAATAAAAAGCTCTTGCAAGGACGCTCCAAAAGGAATAAATTAATGAATCGTATAAAACATTCGTTATTTCGGAAAAGGGGGGATGGGCCGGATGAAAATGCACGGATTTGTCTTAAGAAAACGCTTTTATTTTCTTCATAAAAAAAAAAAAAAAACGGGCGGTCCGTAGTCGTTGATGGCCGATGATGGTACGGAGGGTTTTTTTTTGGGGGGGGATCTTTTGCGTTTTGCGTACACAACACAAGTAATACTTAGAGAAACGCTTTCGGAAGCGTTCATAAAAAAATATTAAAGGAGAAGGAGATTGAATTATAAAGATAATATTAAAAATTGAAGGTAATGGAGTGCAATTCCAGCTTTGGTGGGAAATGGGAGGGGTTGATGATGAGAGGGTGGGGGGGGGAAGGAGAGAGGGAGAGGGTCAGGCGGAGCGAAGTAGAGGAGCGTGGATAGTGTAATGAATACGTAATAAAATGCGGGGGAAGGAAGGGAGTGTGACGGAGGAGTTGGAGGGGGAAGAGAAGGGGGTCGTACGTACCCCGAGTCCCCGACGCGTGGTGTGGGGAGAAAAAAATAAAATATCAAATCAAATTAAATTACCAAGCGAGGCCTCTGACCTCATTAGATCTTTTAAACCTTGTTGCCGGATTAGATACAGATGGGTGAAGGGACTGATGGATGTAATTTTTTGGTTTGTTTTTCAATGCGACAGTCTTTGTTTCAAATCCTTTTATTTTTAAAACTTGTGGTGATTTCAACCCTTTCAATACCATGCCTGAGTATATTTATTCATCCACAAAAAATGACTAGTGGCGCGATCTATTCCGTCCGAATCTCCCCTCAGATAGGTGAGGCATCACCTTAAAAATTGCAAACTGCCATCGGCCAACTCATCTACACCTCAGCTATAAGTATAACGAATAGATACCAACTGTCGTCAGACCGTCGTATTCTAAATAAATATTATGAACCTTCTATGTGTATGCTCTCATTTTCTCGACGGCAACACCGATTCTTTCCCGCGAGACTGAGCCTGAAAAACAACACATATGCGCGCGCAATCATTTGGAATGAAAACAAAGCAGCAATTACTATTCATACTCTCACGAATCGACCCTCCCCCCCCTTCTTTCAAAAGCTTTATACGCAATATACGCTCATTATAATTCTCCATGCTCTGCACTCCCGCGCGACTCAATGATCCCGGTAACCCGTTCCTGGTTTATTATCTCGACGAAAAAGTTTTCTTTCGTTTCGGGAAGGAGATGGTTGACATTTTTGATCCGAAGTAACGTCGACCGAATATAATTTCTTTTTGGAGCAAATTTTTGTATTCTGGGGTTTTGTTTGTTGTATTTTAAGTGTGGGAAGAAGACAAAGTAAAAACGAAAATTAAAAAAAAAAAAAAAAAAAAAAAAAAAAAAAAAAAAAAAAAAAAAAAAAAAAAGATTATAAGTGGGGATAGCCGCCTAGGCCAAGTCAGAAAAAGCATAAAATTTACTTACAAATCTGTCAGAAATCATAGAGTCCAAAATTTTGCTCATTTTGATTCTTCGTTTTCACCACTCGAGGAGCGCGGCGCGGCCGCGGGTGGTACTCGATATTTAATCTATGATTTTTTATTCTCCTCTCTTGAGCGGCATTGTGGTTGGGATGACAATATTCGCCTTTTTCCTTGTTAAGTGTAGAGGTGTAAAAATAGGTTGGAAGATTTTGACACACATTGTGTGAAGGAACGATTCATTTAGCTGTCAGCAAAATCCAGCCATTGGCCTTTCCTTCCAAATCCTCCACCCTTTAGATGGGGTCTAAAGCACACGGTTCAGTGTGGCGAGAAACGTCTAGGGAGCTTTATGGTTAAGCCGTCAATATCATCGATGATCGGTCGCTGTTGTGGAAGAATAATGGCTCTGATTGAATATAGATTCCCCCCCCCCCCCTAATAAACTCGTCATTTCTCCTCCATTTTTCCTTGAAGCAAAATTGGTTTCCTTACTGTAAGGTATCCTTCAATCTTCGAGAGCAACGCAGACCAACCTATGTCAACTTCAGTCAGCTTCCCATTAATTATTGGTCATAATAAAATTCCATAAAATAAGATTTCCCTCCTCTTTTTTGTTTTTGTTTTGTTTTTTTTTTGTTTTGTTTTTTGTTTTGTTTTTTTTTTTTTTTAAAGGAAATGTGGATGAATATAAGGTGAAATAGAGGAAGTTTTCGTTCTTGTAAAGTCCCAAATCGACAATTTCCGTATCGATTGGCGTGTATTCGAATCTTAATATTTTGAATTTTTATTTCCAATAGAGCTGGAAATTGGCGAAATTCAGGGGCTAGCATTTAACGTATTTTCTCTGATAAACGGTTGCAAACGGTTAATTTGCTGGAGGAATGTCACACTTTGCTCAAGTAACCGCTAGGATTTTTGAAGATTTTGTAAACAAGGGAAATCCTGAAGGGGCGTGCCTTTTGGACGACTCGTGAATATTAATCGATTATTGCGTTTTCCCTCTGTTTGAACCAACGCACAACGATTGATTATTTGGAGGTTCAATCGAAGCCTCTGAAGATCGATTGTTTTGTTTTTTTGTTTTGTTTTGTATTTATATTTAAAGTGTGATTATTTGTGCCTCTGATGAGTTAAAAGGGTCATTCTTTTTATCTGACGATTGCTCTAATAGTAAGCTCTAACTGTTAGGTTTTTTTTTTTAGTATCAGTCCAACTGGTTTGTCCCACTTCTCCACCTCTTCCTATATCCTGAGCTAGTTGTTTCATTTGTATGTATCTCTCACAGCCTACGCCCTGAACTATTTACCCTTTGTACTCTAATCTCTGGCGCCCCCTGCGCAGCTTTCCCCTTCTACACGCCCCTTTGTTGCTAAGCTATCTATTCCTGGGTGTCTGAGGACGTGTCCTGTAAGTCTAGTCCTCCTCCTCCTCCTCACTAGAATTTTCCCTAAGTTTATTTCCTCCCCTACTCTTTTAAGCACCGTTTCATTCCTTCCTGTGTCTACCCATTTTATTTTTAGCATTCTTCTTTAAGCATATTTTATTTAGTAACCGGGCTCGGTCACTTTGTTACTATGTAATCAAATGGGTATCTCCCATCTTTGTTTTCGAATTTCGTGACCAGGTTGCGGTTTTCGAAACCTACCGAGCGAGGTAGGTTACGCATTCGTGACCAGGTCTTGAAAATCTGCGATAGGAATAATTTTAATAAGTGTAATTTTATATTTATCTACTTTCAATATGATTTATAAAATAATGTTAAATAGTGTTACATAACATAACTGGCAAATATTATACAGATTATCAAGCATATTATACAGTTACCAAGTGATCAAACCGTGACCGAACCCGGTTATACTAAATAAAATTTGCTTTATAGAACCACATTTCAAACACCTCTATACTCTGTCTTCGCGCCTTCTACTGTCCTGTCCGCATGTCTTGCACTCATATTATTGTGCCACGCTCCATATCAGGTAAGAAAGAACAATCCGTTTAACTTATGAGAAATACACGCAGTAACACTTTGAAGCATATGAACTCTACGGAACGAGCATACCCTCTGTTTTACTTTTGTCCGTGGTTTTCCCAAAGAACTCTTCAATTTATAAAATGAATTTTAGGATTACTTATTATACATCGTCATCTTTGAGGTTGAAAGCGTGATCCTTGATGTGAGCCTTTGGATTAGCTTGTCTTGAATTTAATTAATCTTTCATTTTATGATCAAACGTAAGAGGGAAAAGAGGAGATGGGTTTGTCGAGTTTTCTTAGATCGCAGCGTCATGTCAGTCAGATAACGAAACGAACGAAATTAGGTCATCGTTGATCATCATTTAATGAGGTTTTCATTTAACCTCTTAAATATCCGAACCGCGCTACGCAAACCCCTAGAGAGAGGGGCTCCGAAATAATCTTCGGTGTTTCTTGCTACAGCTAATTGTTGAGTGTTGCTCCATCGAAATGGAGGTGTTGAATCAGTTCTCTCTGAACGTAACAGCATACTCGGATCAAATTCATGAGACCGTCCGATTTTGAGAATTTATTTGAGATCTCCTTGACTCGGCTCAGCTTTAAAAATTCTCAAGCCGAGTTAGGAGGAAAAGGCCCGGGTGGCTGGGGTAATAATCGGGCCCGCGATATGTGCGTCCCACTGACGTACCTACCCCCACGGGAGGGGAGGTGTGGGCCTGTGGGGGTCAGGGGGGCTTACCCCGGAAATTTTTTGAAAAATTGGTGCTCTCTGGGCACGTTTTTGGCGTTTTCATGGTAATTTACAACCTCTTTCCGGTCGGAAAATTTAATGGAAATTTAAGAGAAAATTTGAATCCTATAAAGAAGATGCAGAAGAACTAAAAAAGTGCAGAGTACTTAATCCACTGAAATAAAAGATTGTGTGAAAAATCTAAAGTATTTAGGCCGTAAAATTTACCAGTCTGTCAAAGAATTCACGTCACCAGTGACTGCAGCAAATCGAACCCGCGATAAGCTGCCCGCACTAGCCAGAGTTGCCAGATCCTAGCCTCGGAAAACTGCATATGAGGAGCGCAGCTAAATTTTGTCCACGCGTGGACTAGTTTAGCTACGATTGGCAACACTGGCACTCGCATGAAGCGGGCCCACTTGCGAGTTGCGAGCAAGAAATGCCAGATAAGACAAACGAAAATGACATTATGCGAAACAATGTATTTGTTAAAAAAAAAAAAAAAAAAAAACAAAAAACAAAAACAAACAAACTCCGTATGTTTAAAAAAAACAAAAACAACAAAAATTTGTTGCAGGGGCCTGGAGCCCTGAGGGGGCGATCGCCACCTAGCCACCCAGCCAGTCCGGCCCTGAGCCGAGTAGAGTCGATGGAGAAAAGTTTCAATTCAGAGAGGCTCGGCGTAAATCGATTATTCTTGAGAAATCTTGAGTTTCGCTCAAAGTAGCTTCCTTGAAATTTCTTCTTGGAATTTGCTTTGGTTACACTACTGTGCGAACTTCTGAATTGCTATAATAGAATCTGGAGGCTGGACCAAGTCAAACCAAGGAGATTTCAAGGAAATTCTCTGGATTGCACTCTGAGTAAAGCACACCATGATTAAACCCCGGATCGGTCCAGTCCCGGATGATTTTGAAAACTGTATTTTTCACGATTTGTGCAACTATTATTTTGTTATATGTTCGTGTTTTTGTTCAGCTGTTCACTTGTTTTTCGTAATTTTTTTTTCTGTGCTTGTGGATCTAAACTGAACCGATTGTATGTTTGTTGAACATTCGAAAATGAAATTGGGATCAAAATTCGCTGGATTTGAGAGTTTACATCAGTGAATCTATTCAGTTTACATCCTTTATATTTTGCCTAACAGCCTAAAGCATGCAATGTACTTCATTCATAACACTAGAATACCACTGAATAATGTTAATAAGATCTCCCCCCTTCCCAATGATTACAACACGTTATCAATTCCCAAGAGGAGTGAGATAGAGAAAATAAAGTAAGAAAGTATTGAAGCTTTTTAGAAGAAACAATTTCCAGGAAGGGTTAAACTTTTTTGAACTTGCTTCTCTCACAAAAAAGGTGTATTGCACTGCTACCCACCAGGCTTTTATCGCGAAAGCTGTCGGGCGTTGAAAGTTAGAAGATACTCATTCGTATAATCCACCTTACAGAATTAGAATGCTCCCGATGTGAATGACCTTAACCTCCTCTTGATTTTCATATAAATATGTATCTACGCTCTGGGAAGAGCCAGACCAGGATAAATTGTAGAAAAACTAAGAAATTTAGTGACATCTTTCATGTTTTCTATAATGTCGACGAAATATTCATTTTCAACCTCGACGGCATCTTGAAGTATTCGATATTCATTTTCAAACAGCAATGACTTCTCGAAATAATGTTCTTCTCAATTTTAGACGACAAACAAAAAGACAAACGAAAAAACAAACAGCAACAACAACAGAAGATGCGCAATAGTATCTTCGTTGGCATCTGGCGATGACGCCGGTGATGCAGCGCGCAATCTCACTGAGAAAAATTTCCACATTCCGCAACAATAATAAAATTCTATCAAGCATTTTCGTAACTAGAATAAAATTCTATCACGCATTTTTGTAATAAGAATTCCGGTAAACTTAAGTTTTCCGGTATTCCTGAAAAAATAACCAGAGTTTCTGCATATGTAGGCGAAATCCCGTTTCGGAAAGTATTAAACAGAATTCTCGTTATGGTAACTAAAAAATTTTCACAGCGCTAGAAACCGATCCATCCATTCATGCATTTTACCTTTGAGCCCTTTCGAAAGGTCAAATTCGAGATTGTTCACTCACTCAGCAGGGGTGCAAAATATGCCCGATCTAGCGATCCGCGGATTGCGTGAAAGTGAGGAAATTTCTGGGAAAGTGAGGAAATTTGTCCAATTTTTTTTTTTTTTTTTTTTTTTTTTTTTTTTTTTTTATTATTATTTTAAATAATGGCACATAAAGATTTCCCAGGAAAATAGTGTGAAAAATAGGAAAATGTCGGTCACTTTGCGAACATACGGTGTTGAAATGTTAAAATAACCAAAAAAAAGGCCTCACTTTCAAATTTTTGTGAAGAAATTTTTTAAAATCCTGTGAGGAAATAGGTCATGGATCGCGTGAAACTTCCGAAGTTTGGGAACATTTTGCACCCCTGGTTCACTGTGCATCCAAGACTTCGATCTTTCTCGTGGGTTAAAATTGAAAACAATTTTAAAACAACGTTGTTTGATTGCACACTACGCCATTGTTTGTTGAAATCGAGTGGGGGCATGGATTCGTTGAAACTAGAATTCAGCAAGACAAGTAACGGCGTAGCTTGTTTTTAATGTACACATGCCATGTCGGTTGCCTTTATATTATCATGGTGTACTTACAGCTCATAAGATGAATTGAGGCGCTCTCCGGATGAAGGGTTCATAAAACATCAGTAGGGCTCGTGTGTGGAAATCTTAATTCAACAGTAGTACTATTTGCCAAGAGCGAGCACACTTGATGTTTTACGGGCCCTTCTTCGCAGAACTCGCCTCAGTTAAATGAAGATTCGCTGATGAGTTCGCGTATAGTGCAACGGCGCTCATGGGTGCGGAACCTTTGATGTTTCGGACCCTCTATGGAGTAAACGAAACTCTGCTGAAACATATTGCAACTATAATCATTCAACTACACGGAAATCGTTGAAGAAAACCTTGACAAAATGTGTGAAATTTGGTGCTAAGGCCACAAAAGTCAGTTTATACAGAAAATTCGCCGTCATTTTTATGCACGACCCTATAGGGAGTGCATATTTATTTATTTATTTGTTTTTAGTTATTATTATTTATTTATTTATTTGTCTATCCATTTATCTATTCATCCTTCTACTCATTGATTTATTCATTTATTTATTTATCCATTTACTCGTATTTATTTATTTATTTGTTTGTTTTTTTTTTTTTTTTTTTGACACGAAGAATAATGTGCTATTAAAAATAGCAACAAGTATAATAAAAATATGCCAGTTTTCATGAGAATTGTGGTCTTTTTAAGTAGAATTCTGGCCATTTGGGTCAGGAACTCTGGCATTTCTCACCAAATTATTCTAAGCAAAAATTCCAAAATTCTACTTAAGAAGACCTGAATTTTCCTGTAAACTGCCAGCTTTTCTTTTCGAGAAATGGCAATATTTAGTAGAACATTTTTCTCCGTGCTTGTTTGGTGAAAGTTTGCAACGAACCCCCAATCTGATTCGGTCTGGAGTAAGGTTAGAAACCGTCGTGTCCTACTGTGTGTCACCGCCGGAGGAGCGTGTGGAATTCGTCGCCTTACGAAAATTCACGCTGATTAAGACGCGTGGAAGGTGTCTACGCGTGATGGTGGTCGAAGCGGAAGGGTTTGAAAGCATGACATGACAGGGGTTGGGCGGGGGGGGATGGGGATGGGGGTTGGACGGAGGGAATGGGGGTTGGGCGGGGTTGGAGAGAAGAACAGTTGTTAAGCGTAATGTGTGTCTGTTAACATTAACACGTTTAACGTATCAACGGAGGAAACTTGTGCCCCATTTCAGACGTTCTTAAAGTAAATTAACAGCCGACAATGTCGTTGAGCATCATTATCGTAGCCTGGAGCGCAGCAGTGTTGCCAAATACCGAGTCAAAAATTCATCTAGATTGGCGGTCTTGGTCCGGTAATAATATGACTCACCTACGTGTGCACAACTTGATGATTTTTAGGTTATGGTTGAGGTGCTTTTTGTCCTATCTTTTCCTATAAGTATTTCGGTGCAATCGATCGACGAATGTTTTTAATGACGTCCCTTAAAAAGAAATGGGAAAAAATGTACAAACAATTTAGAGACACTTTATGGAAAAAAAAAAAAAAAAAAGACGGGGGCACTCGCACTGCTATCTCAAAACAAGGACGAAATCGTTGGGTGGTATTGACTCAACAGTAATCTGAAACAGAGGTATGGACTTGGCTTCTATTTCTGATGATTGATGAAAACCTGAGAAATAAAATTTGTCCATGAATATCGGGATTAGTGCTCCGTCTCTTTTCTTTATTTGTTATCTCTGGAAAAATGACACCTTAACCTAAAAATCTTTCTCATCGCCGATGAGAGTCATCGGTTACTCCAGTCACCCATTAGACCACCACTCTGTACAAACTACAAATGTATACGTCTTTGTATATTTTGCATTGATTCAATTGGATACGTTACAGCAATTGTAAGTGCATCAGTTGCGAAGTGTGCAATCTTGCAGCGCCGTATTTTGTCCATTGAAACCCTTGAAGAAGATAGTATCATTAGATGTGCAGTCAACATCCTCGAATTAGACCTTTAACATTGTTCATATAATATGCGACGTGTAACTATGCCAGATTGCACGCTACTCAACTGCCAGAATAAATCTGGCAATTCTGTAGCGTATTTCCGCTCTTTCATCGACTCGTGTGCGTAATCGTAGTTTTGCGTCGACTTCGCGTTAGTTCGTGACCTTTAAACCCGGATTATAAAAGACTCTTTGTCGAATGCGTTGAATGGAGATTCCCGCAGATCAAGTGTCAGGTTGCTTTTGGTGAAATGGAGGAAGATCTCACATCCTCTTGTTCCATACAGCGTCTCTTTTACTAACTACATTCATAAGCTAGTCTAGTAAAGTAAAAAAAAACAACTTTTTAATTATTATTATTTTACCTTTAAAACGCTTCTAAAGCCTGGTTTCCAAAGAGACGCAAGGCCTTGCGCACCGTAGCGTTGCGTTCATTGCGTTTGGTAGGTTTGCGACGAAGGACGAAAAGTCGTTCCCAATGAACGCAAGCATCGACCAATCAGCATCAAGGATTTCAAAGGGCGCGCGTCGAAACACTCAAAATGGAGTCGGTTTGTTTACATTTTAACTTTCGACTGCGTTAGTGAGGTTAGGTTAGTTTCGAATGACAACAGCGCGTTTTCTCACTTTTACTTTGCATGTTTTTATTTTCGTATTGTCTCAAAAGTTATTATTTGGTTATACACCAGCAAGATTCTCAAATCGCAATTGCGGTTTCAGCCGAATTCTGAGCGCTTCTTCTTCTTCACTTGTTGAATTTGTTGATTCGGGACTCATCAAACGCTCACCCGACAAGCAGCGGCCAGCGAAATCCGTCTAGCTCCTTGCGCAGCGACGCAAGAGTTGAAAAATGTTCAACTCGGCCGCGTGCGTCGTTGCGTCCCGACGCAAAGGTTTTGCGTAGCATTGGGAACGATCCCATTTGATCGCGTGTATTTCAACTTCGTAGCGTTGCGTCGTTGCGTAGTTTTGCGTCTCATTGGAAACCAGGCTTAAAAGGGAGGGGAAAAAGGCAAAAAAGTTAAATAAAACTGATTATTTCAAGCGTAAATTGACGTTAAAACCTGACCTGGTTACCAAGTTTGTATCCGGGCCATGGAACGAAATTTCCTTAATATCTAGTTTTTGTTGGAGAGGAGTCCTTATCTCTTCAGTATCAGCCATTTCAGTTCGGATTTTTCCAATAGCACTGGTATAGGTCAGTTGCACTGTCAACAGAATCGACTTTTGAAGTTTGATTCTTATGGATTATGCCGAGAAAATAACAATGAGTTTTGTTCCATCGAAATCCGTTCAGAAATAAGCGAGATATATCCATTTGAAAATGACGATATTTTTGCGTCATTTCGTCGTCAAGTTTGGACCGACTTGCATACTTGCACTACAGCTACGCAGACCTGTGCAGTGCTGCCAACCACTTTGCTCACGAAAGCTCGCCGCCGTATTTCATTTCATTGTTTATGTTCGTAGTTGTGGCTGTGTCCGTGGCTATAGTGTTATCAGAGTGTGTTTTATTATTGTTTATCATTTATTCACGGTAAATTGACGGATTTTAAAGTTAAATAGTTTGAAATTTCGTTAGCAATCGCGTCGTTCTTTTTAAAAAGACTCATCACTGCATCACTGCGCGCTTGGTGGAAAGATACACGGGTGGCGGACAATGGCGGAAAACGACGAAATGACGCAATAATGTCGTCATTTTCAAATGGATATATCTCGCTTATTTCTGAACGGATTTCGATGGAACAAAACTCATTGTTATTTTCTCGGCAGAATCTATAAGAATCAAGCGTCAAAAGTCGATTCTGTTGACAGTGCAACTGACCTATAGATCCCGGTTGAATCCTGATCCGAGTGCTATTGTGTTCATTTACATTGTCGGTGAAGTACTAATATTAAGACTCCAGAGTGACGTGAATACGCAGCGGAAACTCTGCAGGCGCAGCTCCGTGGTTTCAAATCTCTCAGTGTAGTATATTGGATAAGAGGTGAACGCAAATGGTGCAATGTTTTCGTTAACGTTTCAATGAGCTTAGCTCAATATCTCGAGGCTTGAGGCTTGAAGCTCAGGAGAAAGGAATGCCATCCAGAACAGATCTCCTCCGTGCTTTCTTTAAAGCTCCCGCATCGCCGACTACACAATTTCACGTCTATATTATGCTTTGAAAACAGAACTGAGAGGAAGGAACAATGACTGCATCTTAATCTCGTTGCGTTTTCCATATAGCTCGTCAGTTTATTCTTCCTCCCCTTTTGACCTCATTTTGCTCTAAATTATTTTGTCCTCTCTCACTCTATCTTGTCATCATTTTCTCCTTTCCTCCATTTTCTCTTTTTTACTCTTTTCTCCTTTTCTTAGAGCTCGTTTCAGAAGTGTACCCTGAAAAAAAAAAAAAGATTATCAGAAGGATGAAGATTTGTGAACCGATGTAAGGGGTGCTACAATTATCAGAATTTTTGTGTTTGTACCATAGTTCTTGAAAACGTTGAGGAAATTCTAGTTCTATTACTATATTCTGGTATTAACACCATGCTTTTCTGATCAAAGTACTAGACTTTCTGTGGTTCACGTATCGTTGTGCTTCTGGTAATATTACTAGAATTTGTGAATTATTTTTTTCAGTGTAGACACACTACATTATAATCTTCGGCGAATTTTCATTTTTCACTAATTAAAATTAAAATAATACTTGTTTACGACTTAAAACTGTTGATTTTAATGCGTTTCTCAATGAAAAGAAAACGCCAAAATTAGATTTCATTCATGTTTATTTTGTTACATGAGAAAAAATAGTGAAAAATTCCGAAGATTATCGGTCTATTATCGGTTGATTAACGGTTTTCTAACATGGCGGGAATAGGACTTGCCATATCTCTTTGGCTTAGTAATCTCTGGTTGAGCCGCCGAACAAAAAAGAACCCATTTTACTTGCTTCACTTACATATCACGGGAAGCACGTGCTAGGTATCTAGCAAGACAAACGCAGCCACGCGGCGGCGATTTGGAATACAACTCATCGTACGTGCCCGAGCTGAAATTGCATAACCACCAAATTGAAGGCGAATCCTTACGGCATCAATGGATGCATGGATCCTATCATTCCTATCTATGAAATGCAGCAGCCAGCCAGCCTGCTACGTCAGTATTTGTTTAATTTCATTGTATTTTGCTCTGATTTTCTAGTCGAATTTACTATATTATAGTTTTAGAATCTAATTCGCCCAAATCCAGGAAGCAAAACCATGAGAAATCGTTCATAATCTGTTAAAACCAAAAGGACACCAAGAGGTTTTCTCTTAAGCACTAACAGTAACCTTACTAAGCACTTTCACTCGTCATTTTTTACTAAACCCTTTTTATTGATTAACTTTTATTTTATTTAATGTTTTTCTGTTATTATTTTTATTTTTATTTATTTATTTGTCTATCGATTAATCTATTTATTTATTTATTTATTTATTTATTTATTTATTTATCTATATCTATTTGTTTATTTATCTATTTATTCTATTCATTATTATTAAAAGTGAGTGTCACTATGTACTATCGATACGCCAAATACAAAATTGTGTAGACTTTAGCGAGTAAGTCTGGAAGTATGTATACTAATCTGTTAATTTTGAAATTAAATAATACTGGATAAGAATGGAGAGAACGGTAATTTATTGGAGGCAAATTTACAAAGTTGCCAAGTCTAATCAAAATGTGGAATTAAGTTCTATCGAGGATCTGATAACCAACTTCATGGGTGCCCAGAGCGGGGGGCAAGAGGGGGATCTTGCCGCCCCCCCCGGAATTCAGAAAAGTCAAAATTTCACGATAAAAAATTAAAGGAAAAAAGAAAATGAAATGTTAATCAAAAGAGTAATAGCCGACAAACTTCATTAATAGTTTATTTTGTAATTTTAACCAATTTTTTGCAAGGAATAGTAAAATTATACATTTTTCTTACTATCGTTATCATCTGTTGTCCCTTTATCCATTATATCAAATACGTCAAAACTATTATTATTATTTGATACATACTTCAATGGGTTAATAATTGTACACTATTCGGATGAAAAAAAATCCCCCTTTTCCCCATGGGGGGGGGGGTGTCTCCTAGACCTTCCTTAGGGGTTCAAAAATTTTGCCCCCTCTTGGAAATTTGTCTGCGGGCGCCCATGACTAACTTGATGTATCCCGTATTTTGATTAGACTTGGTAACCACGTGAATCGTCTCCATCAACCACTGTTGTCCACTACGTCCAGTCTATTCAAAAGTCGGGAATTCCAAGGACCAGCCTCCAGGTTAATAAGTCGAAAGAAACGGTAGATCCAGTCTACGAGTGAGGACGCCGGACGCGAACTTGAAGCAAAGAAAATAGAAGCAAGGAGGGAGAGGGGAGGAGACCGAAAGAAAAAAAAAAGATAAGAAAGAAGTTTTAAACGCGAGTAAAAATAAAACAGGAGCTCAAACTCGGCCTGTAATGATTTCCACACCGAGCAATGAAGCGGAAGGAACGCGAATTCTTTTTGTTATTCTTGCGAATGAGGAATAACAATAAAAACGGGAGTAAACGGGAATGATAAATATTGGTCTTAATTGTCGACCGCGTATTTATTTTGCATTCCAGCTTCCTCGCTTGATTCCCTCTTCATATACACCGAATTCGAGTCTCCTCTTTTTTTCCACCCCCCACCCCCCATCACCCCCCATCACCCCCCCCACTCATCGTGCTTCTTCTCAAATACTTACTCTCTTATAGTCAGATAAATTTGTCTTAGCTTTTCCTCTTGTGGACAAGGTTGTCTTTTCCCTTCTGGCACTCAAACTCAATTGAAGTTCTCCGAAGTCGCCAACAGTGCTTCGATGCTCAAAATCTGTTAGTTTGCGATTTCTATATCATGAGCGCAACTATAGGAGGTTGTTTCAGAGGTCAACATTATAACCCCGACCATGGACGCCCGCAAAGAAATTGCCAGTGATAGGCAGGTATAGAGGGGCGCACCCCCCCCCCCCCCCAAAGAGAAAAAACATAAATTTGTCTTCCAAATGGTACAAGCAGAGCCATTAGTCCTGCGTCGACGATTCGACGCAACCCGCACTACACGTAAAATAAACGCTCTCTTATCTTTCTTTTCTTTTGTTCTCTCAAGACCGAGCGAGGTTCGGGCTACGTGTAGTGCGGGGTGCGTCGAATCGTCGACGCAGGACTAATAGCTCTGCTTGTACCTACAATTTTAAGCTATTACACTTGTATCAATCAATAATAATAATAATAATAATGACGTGTTTAATATCATGAACAGTGGTGCGGATTTATTCCGTAGTGGTAGAGTGACTGAATAGTGAATGACCGTTTGACTCCTCAAAAACTCTGAGATTTCACCGTATCATTATATTCACAGCCCTATATTGTTAACCGTAGTGAAAGAAACCATTTTTATAGAAGTATTCTTCAGTTTGATAGCTTTAAACGTTTCAATGATGCAATTCATGTGAATTTTTTCGACATCGGCAAAAATTCATGTAGCCCTGGAATCATCTATAAAGAATTGTCTTGTTCTATAAGTTCTAAATTCCACTAGTACGCTTCTTGTGCTTGTAGTTCAAGTCTTCCGAACGGAGGAGTTAATTAGTGTCTAAGCCTAAAAAGTTGAGCAAACCAAGGCAGCAACGTCATCCATCAACTGGTAACTGAAGTAGGATTGAACGGTCCTTTTCTTTTTAATTTTCTGGGCAGTGTTGCTAGATTTCCAGATTACAATTCTCCGTACTCGGCACATTGATTGGAATGGAAACTATACGAATTTGAATCCGAAATCTGACAACAATGTTCCATTTAGGTATCTTCACTATAGATATATACCACCAGAGATGAGGAGACTTGGCCGTAATAATTTTGATAAGTTTGCAAGAAAATTTAGAATGGATAGCAAGTGGCGCTTGGCGTGGCGAGAAGAGCGAATGAAGTACAAACAAAAGCTTGACCAAGGTCATGGCTGAGTAGTAGCCGAAAAAGGGATGACTCGTCTCAAGTTAAGTCATTCCACTCGAAGGAGGTATATAATGCGCTGACGCCGAATTTAGCGTTTCATTCACAAAAATGTCAGGTTGAATGATGCCTCTAGCTGTATCAGTCGTACAATGGCGACGCCGTGGGGTGGAGGGGGTAGGGAGGGGGACGCTCCTCGAAACGCTACTTACCCCACAAACGTATTCAGAAAACTCACAATAACAGTCCAAAGTTCTCTAGTTTCGTTGTGAATTTTGCTCAAATTTGTGGATACTTCTTTTTTTGTTCATCAATGAAAAGAATCAATTGTTAAAGCAACAATTCAAAATTTGCTGATTTAACGAAAATTGAAAGTTGCTAAATCAGCCAGGGTTTTCTGTTGAGTTAACAATTTATTTGTTGAGTTTACAAAAATAGTTGTTAAATCAACCACATAATGGTGTTCTTTTAACAAAATAGACGTTGTCAATTTAGCAATTTTAAATAGTTAAAAAAATACAGAACTTAACCCAATTAGTTATGATCTAACAATTCAGCTTGTTATATCAGCAAAATAAATTGCTGATTTTACTTACTAATTGGTTATTCCAGCATAAAAATTGTTATTTTTACTATTTGATTTGATGGTTGGGCAAAGTGACTTGTTAAGATAACAAAATGAATTGCTGATTTAGCATTTGAGTTGTTAATTTAACAAAATTATAGGTTAATTTAGCAAATCATTTTGTTCTGTACTTTTTTAACTATTAATTTTTTTCAGTGCACTTCTTCGAGGATGAGGAAAGACATAGTTTATAGTGATTTTCGTTAAAAAATGTCGTTTTGGGATAGTCAAAGGAGTACGTGTCATTATTTTGCGGAAGGAATATTGTTTCTTCAAAAGTGTTCGGGGGAGGACCCCTCAGAGCCGAACCTCTTTTTACAGGTGGTGTCCCTTAGACCCCTAATTAGAGATCTAAATTGTAAGAATTCAGCGACGCCAGTATGTAGTTGTATTTCCAAAGACTATTTTACTAAACCGTGCGCAAATTGAAATAGATCAACCTGATACTATTTTTATGATAGCCTCTCAACATTGAAACGATGTTTTTCTGGTTTTGTAATTTTTATCGAATCAATGGAAACGCACATTACTGTAGATCTGCAATGAAATGGGTCTATTAAACACGTATGATGCCAGAAATGGTCTTTTGAATCCACGTGGGCTTCAGCTCTGGGCCCAAGCTTTGGGTTTACTACCGGAACATAGTCGTTTTAGTGTCCTGATACAGTCATCCATATCAAGCCCATTGTATCAGTGTTATATCATCATAATCATCATCATCACATTGCACAGGTCCGACATGAGAACTTTGGATGAAACTTTGAATGAGACTTTAGTGCGTAAATATGCACAACACGGTGTTGGATGGCTTAATTCCCATACTTTCGATTCGTTTAGAGTTGCGCCAGTAGTACACGGAGAAAAAAAATTCGGTTATGAGAACTGAACTTCGGCTCATATGGAACACCGAGGTCCGAGGTGTTCGGTTGCAGTAACCAAAGTTTTCGGTTGCGAGTACCGAACTTCAGTTAGGAGTACCGAAGGTTTCGGTAAGTGTGACTAATACTATGACTCACATTTCGTTCCTACTGAACGACTTCGGTACTTCTAACTGAAGTTCGGTACTCACAACCGAAAACTTCGGTTACTGGAACCAAACACCCTCGGTGTTCCATATATGAACCGAAGTTTTCTCTCCGTGTATGTAATTGTCGCATTGACTAGACTGTTTGTGTTGTCTGCGTCTTTATCCTATTATTCTATGGCGTTTGTGAAATTTTTTA
Source organism: Trialeurodes vaporariorum (assembly GCA_011764245.1). NCBI lineage: Eukaryota > Metazoa > Arthropoda > Insecta > Hemiptera > Aleyrodidae > Trialeurodes > Trialeurodes vaporariorum. Next base: position 28,979,572 of record VMOF01000388.1, on the reverse strand, counting down.
CAAAATATTATAGATAGCGGCAACTATGATGAGAGAATCCGATTCTCAGCTGAGTTCTATTTCGCTGAGCTGTTTATTTTTAATTTGGGTACTCGAGTCAAGCGACTAAGGAGTCTCAACCACCTCCCCCTTCAACTTATTTTGTCAAAGACTCAAAGCGCCAAGTGGCCGCTCACTTCACAGAGTTGAACTCCTCCTGTCGAAACATCAAAAAGAATTAACAAGAAGACGAGGAAATATCAACCGATCATGACGTTGTCTAGTCCGGAGGGAAAATCGGCAAATACTTCGGTTTTGTTTGAAACCTCGGAATTTTTTCTCCGACATGGCATCACTGCAATCCTCTTCCTCTCGCTAACTCGCCTATTCACATCCAAACGTCTGAATGAAGTTTCATTTTTCAACTTTATGGAGTACGGGACATTATCTGATTAAGTTGACCGAGTGATGCGACTGTTGACCCTGAAAATGTCCATGTTATCTGAAAATATTAGTTTTCCTAATCTTTGTGGCTCTCGCTGTAACCTGTATTTCTCTCGCTTTTGTCCCCAGTTTACACACCTCGTTCTACAGGGTGTTGAAAAACTGAACCCGAACCTTTTAAATGCGCATTCTACAGGTCAAAATAAGATTTTTTTTTAAAAAGAAACATGTGTCCAAAAGAGCACCCCTTCTGAGTTACAGCGTTGCAAAGTTTCCGGAAAAAAAGTTTGAAAATATTGTAGCCTTCACGGAAATTGTTTAAAATTCATGAAAACTGTTGCAACCGAGTATTTTTACGCATTTTTTTATATTAGCTCTAATTGACTCTATCGCTTCTCCGAGAGGACCCGGGGGGGGAGGGACACAATTTTAGAGGCTCGTTACTTTTTAGCTAATAATAATTTATTTAAAATTGTAATGAAACCAGGTGAAAGAACGTTTAAAAATCACGCAGAAAAGGTACTCCTTAAATTTTCCAGAAACGCATCCCTTTCGCGATTGGGATGAAAGAGAAATAAACGTGCTATGTTGCGCCTGAATGTTGCGGCAAAAAAAAGTTTGAAAATGTTGTAGCCTTCACGGACATTGTTCAAAATTCATGAAAAAAAATGAAAAAAAAATTCACGCGTTCTTTACATTTTTGAGCTCAAAATAACTCCGTCGATCGCTTCTCCGGAAGGCACTGGGGGAGGGGGGGGGGGGGGGCTGTCACAAATTTTTAAAGGCTGTAACTTGGAAGAGGTGTATTTTTTGACACATGTTTATTACAATAAAGTCATCTTTTCACCTGTAGAATACGCCCTTAAAAGGTTCGGGAACAGTTTTTCAACACCCTGTATAAGTACTCGCTATTAATTTTACCTCCATTTCATGAGCCCTCGTTCCAATGTTTTGTTTTTTTTTTTTTTTTTTACATTTTTGAAATGATTTTGATCTTTAGAGTTTTTCAAATTGTTATGTTTTCTGAATTTGCTTGCTTGTTTGTATCTGTATCAAACTCTAAACGTTCTCTGGAAGAAGGGCCCTAAAAACGTGAGGTGTGCTTTTCAGATGGAAATACAATGTATTGATATGTCTGGCTCCCAGTAATGAACACACCAGATATTTTTTTAGACCCTTCTTCTAGAGACAGCCTCAATTATTGTTTTGTTTGTTCCGGAGGATAAGCTCAAATCTGAACCTCTCTTGCCAATTTTTTTTGTTTCAGGATCGAAATAGCGGGAATGGTGGGGGACCTTTAGAAAACATGCGTAATTTGGAATTGTATTTGAATGATATTATGCGGGGTGCTGACAATCCGGATCAACAAATTAAAGGTAGGAATCAGTTTATTATTATCTTATTATTATTATTATTATTATTATCAGAAAGGCTATCGTTTTTCTTTTAACTATGCGCATTTTCCCAACTAACTCAAGGTAAATTATTTGGATTTCGCACCACACACACATGTACTAGGGAAGTGTAGAAGGATGGTCACACCTGAATTTTGTCTCTAGTTCTAGTCTTTCTGAAAACATTCAATTGCGGGTGAAGAGGGAGCGAGGCTCATTGCATGGTGTCTACAAAACAGCAATAGCTAAAGCCTGGTTAACCTATAAATGTTTGTCGAGAATTGGATTTTATCAAAGGAAAACACGGACTTTTCGGACACGGAAAATTTGAGTCTAAGAATGTGATTATGTTCATTGTGAGAAAATCCGAAAATATCATGGAAAATTAGAGACAAATCAGGGAATTTAATAGTCGAAAATTGCTAGACACCCTGCAACGTACCCTGATTTCAGATTTGGTCTCGAGATTTCCCAAAAACCCATGTTAGTACCATGACAATATACTTCTAAGGGTCGGTGTCGCAGGTCACCTTGGTCGAATGGGTAGCTGGTATCTGGCAACAGTGGTCTTATCAGGCATGAATGTTTCTACCGCGAGGAATATCCTAGCAAGAAGAGGGAGCAGAGGGCAGTTCTGCAAACTGTCAACCCCGGTATTGAATCCCTACTCCCTTGCCTCGCTCCGTAACAGCGCCGGTCGGATATACCATACCACCCGCTTAGCTTCGTTGTATCGCTCTCAGCCTGTTTCACCGTGCCACGCCTCGAGCCTTGACCGGTCAAACCGATCCATCCAAACGTTGGAATCCTTTCATATTACACCGCCTCACCGCCCCTACCCTCAACCAAGTTCAGTTTCACCTCTGAAAGTATTATTCATATTTCCTCGCCACACAGCTGGGTGTTTTTCGTGTTTAATATCTCGTCCAGAGAATTTCGAAATTTATTCCATCGTGCAGCGTAAGTTTTGGTTAGTTTGAATTTATGTAGAAAATGTGATTTGTAAGGCAGAGCAACGCGGTGTCCTGAAGTATGTACGTCGCGCGTAAGGTAATTTTTCATTTCTCCCCAGGTAGATTTTAAAGTCTCAAATGGGGCTATTGCACACTTTTGCTATAAGCGATTTAATAGTCGATTATGGCATAAAAACCTCAAAAAATAACGATGGCGGCACTAAAAACTTCCAAAATCCACTCCTAAACTCAATAAACGCAGTTATTTGCGCGAGCGTAATGGTGGCCGAAGGCACTAATAATGGGAGATTCCTATCTTAATTTCGTCACTCTTTCTATGCTGACAAGGATGATTCACAGAGTAATTCGTCATCAGAGTGATGATCCACATCCGATGAATGGTACCGAAACACCAAGTGACACCGGTGTCAAATGAAAGTAGTCTCTTATTGGTCACTTCTTGATGGAGTTTCAGAATTGTTAGATGGGAATCTCCCATTGTTAGTGCCCTCGGCCACCATTACGCTCGCGCAAATAACTGCATTTATTGAGTTTAGGAGTGGATTTTGGAAGTTTTTAGTGCCACCATCGTTATTTTTTGAGGTTTTTACGCCATAATCGACTATTAAATCGCTTATAGCAAAAGTGTGCAATAGCCTTATTGTAACCAATTTCTAGAAAAAAGATATGGAGGGGAGGGAAGAGAAGAGAAGAATTAAAAATAGAAAGGAAAAGGGCGGTCAAGCAAGCATTGAGCTCGGTCGCGTTCATTGAGAAATGTTTCAACTTGGGAAGAATCGCGCCCTGAATATTAACAAGTTGGAATTTTGGAAGGGGCTGTTCCCTCTTTACCTTCCACTAACCCTGTCCAAAGCATCCTATCCTCTTTTTTTGCACGGGTATTCGAAATGAGGTTTAAACGGCGGCCAAGACGATCACGTAAGAAATTAAAGAAGTTTACTGGGGCGGGGCCCGAGCGCGGCTTCGCGTAGTGGCTCCCCGCTCCGTTGAGTTGGTCCCTGTGCTCGACAATGTCTCTTAACTTGGTTTAAAGTCATGATCCTGGGTTTCTCTTGGAAGAAAAATTGGCCTGCTATTTAAATTAGATTGCGCCCTAAGAAAATGGAGCCCACTATATATGCGATGAGCGCTGTGAGAGATGCTGGGGACCGGTAATAGGGAATTTTCTTTCTCTCCGTTCCAGTGGCGTCATTTCAGGTTTTGTTTGTAAGGTTTTGCAAGATGCCTACAGAGGCATCTTTCAGAGGGGATTTGAATTTGAGTCGTCCTTTTTTAAAAATGTGGTATTTGCATCTATTTGTAAAATATTTTATTTCATTGCAGTATGACCAATGTGGAATGGAAGTCCTGCATAATTTTAATACACATGGTTTACGTATAACTTGAAAGCCCCCCCCCCACAAAAAAAACGAAAAATGGCAATAATACACCTCTTGAATGGTGATTTAATATACCTACCTTTGTAAAGGAGTCGATCTTCAGGATAATCCCTTGGACTTCCAACTAATCATTACTTTTTTTATAGTTTATTTTATGATCAATTAGACTGTTCGTTATGATATTATGCGCGTGCCTTCATGATCGTGATCTACAGAAGTGATTTGTATCTTACTGCTACGGACGTGTGAAGGCAAGTCTCATGGGTATTGGGTTGAATTGGGTGGAATTTAAAGTTGTCTGATAACACACTACACCGCGCCATGCGCGACTCGGGTAGGCAACGTGCAATACGTAATCACAATGAATTCAAGCATTGCATGTATAGCCTACCTTAGGAAAAAGTTCAACAAACGCAGTGGTCTTTTATTAGCTTGCTTCTCATCAAAATTAATGCGTTAAACGTTTTCCCTTTTAATCGTAAACTCGGCCAATCCGATCTGAAAGAACTTAAAATGATCGGACAATTAAACAACGACTAACGAGGGAATAAAAACCATAGTTACTCTTAATTAAAAACCTATCAAACAAAGGCCAAAAAACGCCTGTGTAATATTAGATGGTACTGACGCGCTCATAACTGAGCGTCCTTATAATGGGGCTGTTTGAAGGAGAGAAAAACGAATAAAATTGAAGAGAAGAAAAAGGGGAGGATCATAAGTGACAATAGTAAGAAAAGATAGGGAAATAGCCGTTCATACAATGGCATGGAACACGTTACGTTTCGGATTTGGAAACGGGCGAAGATAGTCAATTTCCATTTATACCAGTCAAGAGCCAAGGTTGCTGCTTATTGCTTCAATATCCTAGTCAATGACGTTGAGTTCAATTTCATTTTTTATGACTTTTGAAATTCTAATAAATTGAGAAAATTTGTCGAATTTTGATGAAAAGGGTATAGATAGTTTGCTGCTTTTAAGTAGATTCCATGAATCTACTTATTGCGGAGGGTGCGTTGTTGGATTTTTCGGGAAATTTTATCAAATGAGCACGTTTCATGGTCCCCTGAGTGAGAAAATACCACTCGTTGAAAATTGTATATATATATATATATATATATATATATATATATATATATATATATATATATATATCTTTATATGTATGTTTCAGCCAGTTTTACCGTTTTTATGTCCCACGATCCTGTTCGTAATTTTTGGTTTTTGTTCTTGAAATTTTTCTCAACTATTCGTTGGGTTTATTTCTTGGATGAGTTCGAAGATGGTGTAAATCCGATCGTTAGTTTTCGCGCTATGGGCCGTGTTTGAGTCGTAAAATGTGTTTTTGAGGTTTGTTTTTAGGAGTGTTTGTATTGAGCGTTTTTTTTGGGAAAATTTATGTTGGCCGTTTTGTTACGCAACTTTTTTACTCGAGTCATTTTTTTGTGTTTTGCGTTGTAAGCGAGTTAAAGTGATGTGTTTTTCGGGTTTTTTGGCAGTGTTTTTATATGAAGAAATGGTTGTTTTGATTTGTAAATTTTAGTATATGTGGTGGTGGATGGTTTTAGTTCATATGCTCCATTTCTTAAATTTTCCTTGTGTTTTACGTGTTTTACGAGCTATTTAGTTTCTTATGGGATTTTACAAGTGAAAGACAAGGATGGCGTATTGGTATAATTGCTCTTTCTTTGTTTTACACGTACACTGTTGCTTAGGTACGTTATTTATTTATTTTCTTGTTTTATCAGCTGCTCTTATTCAAATTTATTCCTCATTACCGTTACAAAGATTACACATTTTTCAATCTTTGTACTTTAATCTTTTTCTCATGGTCATTTTTATTTAAATGTTGAACAGCTGATAAAAAAACAAAAAAAAGATAGAAAAAAAAAGCTGATAAAAAAAAAAAAAAAATGAATAATTCAAAGAAAATCATAACATAACCTATTTATTGAAATTTGTGAAAAACTTATATAACCTAGCTTTTATTTCTCACTTGCATTGTAAAGATTACACATTTCTCTATTGGTAATATAATCTTTTTCACAATAATATTTGGATTTTGAGCAGCTGATGAAATAAAAAAAAAAAAAAAAATTAACGAAAATTATAACCTATATTTAAATTTTTGAAAAAATGATGTAACCAAGCATGGAATCTACTTCGTCTTACCGGCCTGCCGGGAGGCATTTTTGTTTTGTTTTTTGTTTTATCTGTGCAGTTGATAGATCCTTCTAATAGAACATTCTTCATGAAATGCCATAGTTGAAGGGTGATTACAATTAAATTCAATACGTGATTGACGGACTTGGAGAAATATGGCAATTCGGAAATCAAACTATCGGACTGATAATTTTCAAAACCATGCGAAAGAACTCCTTGCTGAAAAGGAATAACAGGTTCTCTCTGTCAAAAACTAAGCCGAGAACACGTTCTTACAATCTGATCTAAATCTCACACAAGCATATTTATGACTAGCACAACGTTTCGACGATGAAAGCTGTGGAATTCTTCTGTCCAATTATTCACAAAAACAGTCCTATCTTACGCCAATGTGCGTAGGACCGAAAGGGAACGTTGGAAACAATTTCAACCATCGTAACTGTGAATTCCAGCACTAAAAATTGTAACTCGAGCACTTTATACGGCGAGCCATAAAAAAGAGTTATTAAATAAAAAAAAAAAAGATAATACCATCCAGAAAGTTTATAGTTCAAGAAGAGGGAAGGGCTTGTTGCTGCGTGTGGGGTATGTACATATCGTGGAACTACACTAGTGGGGGCGAAAATTTTACGTTGGTTTCTCAAATCATCCGGCCTCATTTATGGTTCTCTGATCTTTTCCCTCCCCATCCTCCAACCCACATTAGCGGCTGCCATTTAATTCTTTAGCTGAGCCCCCTTTTTTTTACCTCTCTTTCTCTCGCCCCCCTCTCTCTCTCTTTCTCTCTCTCTCCCTCACTCTCTCTCTCTCTCTCTCTCTCTCTCTCTCTCTCTCTCTCTCTCTCTCTCTCTCTCTCTCTCTCTCTCTCTCTCTCTTTCTCTGAAAGAAGTGATAAGTTTCTTTAAAAACAAACTTTTTAGTTTTGGAAGTCACTGGCAGATTTGGGAACTTGCTCTCTCTCTCCCTCTCCGCCGTTTTGAAAAGCGTACATAAGTATTAGGAAAGGACAGATAGGGGCCGAAGTCACGTGACGACCTCTTCTCTCCCTCTATCCTCTTCCAACACTTGTTTTCAATTTGTCGAAGAGGGAGAAATACAAATTTCTATATCAGCCTCTGTTAATGGAAGTGAGTATTAACAGTCTTACTTTGCATTTTTTGACCCCAAATTCCAAAAGGGAGGGGCAATCGAAATTCCTTCACCTTCTAGCTTGCGGCTCAGCTTCTAGGATACTCTTAATGGGAATTAATTGTTTTCCTGAAAAATGTTGAGCTTTTTCAAAAGAACCCCTCAATTTCTAGTCCTCCAAAAGGCAACCCCAAACCTCATCAAGTCAAATCTCTGCTGCTGTATCCTCCTCTCGTCGAATTCCACTTCTTCTCCTTTTGCTAACGATGAACGCCATTAAAACTTTGAATACAAATGCCGGGGGCTGTTCCGCAGAGAGCGAGTTTGGTATATTTTCATGTAATGTGTCTTGTCGCGAATGTTGTCTCCTTCGTCCATTTACAGGAAGAGAGAGCAAATTGTCAATTAGGAGGATAACTTTGCCTCCGAAGGAATGAATACAAGCACATGCACATCAGACCTAGCCACAGGGGATTTAGGAATTTTCTTTTTCTCTCTCCTACCCCCCTCTCTTTCGCTCTTCTCTCCTACCCTCCCCAACCGCCCGTTTGAACGCATATGTAAGAAGATAACAGGGATTGAGGCCAAAGTCGCGTGATGGTCTCTTTCTCTATAGGTTTCTAATACATGTGTTCAGATGCGGACATTGAGAGAAAGAGAGAGAGAGAGAGAGAGAGAGAGAGAGAGAGAGAGAGAGAGAGAGAGAGAGAGAGAGAGAGAGAGAGAGAGAGAGTAAGATAGAGAGAGAAAGGGTAAAAGAGGGAGAGACACGGATCCGGTCCGACTTTATCGATGCTCCGTAGAACAGCGATGGTGGTGCGATGTTCTTGCAACTTCTAACTTAGCGTATCCCTTTGATTTTTGCTCCTTATACTCTCAGAAACAGTTGTCAGGTCTAAAAAAAAAATAGCCAAATCTCGCATTCCTTAAAATATTTAACGTAACTTCCTAGCGGCATACAATATAACATCGCTATTCCACGGGTTTTCCCTTCCCCATGTCGCGTCGCGTCGGGTCTTTACGAAAGCGAGTTGAAACGGTGAAAAGCCAGTTCGGGAGGGAACTATCCGATTTTTCAGAAACTCTCTTGTCTCGAAAATTCTTGTTGAAACTTCTTTGAGAGAAGTTCTCTCACACATGCAGAGTTTGAGGTCGACTTGTTACGACTGTTTACCGGATGGATTAAACGCAACTGAAGTTGAACTGCTGCTGTAAGGCGGAGCTTTTCTTATTTTCATAATATTATATTATTATTATATTCCATCTCTAGCTTTTGTTATTTCTTTTTACTCCCCTCTTTCTGCTTTAATTTTTCTTCTTTCTTCTTCCTCCTTCCTTTCTTTTATTTTTCATATGTCTCTACTTCTGTCTCCTCGCTCTCTCTCTCTCTCTCTCTCTCTCTCTCTCTCTCTCTCTCTCTCTCTCTCTCTCTCTCTCTCTCTCTCTCTCTCTCTCTCTCTCTCTCTCTCTCTCTCTCTCCCTCCCCTCGTCTCATTTTGCTCCCTCCTCTATTTTTATAATCCTATTGCTTAGTTGCGGTTCATTGATTCGACCTAAATACCAACTTCTATTTAAATCTCATTATTTTGCCTGTGAATATAATATATCATCAAGAATCAGAGTACGACTGTCCTTTATGATTCACCTAACTTTTTGTCAGCCGTTGAATCGGTTCTCTGAAAAGACTCAGGGGGCATATTACCGTAGGTATCAGAACTTTCTTGGCTGAGTTCCAACTGCAGTAAGTTTTAATTTGCAAATAAGTTCATCCCGACGGTCCAACACCACCCCCTCCGACCCCTCCGGCTTCCCTTCTTCCCCCACCGCGCATGATTCTTGGAGGTTCCCCTAAAAAGAAATAATTTGTTTGTGAGAGGAAGTTTTATTATTTTTTAAGAATTTTTAAAGTTTTCTCACGGCACTCGCCCGGGAGGGAGATGAGAGAGGGGAGAGAGAGAGAGAGAGAGAGAGAGAGAGAGATTCGCTAGAAAAGTTGTCTTAATAGTTCCGACTTTAATTTACCGACAGTATTATTATGTTATTTTATTGTCAGACTGCCAACTGTCTTAAAAGCGGAATGGCTTTCCTCGCAGCATCCAGCGACCAGTATCCTCCTCGAAAAACGAACAGATGGGATCAACATTAGACTTTGGCTAGGGATGCGAATGCCCCGAAAACTAAGAGTCTAGATTTACACAGTCTTCCCTCTTCTGGGGGAGGGAGGGGGATATATATTCCTTTGCACCTATTTGTACGACTCAAATTCAAGGTATACTATAAGTCATGAGAGCCACATTTTATCGTCGTTCTTTCAAACTCTTCACCTCGAGATGAAGCTCCAAGGGATGTAATATGCATACATTTTCTTTCATGATGATTTTTAGGTTATAATGTGTCCTGACCGTACTCGTCACATTTTCTTGTAAGTAAAAAAATTGATGGATCGATTGAAGCATGGAAAAAAAATGGTTTGTTGTGGGCACAGGAATCAAAGTTTGTCGTGCAAACATAACTATTGAACCTGTACACTGTACAGTGCCTAAATTTTTATTTTACCGCGGTGACTAGACTTTATTGTGCGGTTGCGACTATCCGGATTGTCAGAACCGGATAGTTGCTGCAACTAATTGTAAGTATAGTTTTGTTTGGGTTCATCGGATTTTTTCTCTTTGACCAAATCGTTTTGTCATTGCAACACTCCGTTCCGTTCCTCGTATAGTACCTGATATTTCGCCGAAAAAACCGTGCTTTAGTGGTACACCTAAAGCGTTGATGGAGCCGGGACACACCCGTTCAGATTCAAATGTAGCTTTACGGAGCTCTGTTTTGTAGAGCCTGACACTGAAAAAAAAAAAAAAAAAAAAATCATGCTTTACCGAATACATGCCTCTGGAAGCTGTAGGAGGCATATCCGAAGCAAAGTTCTGTGATTAGCGGGCTTTCCGTCGGTAGTAGCTGCGATCCACATGCTCTAGCGGTACCGAACCTCTTGCTTCAGCATTGCGATATAGGTGATAAACACATACAAAGACATACAATTAGTAGGATCTGCCGCCAGCTTTTCTCTGTTCAGTATCAGTCTACACCTAAAGCTCCAGTAGAGCCGAAACCTGAGCGGATTCAGATAGCTTCGCAGAGCAAAGTTCGGTACAGCCGGAACACGTGCTTCGGGAAAGTATGACCGGGGATCGATCCTTGGATGCATCGATCCAGTGACCAGCGCGTTACCTCTGCGCCGCTGAGAGCTTGTGACAATAGGGGGCTGATTGCTGCGTATATAAGAGAAGCTCTCCGAGGCGCTCAGCCTTTACAACGCGCTGAGTTAAGTGAACAAACCCTGTGAATATGCTCCTAAATTGTATCGTAGCGTTCTTTCAGAGATCGCCGATGACAAATTCACAGGGTAAATTGATTTGAAGAGTAAACCCGTTCAACTCTGATCGTGTACTACTGGAGCACAGTTTTTTCAGTGGACCACAAGCTTCAGGAAAAGTACTACAAATGAACTATGAAAAGAAGCACCGTCTTCGTCAGAGATCGTACCTGAGATCCTATACTTTGGTGGCCAGTAACTTGCCAACGCGCCGCGCCAACGGGCAGCGCATCGCCCTGCGGCACTCATCTCCTACCATGCGCTTAAGTTAATTGATCAAACCTGTCAACACAGAATAATACAATCAGAACGGAAATTCCCATGTAAGAGCAATCGGAAACCTTTTTTCGGTTTTTTTTTTTTTTTTTTGTGACTTTTCAAGATGATGCGGACCTATCACTGTCTCTGCCTTTCGCATATTGCTTTGAATGGGGTTGTTTTGAACTTCTCAATACGGCGGGCTAGAAAATAATGCTCCAAAATCGACAACAAATTGACTGAGGAAATTGATTCACGGGCAAAACCGTTCAACTCTGAGACTTGACGGAGAAAAAAATGGCGGCAGGTTCTACTGCAATAATGTATTATTACGTATTAGGTGTTTCCCGCCAATAGCAATGTCGAAACAAGAGGTTCGATAATGCTAGAGCATAAAAAGCTTATCCTTCGCTACCGGAGTAAAACCCGCCAGTAGGAGAACTTCGCTTCACATCCTCGTATACCAACTTCCAAAGGCAGGTATCTGTATCCGCGGTTGAATCGGAACTCTTCGTTTTCGGCATAATGCTGTAACAAAAAATCGTTGTTGGAGTAATCATCTTTTGCTTTTATGTATACAAAGTTTTGGCTTCTGTGAGGAGAAGGGATAAGGAGAAATGGGTCTGTTGCATACTTTTGCTACAACAAAATAGAACCTCGATTCTTATGTAAAATTTGGTGAAAATAACGATGCGCACATTAAAAATGTTCAAAATCCACTTATGAATTAGGGAAATCACTTCAATTTCAAACAGCCCGCGCTACACTAGACACTATTTGCACCGGTATACTACTACATAGACGGAACCACCGTGCATAAGTAAACAACATCGTAACTACAAAATGATGGAATTTCTTTTTTAATACGTGAAATATGAGCTGCATTTGCTGTCTGGTCTTTTCGGTTTATACAAAATAAGTTAAGAAATGTACGCATCTAAACGAAACATTCCAAAGTGTGTAAGTTTTGTTCATGTTTACATAAACGAGAGGGTTCCATCTATGTAGTTGTAAGTCGTTTGTGTCTAGTGCAGCGCGGGTTGTTTGAAATGGAAGGTATATTCTGAGTTAATGAGTGGATTTTGAAAGTTTTTATTGTGCGCATCGTTATTTTCGCAGAATTTCACGTTAGATACAATGAGTTATATTGTTGTAGCAAAAGTACGCAACAGACCCATTGGAAGGGGGAAGGGGTGAGATAGGGTGAAGGGGATACTCATCGTGTCGTAGCTATCGCCTGATCGTTTTTGTTAAGTTTTTTCTCGTGTGGTCACGTTTATAAAGTACCGTCGCGTCGGCGCCCGTATGTAAAATTAATTTAGACGCGTTGGTTCAATCTATGATCCGTTGAACGTCGCGTCGCCTCGCGCCGGCCTCTGGATGATGAAAGGTGGGTGGCAGCTGAAGGGATGGAGGGGAGACGTTATAGAGAGGATCAGCGATGAAAAAAAAGGAGACGGAGAATCTTGGAAGCTTGAAGAAAACCGGAGGAGTCGAGCGGAGAGGAGAGTTATGACCACACTTAAGACATCGGACAGCATCCGTACTTCTCTCCCTCTTCCCCACCCAACTACCACGATATCCCTGTTCGCTGTCCATCTATCTATCAGATACTCTGCGCTGTTGCCGGTCAGCGATCCACCTTATTTTTTAAATTTTAAGGTTAGATGCAATTGGAGACAGGTGTGACTCGGTAGGTTTTTTTTTTTTTTTTTTTTTTCTTTCAACGAAGCAACTGAGAGGTTTTTGCATGATTGAAGTTGACTCTTGAATCTCGATGGAAGAGTCACCACATAAGGTCTCTTTTCTGATTAACTGATGGATTTTAGATTGTCATGGGGGCTGGAGAAGGCGCTCTGCTTAACAGAACTGTTAGAAACATTTACCGCAGTTTGACTTGAATGTTTGGTTTTAAAATGAAAATCATAAAAAAAAAAACAAAAAAAACAAAAAAAAAAAACAAGAAAAAAACAAGAAACAAACAATGGTGACTGGAAACTTCCGAAATCCACTTTTTATTCAATTCATAAAATATCTTAAAAATTGAAGCAATTAAAGCGTCATAGCGGTAGCACTTTTGTTTTGGTAGTCCTGTTTGATTTTTTTTTTTACTATATGCTGCGAAAATAGATTCTGTTGGGAATTGTAAGGGTCTGAAATGTTGCGTTTTTTATAAAGAAAGTGAAAGTACTTGATGAGCTGAGAACAAAGATGCCATTAGTTTCAAGATAAATCCCATTGTTCCGGAGATGAGATTTTGGCCCAAAATACATTGATTTAAATGGGAATTTCGCTTGGTGATGTCACACAACTTTGCACTTGCGTATCTCCGAAACCGATACACTTGTGAAAAAACCAAAGGCATCATTGTTCTCAGCTCATCAAGTACCATCATTTTCTTTATAAAAAACACCAAATTTCACACCCATGCAACTGCCCCATTGTTATATTGTAACGACTAGTTCCTCCGTAAATCTCTTTCATTTGTATTGAAAAGGTGATGCTCTTTTTTGAAAAGCTTCGATTGATTTAACGGTCAGATTATGAGCTTTATTTGTTTAACCCTATCGTTATTTTTGGAGATTTGAAAATAGAAACCGATCCTTTTTGCATGTGCGGCATGATTGTGCAATAGTCCGATTCCAAACAGTCCAATATGGCAACTTTGAGCGGGTGACGTGAAGAACCAGTCGCGGAGTTCCTTGAATTCCTTTGGAGTGGTTTGCCGTGTGGCGGTTGTCGGTGAATGGGGGGGGGGGGGGGGGGGTGTATGCTGTAGCGTAATGGAGTCTCGGACACCATTCTTAAGCGTTGTAAGTACGTGCTCCAAGATTGTCGAATCCGTCATTTTCAGTCAGCTGAGCCGTCATCAGAATACTCCTCGCTATCGTGAGAAGACTGCCCAGTATATTGATGGAACGTTTCAAACGCCCGTAGCGCTGCGCTCTCGATGAAAGTTTCCGTCGAAACACTTAAACAGAAAACATCTCTCGTCGATAAATTGATCAATATTAAATCATTTTAGCGTTTGACATCAGTTTCTAAGTGATGTTCAATAGAAATACCAAGTTTTAAATAATGTGTCGTTGCTTTGCATCATCTTCTAGTACTAGGAGATGGAATGAGAATAATGAGATTAGCTTAAAATTGTTTGAAATGCCTAAAAAAGGGTTAAGTATGGGGAAATGGGTTGTGCTTTAAAAAAGCTATGCGTATAAATTGATTTAATTTAATAATATTTTTATATAAATAAAGTGCGTTTAATATTTTGAAATTGAAAATAAGGAGGAATTTAAATCAAAAAAATTCATAGAAATTTAGATAGAGATTGCGAACAGTCGATTCCCGCTCCTCCTTCCGCAGTCCTTCAGGTTTTGTTGCTTATTTTTAATAAAACTGTCTTTGAGGAGTTCTATTCTCCGTTGATAATGTTGTTTGTGAGTAAGAGAAACGCCAATATCAAGGATTTTGAGAAATAATGTTTTCAATCCATGCCTCTAACTTCTAAGGGTTTGAAGTCATGGCCTAAATAGCAAACTACGCATTTTTGAGCGTTTGGTACGTCAATTCTGTGAGAATGGGGTTCTTGCAAACTTTTGCTGTGAGCAAATAAATATAGTCCATTCTGATGTAATCATCAGCGAAAATCACGAAAATCACACTGAGAAAGTCTAAAATTCAGTAATAAACCTACATATCTACTTTAATGGCAAGATCGTAATGGCGGTTCGACGCAGGTATCATGGGAGATTCCTGTCTATTATGTCACTTTCTCTACGGAAACACAGAGATATGTCTCAATTTAGATAGGAATCCCCCATGATACCTGCATCGAACCGCCATTAAGCTCGATTCTGAGAATGAATTTCGTGATTTTTTAGTATACTCATCGTCATTTTGACAGGTTTTTATGCAAGAATCAACTCTCCATTCCCTTCTAGCAAAAGTTTGCAAGAGCCCCATTAATCTAATACATGCGGTGAATAATTTCTTGAGCGTTGCGTTTTGCATTGTGTGGTTAGATATTTTCGTCCTCGGTAGTGTACACTGTACCCGGTGTACCCCTCGCTGATGCACCCCAAAAATTACCTTATCCGTTTCATGCATGATAAAATATAAGAGTCAAGATTTTGATAAGAGATATACGCTGACAATAATACAACTCGGTGGTGATCATCAATTAATTGAGGTGATAAATTCATTTTCAATGCCATGTGAATCTGGAATTTTGCGTCTGGATTTTTGTTTTTTTGTTTTTTTTTTTGTTTTTTGTTTTTTTTGTTTTTTTTTTTTTTTTTTTTTGTTTTTTTTTTTTACTGTGATGAATTCCTTGTAATCTTTCCGCACCAAAATTTTGCAGTTTTTTTGATCCCCGCAGTACGGCAGGTTGTATCACTTTCAAAATCATTATGACCCAGACTCTCTTTCACATAACACAGTCAGGGAAGCACGTACGATCTCTGTGTCTATCGAAAATCTGTGATGCTTCCACAGTCAGTGCTGCTGTGGGTAATTTAAGACCACTCCCAGTTTTAAAATTTTATTGAGATTCTATAGGAATAACTTTCAAACCGTGTATATACGATTACTGTCGTAAGCAAAGTGTTTCCCGTTTTTGATTTATGGTTTAATTTTTGTCTCTGTCTCTATATCCAAACAGTCTCTTGGTTTTTTTCTCCTCTCGCGTGATTCGTAACCATTTTCCCCTCTTTTTTTAACAACCCAAATCACCTCATCTTTACGCTCAAATGCCCGTTTTTTTACTCGTCTGTCTCCTTCACCTACCATTTTTATCCTTTTTAACAACCCATTTAACAGCCGGCGCCTATCCCTCTATTTTCACTCCCCCCCTCTCACTTTTCACGATGCCCCCGCACCTCTTCATGGTCCCTTCAGACACCATTAATTATTCCTAATAATTAGATTAGACTCGCTCTCCATTCGGGAAATATTTTTATTTCCGATTTTTTCATTCTAAATTTGGTCATTGAGTTCTTGATTATTATTTTTCTCTCTCTTGTCCAGGATCATGCTCGACTACGTTTTTCTTCCCATGATCGATGAAATATTTTTTACGTTCATTATCAACGAGCTTGATTTTTTTTGAATGGAGCCCAGCGGTACGTATCGCGTTCAAATTTGCAACGTTGCGCATTTAGTCCATGTGAAGTCATAAAAAAGGTCTTAATGTCGGGGACTTTTTGACTCCTTTGATGATAGGGCCGGAAGCAGATTCGGGGATTTCTCTTTCTTTCCCTCCGCTTATTTGAAATCATACATTAAAGAATGACAGAAGTAGTGCCAAAATTGTCGTGATAGTCCTTTCCTTCATCTTTTTTTATAATGTTTATTTAAGAAGTTGTGTAATAAATTAGAAAAATAGCACTTGAATTAATTTACTGATGATGTTTTTTTCTTCTTTTTTTCTTTTCTATAAGATCTCGTGGGAATGGTGTCATCATTCATTTAACCCTTTATGGGCCTAGCTCGATTATATTCGTTTTTCTCCTCTAGTATCTTTCGCATTATTTCGCAGTCTTCACTCTGGATAAACGTGATTATCGATGAAAACATTTGTAAGATAAGGTTTCTTGGGCGCCTTCAATGTATCGTATAGGCTATTCCAACTCCCCCGAGTACGAACAGTTAACTACCTTCCCTATATGAACGGATGAGTAGCTTTCTTTTGATCTAACCTGCCCTTCGAGGGTTAATTAAGTGCTATTTTCCCCGTTTGCTACGGAACTTCGAAAGAATTGTTTTTACGACACGAACTTGTTCTTCACGACGTAATCCGTTAGAATCTCCCTTTAAATTCGATGTTTAAAAAGTTAAAAACCAGATGCAACCGTCTCATTGTTTTCTTTTATCGGGGGCCTTGAAAAATACTGCGTGCATGCGTGCATACACAGGTGATCTGGTGATCCATCTGAACTTTGAGCCAAGCTTTCTCTGCAAAGAGTGAATTTTAGACTTTTCCAGTAGGCTCGCGGTTTTCCTCCTAGAAATTTATATAAGATCAAACAATCCCTCTGTCGACTGAAGAACCTTGCCAGAGCTCCATTGGCAACATGGCAGTGTTGTTGGTTGCGTGATGTTTCGTCTGCCGGCACTGTACAATATTGCGGGAAGGTATAGACGTGCAATATAATATCTCAAGACCCGTAAAAAAGTATTATCATAACATGCGGTGGTGGTAAAAAATTCAGAGCCGAGTTGACCTAAGTTTATAGCGACACAAAACAAAAAATCAAGAAAAGAAAACCCCAGGAAATGAAATAATTTTGGTTGCGTGTGTTTCGCTGCGGGCCCGACAATACGAAGGTATGCTGCAATCGTTCGTCTCAAGCCCCGGATTATCATAACATAAACAATTCGGCCCTTCCAAGTTAACCCCTCCGAAAAGAAAACAGAATAATTTTTCTTGTTTTTTTGCGGGTGATTGTTAATCTACGACCGACGGCTCGACGTTGTTTAAAGCCCGGGAAATTCCCTCCTTAAAGAGTAGGGGGCTTCGCTGGCCCGCAATTTTGACTTTTTCCCCTGTTTTTTTGCTGGGAAAGACGGCAAGAAGAGCGAGGGATTTTGTTTGAAAGAGTAAGGAGGCTGGCTGGCGCAAGCTGATTTAGTGAGAGAGAGAAGAAGAGAGAGAGGAGGGAAGAGGAGAGTGGGAAGAGAGAGAGAGAGAGAGAGAGAGAGAGAGAGAGAGAGAGGAGAGAGAGAGAAGAAAAAGAGAGAGAGGAGAGAGGAGAGAGAAAAGAGAGAGAGAGGAGAGAGAGGAGAGAGAGAGAGAGAGAGAGAGAGAGAGAGAGAGGAGAGACAGAGACAGAGACAGAGACAGAGAAGAGAGAGAGAGACAGAGACAGAGAGAAAACAGAGAGACAGAGACAGAGAGAGAGAGAGAGAGAGAGAGAGAGAGGGGAGAGAGAGAGAGAGAGAGAGAGAGAGGAGAGAGAGAGAGAGAGAGAGGGGAGAGGAGAGAGGGGAGAGAGAGAGGAGAGAGAGAGAGAGAGAGAGAGAGAGAGAGAGAGAAGAGAAGAGAGAGAGAGAGAGAGAGAGAGAGAGAGACAGAGACAGAGCAGGACAGAGACAGAGACAGAGACAGAGACAGAGGACAGAGACAGAGACAGAGACAGAGACAGAGACAGAGACAGAGACAGAGACAGAGCAGAGACAGAGACAGAGACAGAGACAGAGACAGAGACAGAGACAGAGACAGAGACAGAGACAGAGACAGAGACAGAGACAGAGACAGAGACAGAGACAGAGACAGAGACAGAGACAGAGACAGAGACAGAGAAAGAGACAGAGACAGAGACAGAGACAGAGACAGAGACAGAGAGAGAGAGAGAGAGAGGACCACTCCTTCACTCCTTACCTTTGAGTGATCCCAAGACCTCTCATGAATTATGTTTCTTTTACTCTTTTACTATAGGTATACTTGAATATGCAAGAGGTACCCTTTTCTTGTGTTCTCCCTTTTCTCATTTTATGAAGCTGATATCCCCATAGTTCAATTTTCCGTGTAAATTTTGTCTACACATATTTTTTGACTCCATTTTTTGTGAATTGTGGAGATCTGGATTCATTCAAAGGTTTAAATTATGGTAGTGGCGCATCCAGGGGGCACGGGAGCATGTACTTCCTCCTCCTCCTCCTCCCTCCCCCGTGAAGGGTTTACAGACATTTACCCCCCGCAATTCCCCCCGGTCATTTCCCCCCGAGGACACTTACCCCCCGGACACTTCCCCCCCGGTAATCCCCCCCCGTTACTTCCCCCCGAGGTTATTTATAGCTAATCAAATAATCATCAACTTTTCCCTCACACTTTTCACAGGTTTGAAGGGCGTGTTTAAAAAGTTGCATTATTTGTTTTTGTTTTTGTTTTATTTTTTAAAGAACTTTTCATTGTTAATATATCATCAAATTCTTCAAGAAGGGGTATAATCTACAAAACTAAAAAAAAATTTGGAAATTGACAGTCTGAAAGAGAAAACCAAATATTGCATTCAACTCAAAGAATAAAAACATATTATATCCTGGAATCACTTAAAAACTTGTTGACAGCAAAATCAGAATTTAAATTAGGGATCTCAAGTGGCCTTTAAAAGATAATGTTGGCAACTATTCCTACACCTTCTCTCGAAAATTGTAATTACTTCGGATTGAAGGCTGCATTATGTCTATAGGTGAAAATATTCGAAATTTGAGGGGATCTAGGGGTCCCCCCTAGAATTCCAAAGGGGATCCCAAGGGTCTCCTCCAGCTTTTTAAAGAGGTTCTGGGGGTATCCCCTAGAAAAAAAGGTGTGAGAAAGTGTTCATAGGGTATGCCCTACAGCTCATTTTTTTTATGATAATATTTATTTGTTAATTTAATTATAATTATAAATAATTATTTTATAAAATAATTTTAATAGTAATAATTTTAATAGTAATAATTTTAATCGTAATTAATTAATTAATAATAACTAGGGGGAACAGACGGGGGGAAATGTCCTCTAGGGGGGATGTCCGGGGGGAATTGACAGGGGGAAATTGCGGGGGGGAAATGTCCGGACACCCCGTGAAGCCTCAAGTTTTACCTATTTTCAGCAAGTACGTATTAGCCACAAATGTCTTCCTGCAACGTTCAAATTTAAAAATTCCTAGGCATCCCCCCAGAAAATTTTCTGGATCCTCCCCTGATAGCAGGGGATATTGATACTTCGCTATTCAGGAGCCCCCAAATATACATCATACATTTATTTGTATTTGATGCCTTCGGTCTTTTAACTGATATTTATGTTTTACCGTCTTCCGAGCTCACTATACTCTCTGGCGACGACAAGCTTATTTATTTTAGCAGTCGTATTCACGCGGCTACCTCTAACCCCGCTGCCCCAAGTTCGAAGTTATAATGAAACGTTGAACAAACAAGTCTGGAAAATAAAATGTAAATAGCGTAACCGTTCATTAATTATTCAATTATTTCAGTCGCTGCCTTTAAGTTGGTAGATTTCGAACACGCAACAGGCACTTTTTGACACCCCGTATCCCCCATAATGTTTAAACCGGTGCCGCGGTGAGAGCTTTCGTTATTATTCAGCTCAATCTTGTAATAAGGTCTCAAAATGGCGTCGCTGTCAAACTGGTGACGTTGCATTTTGTCTATCTAAGTATACTAAAGATCCCCATTTCAATCGTATTTAGAGTCAAACATGCATATTTTAAAATTGGAAACTCGTGCCCTTAAACAGCAAAGTAAAGTAGCCCGCAATCCCATCATTAATTTATTGAAAAAAAAGAGAGAAAAAATATAAAATTCAATAGCTTTTTTCGCATTTTGACGTCTTCTTTGCACAGACAGTTAAGTTGAAAATCCCCGTAATCAAAGTAATTAAATCCAAACACCACTGAAACCCTCATTCAACCCTCGATTTCTCCGGGCGTCTTTTGCTTTTTATCTTCGTCTTAAATCGGGCGACCTCGTGTTCTTCCGCGTTTTATCTTCGATCGTAACTCAACTCCTGTTGATTACACTTTTTAATCGCGTGGCAGTAACCTCAGAAGACCTTTGTTCACGCACAGTGAATCAAAAGGCGCTTAAATGTCGTCCCTCTGCGTTGACTTACCGACACCACCAGTGCAGTGGTGAAAATGTTTTAGAGAGTGACAGTCCATCACGTGTATTTAACCCCTATCTTAATCCTACAAAATTTTGTTCCAAAAAAAAGTAATTTTTTGCGTTTTCATAGAGGAATTTTATAAAAAAAAAAAAAAAAAAAAAACTCTACCCTCAGACCACCACCCCCGCACCCCCCTATTCGAAAAAGTTCTGACTATATCCCACTGTTAGGGATGATAACACACAGAAAAACAGAAGAAAAACCCTTGACCAGAAAGAAGACCGTACAAAATACTTTAGTAGAGCTAACCAAATAGGTTTTGTACGCTTAACAAATGAGATCTGGCTGGGTGAATCAAACATTTGGTTGGCTCTACTATAAAGTCTTTTTCTGGTTTTTCTACCAAAGGTTTTATCAGCGGTGTTCTTTCCTGTTTTTGTTTTGTTTTGTGCACGATACTAACATTTGTCGGTATTTTCTGTTTTTTTAATTCATGTTGGATTTCCTGCGCCTACCGGCACGATGCGCATCTGTGAAAGAAACGCGCGGTCCTCAACGATTTCAGCAACTTCCGTCATCTTAGTGTGTTTCTCTTTGAATTAGAGAATTTAAATATCCTAACCCTAAGGATAAGTCTGTTTTTCATTGGCTTTTGAGTGAGCACGACTTAATTGATTGTCTGGGTTTGGGGTGAAATGAATTCACTGTACGGTAGGAAAGGCTGCGGCCTATGAATGTGGATTTGTGGCCCTAACGTAATGTTGGTGGTCCCGGCCATAAACCATTATCTCACATTGCCTCGCAACGCAACTAGAAGTGTTATAAAAATGATGAGTTTACCCGCTGCCGGAGGTTTTGATTTCTCGGACGAGAGTGGAGAGGGTTATAATTTAATAAATACCTCGTTCAAGACAATAAACTCGGAGTTTACGCAAGCTTTTGCGCGGTACTTTGCACTCTGCACAGTGATGTCAGTTAGATTGGCATACCACGACCACGTGCTATGCTCCCTTTACGGTGTGACGGTATTCTATGAAAATTGGCAGGTTCGACTGCATCAGTACGTTGAACAGAGGCGGATCCCAGGCATCTGTCTTTTCCCTCTCTTTGCCGCAGTATGAACGCAAAGTGACGAACGTTTTCGGGCCGAAATCATCTTGATAGCCTTTCCTTCTATCCTTTTCTGACGCATGTCTATAATGTTCGGTTGTTTAAAGAGCTAAAGGCAGAGGAAAGATTCTTCAATTCGTCTCTATCATTAACCCTTCATTGCATAGCGTTTCATTCAGATAACCATGAAATACATATTATCTTGAGAAAATTTAAAACAAAAACCGAGTCGTATAGACGGTTTTAGTGCGAAGTCAAGGGTTAGCCAACAACCACAACAATGCACTTATCAGTCGCAATCGGTTGTGATAAAACTCGCGTTGCGTTCCAAACTATCTCACTCACTCTCCCGTGACCCCCATGTATATCCATCTCTTTCTAGTATCGAAATTCGTGTACAGGGCTTTCTTTTGCGACATATTACTAACGAAATCGCATTAAAATGCCTCGAGAAATTCATTTCTGCCATAAAATTTCACAAAATAAGTCTCTATATACGATTTTTGAAATTAGAGTGAGATGGCAGTACATAGGAGTCACGTGCGAGTGAGAGAGACAAACTGGCTTTGTTTGGAACGCTCATCACCAGCAGTCGCCATTACTAAAACCCTCTATATCCAGGGGCGTGCCGGGGGGGCCCTTACCCCGGGCGGTACTCTTTTGGGGTGGCAAAATCAGGATTAAAAATAAAGGTTATCAAATTTGAAAATGAATCACCGAAGCAGTAGCGTAGCTAGCTGAGCAAGCGCCCCCCTGCCGATTCGAATGCTGCGCCCCTCTTTTTTAAGGACAAATTGGCCGCTTTGGTGGAACCCCCCTCCCCGGCCACCCTTTGCACCCGTACAAGTCGAAGCCTTTGTCGCGATCCGCGAAGGGCGGCAAGATTGCACCCCCCCAACCCCCCCCCCCCCTCTGGAAACCTCGACACGCCCCAGCGCAAATCAAAATACCCAGAAAATTAAGCTCAAGACACAATTAAAGGTCTGCTGTTCATTCGCTAAGTAAAACACGTTTCTTGTAATAGAGGGCTAAGTATACGCGTTAGTGGCTGCGCTTGCTGTCTGGCAACGCTGCATTTCAACCAATTAAACCAATGTAAAATATAGATTCAAGGGAGTGCACTATGAGCCGGGAGCCCCAGACAAATCAAATCAGTCATGCAGCTAATTACTCTTTTTTGTCTGTTTTTAAAGACGTGCTTTGAAGAGGCACAAATTCGTACTATCCCTTTACGTGTGATCATTACGTAATGATCAGCCAACGACGATTCTGCGATCGCCTGGGAGTTTTATAAAAATAAGTTTTTTAGGTGATAGAAGCCCAGCCAAGAGGCGATGCGACGTTCTTTTTTTCATTCTTAGTCACGTCCAGTGGTGGACAAAGTTACGAACGTTCCATTCAAAACGTAAGGCTCAACCAAAAACGACGTAAAACGCGGTCATTCCTTTTAAGACGTACTGATCAACCAAGAACGTCGTAAAGCGCGGACATTCCAATTACAACGTATACGACGTATGCGTTCAACCCAAAACGTCGTAAAACTCTAATATTCGATTTGAAACGTAACTTTCAACCAAAAACGGTGTAAAATGCGAACGAGTGCGCGGCGCGGCGCGTCGCGTCGGCAAACTTGACGGTCTGTAAAAATTATTTTTATATAACACAGACGAACGCCGCCGGTGTATTTTCTCGCTATTTAATGAGGGGCTTTATTTTTAATATCTCGTGGATTTTATTCCTTTCGCAGCGGGTGATTTCGCTTCTGATCGGACAGGGAGGTGATAGATTTATTGGGTGGCAGAGAGGAGGCCTCGGACCCTCGGTACTCGCGGTTGATACGGAGCTTTGCGACCAATCGAATCGTATCCATGAAAAATAACGATACATCAAGTATCAAAACGTTCGTCCCGAGTGAAGTATTAGTCGAAGCAGTGCTCTGAAAAAAAAGACTGGTAAATTTTACCATTTGGTGGTAAAATTTACCATCCTTGATAGTAGACTCCAAAATCAGCTATGCAGATGGTAAATTCTATACCAGTCTTTTTTTTCCCGTGTCAATACAATCGTTTTATTTATTCTGTACGCATACCCGTGACTATGCATTCGTGGAAAACGCCTCAATCAAGGTATATGAAGAACAGGTATGGACAACACTCGACTCAGGGGGCGTGGCCACTTGGGAAAAAGCTACTTCGCCACCATCTTGTCTCCTATTTACACCGTGTATATCTTGCATTGTTGTTCGTGGTTAGGTTTGTAGGGGAATTTTATTTGAAGCAATACTTTATTTATTTGAACAATGAAATGTAATTTTTATCTTTAAATGTTGATTGTGTGACTAAAGAATGGATTACCATCATCAATTACGTTGTTCATTTTCTTTTTCAAGATGTAAAACTAAATTTGAATCGCGCGGTCAGAAAAATGGCGGCGGAGTCGCTTTTTTCACAACCAATCAGAGCCAAGCTCAGAGTGTTGTCCATACCTGTTCTCCATATACCTTGCGCCTCAATGAGAAACGGTGACGAGATTTGTCCCCATCAAATCTTGTCTCCCCGTCTGGGATTCGAAGCCGTGATCTTCAGTCTGAATACGATTTTAGCGATGAGAGTGCGGCATACCAATACATAGGGGTTAGGTTTGAATGAGAGATAGTTTAGAACGTCCAACGAACTTTTTCACCGGAGGACGGCATCACTAAAATCGTCTATAAGCTCCCTAGAAGTCTATCTCGCTTGCACGACCCTTATTCAAATAGGCTAATGCGTCTGCAAGTCTTAATCTACACCCAGTGGTGTAGTAAGGTTCGTGGCACCCGGGGCGAAGCACTATAGTTTCACCCCCCCCCCCCCGAAAATTTAGAAAATTTATATTTTTTGGGAGTTATATTTTGCCATCTCCTCGGAAAATATAAACTAAAATAAAATATGTTTAAAAAATATAAACAAAAAATCATTCTTTAAACTATATCCACACAAGTCTTGTGAATTTAATTCTTCTACATCATGGTGACACTTTTCGTTCAGATTGACTCCCTTCTGCTTCTGGGTGACACTCTTTGCACGAGTGGCAACTGTTCTACTTCAGAGTGACACCCTTTACCCAGGTTGACATTTTGACCTGACACCCCCTAGTACACACAATTTTCTCATGTTTTCTATCATTATTTCAGTATCTCTCTATTTTCCAATCTTTTTCTAATTTTTCTCTTTCTTTTTCCTCTCCATTTCTTCTTTCATTTTTTCCTATCTACTTCGAGTGTCACCCCTATGATAGTGCCAGCCGGGGCGGACCGCCCCTCCCTTACCACGCAACTGTCTACACCTTGTACACATGTTAATGGATCCATACATCACGAATCGCGGTCGGTCAATATCAAATCAATTCGTGGAATCATCGATATTCGTTCATGGAGTAACTTCAAATTTGAAGCTCTCCGACGAATGCATTACATTTATTTATTCTATCAATCAGGTGAAAAACAGCAGCGGGTTTCTATTCGTTCTCGAAAATGAGATTCACGTCCGCTCTTTTCGTTTCCTCACGGCTCATTTGCTTTGCCAATCATGACGGAATTTTATCAGGTTGAAAATACCACACCCCCTCCCCCTCCCCGTCACCCGTCTTTCATCGCCAATCACGCTTCTCGCTACCGCGCCCGCATTCTAGAACGCGCGATACAATAGAGCAACAACGCTCAAATAGCGCTTGCAAAATTGAAAGCTGGCGAAATGAGCAATCGCGCGCGATTCTTCGCTTAGCTCTCGCTCGAGTCGTTGGTTGCACTCTTTTATTTTTTTCACACCCCATCGCGCACGCATCAATCGCATCCCTTAACACCCTTTTCCCCCTGTCGCCGCCCTCTACCCCCTCTTACTTACAAATCCCGATTTAATTCACACGCATTCTCTTTCTGAAACTTGTCCAACGAATTTGCTGTTCCTCTGCATCATTTTTATAAAGTTTTTAACATGGAATTATTGTCAGTGTCTTTATGAAAGTATAAGCGAACGGTGCTTTCTAAAATTGAGTCTTTTTAGTACTCAGCATTTAAAACCCAAAACCCTCAACAAAGAGACCACACAGCAATGAATTAAAAATTAGTCCTCCTTCAACTACAGCACACGTCAATCATCAGTATCCTGAAGCCGTTTCGGTGTAATGGGCCTATTGCAAACTTTTGCTACAGCGCTGTAGAGTGTTCGATTCCACGTAAAATCGCATGATAAGTCCATCAGTGGCATCAGAAAGTCATAAAATGCAGTTTAAAACTAACGAGAGACGTTTAATGAAATCCAAGATGGCGGTAAAATATCGAGCAACCTGTCTGTATGCATGCACCACGAACATCCAAGGACAGCCAACCTCACAATATCAATCATACCCAATCACAACGGAAATAAACACATAACCTTTGAAGCTGTGAAGTTGTCAACGTTGGCAATCGTTGGATGTTAAAGGTGCATGCATACAGATTGCTCGATATTTTACCGCCACCTTGGATTCCATTAAACGTCTCTTGTGAGTTTATTATTGCATTTCATGACTTTCTGATGCCACCAATGGACTTTTCGGGCGATGAAATACTCTTTATCGTTGTAACGTAAGTTTGCAACAAACCCATTGCTAATAAGGTTACCTGCATCCGGATATTTTTTGCCCTCATATGCTTCCTCATTTTCTGTGTTCATACATGTCTGCAATATTATCTTACAGCGATTTGACACCTGAGTTATGATAATGTCAGGTTATAGGAATGTCATCAGACTTTTCGTCTGCTGTTAGAAATAAATTTTAATAATTCTAAGTTTGCGTATTGTTATTATTGCGTCATTTTACATCAATATTTTTTAAAGCTCGCAATATACCCATACTGAGAAAAGTTGAAGTGTAAATTTTACCCTCACAATCAGATGGTTTCTGTACTAAGTAGCGATTTGAATTATTAAAACACAATCATCCTATCGTGGCTACTTAGTACTAACCGTACATAACTTAAATGAATAACCAAAACGCCGGTATTATTCAATCATCGCGATGTGAGAATTAATCGTCCAAATCGATACACAATGTAGGCAATAGGCATCACTTTGGGGTCGAAACCGTTCCATTGTTTTCAGTGCATTTACTGGCTTTATCTCGGTGCGTATCCCGTGTTGCATTCTCATATACCGAAGGCGCTGCACTTTTTCTTTTTCCCCTTGCTTAGAGGTTCATCTAAAGTCTTCGTCACATTTTGTGTATCAGGGATACCGTTGTAGTGAGACAAAACGTCGTGTCAATTCCATCCTCTTTAACAGACACGCGCTCGGCTTGCATCTGAGGATTAGTTTTCACTTTTTGTTTGATTTTTATCTTCAGGTAAAAAAAATATACATATATATCCTCTCTTCCCCAGCCAGAGCTTCTTACTAATGGAAAAAGTTTTTCCTCTTTACAATGCCAGTCTATTTATTTACGCAAATATTACAAGCTTATGATGACTCGAAAAGCATTATCGTCGGAAAATATTTTTCCTCCCCCGTCCTTTTGTCCCCCTGCAGCTCTTTGCTCTTTCTAGCGAAAAGTTCTTGCGTCGAAGGAAAATAAAAAAGAGAAAAGAAAGTACCTCCTTGTCGCTCTGGAAACCTCGCCAAGGTTCAAATGGAACAGACGCGCGAAACACTTATCAGTCGTAATCCTCTGAAATCAATCGGAAATAATTTATTTGCCTGCAGAGAGACGGAGTTTATTTATTGAACGATTGCAGCATTTTCAAGTTATATTGCACGAGTGCAGTCGGTCATATTCGCGGTGAAAGGAAATTGGAAGAAGTTTTAATTTTATTTTCGCACCAAAATCGGAACTTTTTTTTTTCCTCAATCACGAATCGCTGTTGAATGAATGATAAAAATAAATAAATAAAAAAAATAATAATAATAATCTCACAAACATCAAGCTTTTTATATTAAAAGTATGAATCGCCATCTTTGGTATTCTAGTCAGCAGAGCAGAGTATAATCCCTAAGAGGTGTTGCCTTGCATTGAAATGCTAAAGTAACAATAAGCTCTTCTATAACAGCCTCAATTTTTTCTTCTTTTTTTAAAGATGGTTTTATTTCCACCGCATTATGTTCCCCCTTCTTCTAACGTTCACCTATTTCTCATTTTTCTGGATCTAGTTTAAAACCCATCTGGTTCGCTCTTAGAAAAGTGGGATTAACAATACCTTCAATGGGGCTCTTGCAAACGTTTGCCGTGGGCAAATGAATAGTTCAGCCTGAAGTAAAAACCAGCGAAAATCACGAAAATCGCCCAGAGAAAGTCTAAAATTCAGTAATAAACTCACATAACTGCTGAAGCGTCAAGTTCGTAATGGCGATTCAACGCAGGTATCATGGGAGATTCCTGTCTAATTTGTCACTTTCTCTAAGAAAACACTGAGATGTGTCTCAATTTAGATAGAAATCTCCCATGATACCTGCGTCTTTCCGCCATTGAGCCCAAATTTCGTGATTTTTTAGTGTATTCATTGTCATTTCTACAGGTCAATATGCAAGAATCAACTCTTCAATCCCCTGTAGCAAAAGTTTGCAAGAGCCGTATTGACTGATTAAGTGATTGTGAACGTTTTTTCTACCTCTTCACCTTCTTATCCTATCACTTCTACGTCACAGTAAATATGTATTTAATCTTTGGTACGCACGTATCTTTTGAAGGCCATGGGGTACGTGAACGCATTACGAAATTGAGGGAAAGCGATAAAAAATTGAATATGAAAATGGAGGAATATTTCATTTTGCCTTGAATTTTTGTTTAAAAAAAAAAAAAAAAAAAAAAAAAAAAAAAAAAAAAAAAAAAAAAAATTATGCAGTTTATTTATGACATTTGTTGCTTGCGGATTCTCAAAATTGTCATGAGATTTGGTCACAATATGCAATTGAACCCAGTAATCCTTTTCATCCATCGATGTAACCGTCGCGTCGTTGATTTTAGGGATTCCCCCTATTATCCGCAAATCGGCAGCTTTTGTATTTACCGTTAAGAGCTATATACACAGCTCTGACTCGGAACCATCCGTTTGGCACATTTGATTTTGTCTCGGGCTCTAGAACAAATTCACGAAGATGAAGAGATCGTTTTCTTTCTTTTTGAGAGGGGGGGGGGGGCTAGAGGGACCGTGAATCCCTCTACCAGAGGAATGCGTATGAACCGAAACGAATGTTTTTTAAATCGATTCTGAGACAGACGCACCTGCTCTTCCATCATCCTCCTCCTCCTTCTCCCCCCCCATACACCCTCTCATCCCTTACCCTTCCGCGGTTGTCCCTCAATTGTTTTACATTTTTATCCTCCGCCTCGTCGCTTATTCCCCTTTTGCTAGGTGCCGAGTGGTCCGTAATGGTCTTGGTGCTTGGTGATTCTCCCCCCCCCCCCCCCTACTCCACTCCAGAGATAGATAAATTGCTTGTTGAGGTTTCGCGCTTTTTCCCCCCGGTGTTACGACGAAGAGTGTTTTGGGAGGGGGGAGAGAATTTTGAAAATGGATGCGCGGGAGAAGAATAGACAAATCAGCGGGGGAGGAAGATGAAATCCCGTTTTATTTGCGCGACGGTGCGGCGCAGCGGAGGGGGAATTGATTCTGTCCATCGTAAAATGATTGTTGAAGGTTAGCTATCCGATCTGTCAGTGTCCGGTTTGCCTTTCTTTGCGCGTGCAAAAACATGCATCATTGTCTCAGCAGCTCGGTTGCCGGACGCTAATTGAAAATTATTCCATGCAAATTTTCTGTTGTAAAATCTGGCGGAATAAATGCTTCAAAAAACAAAAACAAACAAAATACTTTCATTTAATCGAAAAGTGTGCAGATTTTATTTATTTGTTTGTGTTATGTATGTTACAATTAAACGTTTGTCAGAAGCTTGAGAATAATCCTCAGTGGCGGACTGGGACAAAAAGGCCCGGGTTGCTGGGGCCTGGGATTTGGGGAAAGAGGCCCGCACAAGGTACTGGCCCAGAAGGGAGGGGAGTGGACATGGAGGGGCCCGGGGTGCTGCAGCACCCCGGCACCCCAGCTCAGTCCGCCCCTGATAATCCTTTTTGAAGAAGCTTTTTTGGGAAGAAAGAAATTCTCCTTTTAAACCTATGCAAAATAATCTATTCTGGGTGAGGCAATTTTTCTCCCTTAGTATCGATTTTTTAGACAGGTTTAACTGGTTTAAGTATAACATAAAACAAGCTTGCCAAATTGCTCGAGCCTTCTTCGGAAAAATCTAAAATTCTCAGATAAAAAGTAAGTAAGTACATTTTCATCCGTAATTCAGACAATAGGCCTGTTGCGTACTTTTGCTACAGCAATAGGATAGACTGCCTCTAACGTAAAATTGGCGAAAATAACGATGCGCACTTTAAAAACTTTCAAAATCCACTCGTTAACTCAGAAAGTCACTTCCATTTCAAACAACCCGCGCTACATTAGACACTATTATCACCGGCAAACAACTACATACAGACGGAACCATCGCGTGTATCTAAACAACAGAACTTAACAAATATTTGAATGTTTCATTTAGATGCGTACAATCGTACATTTCTTGTATTATTTTGCAATCTTTGATAAGCCAGAAGAGACCAGACAGCAAACTCAGTCAATATCTCATGTATTTAAAAGGAAATCCCTCAATTTTTGTGGCTGCGATGTCGTTTACATGTACACGGTGGTTCTGTGCGAATAGTGTCTATAATGTAGCGCGGGCTGTTTGAAATTGAAGTGATTTCTTGAGGTAATGGGTGGTTTTTGAACAATTTTAATGTGCGCATCGTTATTTTCGCCAAATTTTACGCAAGAATCTAGGTTCTATCTATATATTGCTGTAGCAAAAGTACGCAACAGTCCAACAGACCCATTAATTCACCTCTTTCCCATCACAAAAAAAATATACATATATATGTATTATGAAATTGGACAAGAAGGTATAGCTTTCCTCATGTAATCTGGCATGTTATCGGTTACACCTGATTCTAGAAAAGAATCCTCATTTTTTCTTCGATAAAAGAAACGGGACGTAGACGAATTAATTTTATATACGTATATATTTAATCTCCGATTTCAGTACAAATAGATGACATTCTCCGCGGACGATTGATGGGATCTTTTCAGTGGCCCACCTAAGATCTCTTTTACTTCTCGTTTGAATGTATCGGTTGGAAAATGATGAAAGTAAGGGGGTGGGGTGTTGATCCTTATCTATCTTTGTCTGACGTACGTCGTACATGTTGCAATGGAGAAAAGAGAGGCATAGAGAACGCCACCATGGCATCTTGAAAGGTCATCGATTGTAATCGGTCAGCGGAATTTTGGTCGATTCCTCTTGGTTTTATAGACTTTTTGTTTGCACCTCTAAGTACGAGGGCCTTTGATTGATATATTGCTGGTCCTTCAACTAAAGTGGTAAGTGATTTATCGCCTAGAGGCCGCTTTAGTTATAGACGACTCACTCGATCACTTTAACCCGCAATGATTGGTTCGATCGGTCTTATGCATATTTTTTCTACATTAATATCAACAGTGTGGAGTATGAACTCCCATAGATTTTAATCGAAAAAAACAAAAACAAAAACAAACAAACAAACAAACAAACAAACAAACAAACGATGACCACACTAATTGTAAGAATCTTCAATCGGTTTGTGTAAAAAGTCCAGTGATGGAGTCTATGCGTCCAGTTTCGTAATTTCGAATTTCGAATTAAAGAGCGAGCGTTTGATCTCGTCACTTGAATTCGGACAAAATGTAGAGCTAATTAACCAGCCAGTTTGCCGCTATCGAAATAACGAGGGGGGACCGATCTATCGAATTTCCTCGAATTTCCTCGAACTATATGGAGCTTTCCCTTTGGGGATCGGCCTCACCTCCAAATTACAGAGATTCTTGAATTAAACGGCTTCGAAGTATCGAGTGTTGACTGTTGTCCAAATTCTGCGAAATTGCCGCGTAATAAACTCCTCCTACGCTAAGAATGCGTATGATGACCGGATAATCTCCTCTCTGTCGCTTTGGCGCTTAATTGAATGAACGTATATGCGGGCTAGTTAATGTACCGTGTCAAAATATTATCCAGAAGACGAATGCCGGCTTCAAAAAATTGCGAATCCAAGCGCACTGTTTCGAGATTATACATCCGATTTCTTTTTAAGTCCAAATGATTGCCCAAAGTTCCGCAGAGTTACTGTTCCAACGTATCTTCTTAATGGGCCTCGTTTTAAAGAGATAAGTTATTCCATTCTTGTAATAACAACTCATTTTGTATAATATATACCGCTTAAATCACCTCATCGTAGAAATTTGAAATTCAAAATATCTATTCTTTGGAATGTGAAATCGTCCGAAAAATTGGGAGGGGGGATTGAATTTGCCGTAAATTTTAATTTTATTGTGCCACGAGACCTCTAGAAATGATCCCTATTTTGTTTTTTACTTCTGGTGTCATCTTTTGTAGGTACCTAATTATCATAATAACTTTAATTTATGAATTTTTGTTTGGTTCTGTTTTAGGTAAGATACACACCTGTTTTTCCCGAGGCGGCCTAATTCTCTGCCTCAAATACGAAAGAGGTGTACCCAACTGTTTCCTTATAAGGTCTTTGAAACAACGCAAGTTAGTAACACTAGTTTTGATTGAAAAACATGTTATTTTAGCTTACTTTTCATCAATAGGCGATAACATTTTTTGCTGACTCTTTGAACAAACTTCGGTTAAAAAAATCGCCTTGGGTGAGACAAGCACCTGGAATGATACAGCCTGGTAGTTTGTGACTCAAATGCCAAAATCCTGCTGTACGGGTGTAAAGTTATATTTAACACAATACATATGTTTATGGAATTGACATAGAACTGCATGGGCTCAATAGAACCCCTAAATATTTAATTGATTTTTATTCATCGATTCGAAGGAAAGAGAAACAATAATCGAGCCACCCGTGGGTTGTAGTAAAATGGGTCATCAAGTCGAGTTGATCTTATTATACGATCCGTTCCGATCATTTGTCGCTTCGCAGGTTGAAGTTATATTGTACTCACCCTTTGTAACTACCCTTATCTTAAAAACGGTTAGTAAAATTCGGTACTTTGATGTCTCCTCGAGATAAACCGATAGAAGAGAAGTCGCAAGTTGGAACTCGATCTAGTTCAACCGATGAGCACCAATCAACCTCAAGTGGAGCTTCAGCCACACAAGAGCTTGACTTGAGGGTTGCGTCGATGGCGTTTGGTGAGTAAAGAGTGAGGTTATATGAGTTCAAGTCAAGTCCGACTTCTCGCAAACTTAATCTAGCCCCCAGAGGTTGCAATTGAACCTCCCTCCTCCTCCTTGAATGGATACATTGGTATAGGTTCAAATTGGAGGAAAGGAAACAAAGGCGGGTCTAGCAATCTGGCAACTGTGTATCATTCCTATTTGAATGCATGAGAAACAATCGATTAGTGAAAGCGCCATGGCCCCCTCAAGAATCGATTCTTTCTCATACGTTCAAATGGGATGCATTCACGGTTGCCAAATTGCTGGTTCCGCCTATGAAAGGAAATATCGATTTTGTACGAGCCGCGACTGCCTTATCTGAATTAAATTGTTTTCCTGATTTCATTATAGACTGTTTTTGTGACGAGGAGGGACTTTCAAATCCAGGAATCTGATTGGCTCAGGTGCTTTTTTTAAAACGTGAGAGCGACTGCTGATTGGCCAATGTTGAATTTCCCGCTTCTTACTAAAACAGACTATTATTCAGGGGTGCGAAACGTTCTCCACAACTTTTGGCAACAAGGACTGTAAAGCAGTCGGAGCGCGTCGCTGAGCGATTAAAAGGCAGAAGTTAATTAACGGTTAAACTAATCCTAAGTCCTAATTAAATCTTAATTATTTATTCTCCTCTGCACGCGGCGATGCTCGGTCCCAAGATCCGTGTGGCTGTGGGCTGTGTGGCACCCCCCCCCCCCCCACCCCACAGCTTTTGTCGCCCAGAGCCCCGAAACCCCCGGACCCCAAGCTGAGTCGCGCGAGACGAATTTCAAAAGTTAGATAACACTCTTCGCCGTGAACTGAAAACGATTCCGCAGCAACAGGGTGAACTCTAATATCTGACTCCTGCTTCTTTATCTTTTACGTATCTTTATTTCTTCTTTCCTGCTCATCAGGGAATTCCAACATCTTTATTCTTCGCCCCTTCTCTTCGAGTATTTTTTAAGCCTTACACGCGTTTTCAACTTACCCTAATTGTTGACCTACTTTTTATGGGCTAGTCTGCTAGTGACTGTTTCGTCAGACGCTACACCCCCCCCCCCCCCCCCCCCCGAGCTCTTTCCAAGTCACCAAATCAAGCTCTTGCAAGGTTTTTTTCTTTAAGCAAATGGATCATCGAATCTTATTTAAGATTCTGCGGAAATAACGGCGAGTTCATTAAAAAGGTCTAAAACTCAGTCCCGAGGGAAGAAACTTAACTTGAAGTTTTTAGTGGGGGATCCACGGGTCCACCTGTGCCTGAAGCTGAGTGAATACACCAACTGTTTCACTGTGGTGTTTGTTTTTGTTGGGTGCGAATCCGTCATGATCCGTATAGTTGGTGTATTCATGGACCAATCCAAACTTTTAGTTAAGTTTTCTCCCTCGGGAATGAGATTTACACTTCTTTGATGGTAGCTTATATCGTTATTTTCGCAAGAAGACCTGCTTCCATCTTGCTGATTACAGTAAAATCTGTCTAAGTTATTGGACACATTCCATTCTAAGAGGCGGTCAACAGGCCCCCAAAACTAGGTATCGGACCGAACCGAACCGCGAAGAGGTCGTTTCACGAAGGTTGGCCGATGACATATTGGTTTGTTTACTGCGCAGGAACGCGAACACGTGTTTGTGCAGCAAGCCGCGTGATCTGTCATCGACCTTCCTTCACGGAAAAAAAACTACGGTGAAAATAACCATACGGATACCTGATTTTGGCACCTGCTAGATGTTATGGTAATGTTAACCAGAAGTATACTATGTTTTGACTAGGTACTAGGTGATGTTACCTTATTTCATGTCGAAGTTACTCAAAGTATCGGTAAATGTACCATAATTCTGGTCAAGTATACCATAACATCTAGCAGGTGCCAAAATCAGGTATCCGTATGGTTATTTTCACTAATCTTTTTTTTCCGTGTTCGTGAAACGAGCTCTACCTAAAAATACCGCGGCCCGAACCGAACCGACCCGACCAGCAGAACCCGGTTTGACTCATGGATTAAGGAGTTATTAAAGCGTATCTATGATAATAAGTTGGTCGTAAAATTCGTTTTTTTTACGAAAAACATCACAATAATTAATCACTTGAACGCAAACGGAACAGAATTCATAACATCTTTACAAGTTTATCCTTTCCTAAATCCCCCCTCTATTTTTTATTCCCAAGGTTCATCAAGTATTGTGTAAATGCAAAAAGAGGTCTTAAAACAATCTCTGATTCGTCTAAATCACCGCAGCAATTTTGATACAAGACAAGCACAAAAGAGAACCAGACCGAAACCGCACACACGTATACCCATATAGTTTAATCTTTATTTATGATGTTTTCTCAAAAGTTTCAAGCTAAAAGCACATTTAATGTAGCAAGATTAATTACCGCGCGATGATGTGTCTTGTGTGCTAGTCAGGCACGAATGTAGGTTGCAAGTAAGAGCGAGCAAAAGCAAGCGAGTATTTGTTCCGTGTCCCGACAGAGTGAAAAAGCTCAAAGCTCCGTTTTGGTGTTGAGCGTGCAATTTACACTTGTCCGCTTGCATAATACTTTAAAAACGATTTTTCTCGGGCATGTCAGCGGAAGCGAAAGCTATGGAAAAGCTCGACGCTTCGCAGCAACGAACTGGTATTATGTATATTTTTGTAGAAGATGTATTCACGCGGATGCAGAAGCTTCGGCGGGGTTGGAAAATCGGGTGCAGTACGGGGGTAGAGGGGCCAGGGGCCAGCGGCGGATGGAGAGGCGTTAGAATTGTAAGGTGTTGGTGGGAGGGGCGGAATCGGGGGGGGGGGTGGCGCTTGAAATGCTCGGAATGAAGATGAATGGCATTTCGCCTTGTGTGTACACTTAACGCATTACACCAGTACAAACCGTATAGCCTCTCCTTTCGCCGTGCGCCTGGCTCGAATTCTTGGGAACTCTCCCTCTGTATACATATTAGTTCCCTCCGTGATGGAAACGTCGCTGAGACTGGCCCGTCGTCGTCGTCGTGTCGCGTCGAGACTTTCGCGGCGAACGGTGAGGTTACGGTGTGAAGAGGAGTGAGGGCGCGAATTGGGGGGGGGGGGGGGGGGGTGTGCTGGCAAGGTAGGGAGGGGGTGATTTTGTACGAATGAGAGAAGCGGGAATTGGTGACGAGCAGAGCGGAGTTGCCGGCGGCAAAACTGGGATGATTTTGAACCAATCTAAATTTGAAATTTTTAAAATTTCTTGAAATCTCGATTAGGATTCTCAGTATTCGAAAAAATTAATGAATGAGCGCGTGATTTTTCTTTCATTTTCGGCATAGTGAGGCGAGTATAGTAGGTTTGTTTTGACGTCGACAGGTTCCTATGAAAATTTGAAAAAAAAAAAAAAAATTAAAACTACATTTTTAACCGTGTAAAGTTTTTCGTAAAAAAAAAACAAAACAAAACAATCGATTATTGCAGTTTTCATATTAATTCCTGTCAACCTCCCCCCTCCCCGCCTCCAAATTGCAGGCTGGTCTCTCTGAATGAGGTTACTTTAAATTTAAAAAGTAGCAGCCTGCTAAATTTATAATGGACGTCTCCATAGTGAACTGAATCACACAATGACAAGTGGCATGGCGTGGCGCACGATGGATCCAAATCGAGTCCTAGGTGGTCAAAAATACAAAGACATGAAATGAAATATCACAGGAATTAAGGTTCCACCTAATAATTTCCTCCGATTGATATATGACAAACCAGGGGTAAATACCTTGCTAAATAAACCCCCTAAAATCATCTACAGTATAGCTGGAATAGTTATTTTCTGGGCTTTGAACGAATCGATTTTTGACCGCCTAGGATTTGATTTGGGACCTTACTGCGGCGCGACGTAGTGTTCAGTCTGGGAACGTTATACGCTTTTGTCGCTTTAAACCCAAAGCAAAGGCAAAATTAGCGGGGTTGCTCTCTACGCACCCAACTCCTCGATTTTTTCCATACGTTTGAATGGGTGAAATGGATTTTTGCCAGATTGCAAGCTATGCGCCATCATGACCTTGAAATATTGAATTGTTCGCTTTTTTTGAGAAGACAGTTTTGTTTTGTTTTTTGTTTTTTGTTTTTTTTGTTTTTTTTTAAGAAGCAGAAAGAGAGACTTCTTCTGCTTTCAACGGCTCAAAAATCGACGGTATAAGAAATCGACAAGAAATGAAAATTAAATCAGCTCGACTCCTGAAGTATCGCGTTGGCTCTTTTTCGTGACTCCAGATTTGTAATGCGGGCAAAATATCTGCGTTAAAATTCAGGAGTCATCTGACAGTATTTTTTTATTTTTTTTTTCCTGACTGTAGAGTTCAAACTGGACAGCCCCTTAGATAATAGAAGATTGGCGCCTTATCCCGACTCTACTCTGCTGCTCATTGTGAGGGGGAGGGGGGGGGGGGGTCCGGTAATCCCTTTATTTATCGTTCTTCTCCTTATTTTTCTTTGTAAAAACCTTCGTGGGGTATGCGAGACCCCACTTGGAAAAATCAGAAGGTAAATGTAATTAGTCAACTGTAAGTACTTATTTTCAGGGCATCGAACCGAACCAAACTGCTCTGAACAGCGAACTAATCCGCGAATCTTATACCAAAAAATACAGTGAACCGCGGCATAAACCGAAGCCGACTATCTGAACCCGGTTTGAACCGGTTCTAACGTTTTTAGCAAAATGGTTTTGACCGAAAGTGTAGGAATTCTTGTCGAAATGTAAAGGAATAAAGTGCTGAAATGTTTCAGCTTTTTTCTTGCGCAATTGATGCATCGGATATTCGCGAACTACCCGCGTATAAAGAACAAGGTTATTAATTCAATAATTTTTAATGTACATTGAACAGGCGCAGCTTCTTTTCCACGTATTTCTCTCTTTCTTTAATCAAGGAAATGTTTTGGAATCGAACCGCTCCGAACCGGTT
Organism: Trialeurodes vaporariorum; assembly: GCA_011764245.1. Classification (NCBI taxonomy): domain Eukaryota; kingdom Metazoa; phylum Arthropoda; class Insecta; order Hemiptera; family Aleyrodidae; genus Trialeurodes; species Trialeurodes vaporariorum. Next base: position 28,941,607 of record VMOF01000388.1, on the reverse strand, counting down.
CTCGAGTATGTGAACCGGTTAGGAGTGGACCTAAAGGCCGTATGAACCCAAACCGAACCGAACCGCAAACCTACTTTTTCAAAAATTGTGGACCGCGAACCGAACCCGAACTGGTTTTTGTTGGAGTCCGATACCCTGCTTTTTATCGGCAACGTTGGGCAGTGAAAGTAGTGGGGGTTGTTACGTAAGGAGTGAGCGAGTCGGAGTTGGAGTTGAAGCCTGGTCTCCCTGGCACCGTGGCTCCCTTTGCGCTTCCACGGATCCTCTAGACGGAGGATAGACGAAAAGGGACCGTAGACCGAGGACCCAAGACCCGGGGCCCGCGACGGAGAGCGACGAAGAGCGACGAAGTGAGTGCTGTGAGTAATGGACGAGTCGCTGAGGCAGTGATGCTGTCCCTGTCAGTGACGCTGCTTGATTAATGGCCACACCCCCCGCTCCCTTCTGCAGTGTCCCTTCTCCTTCAGTCCCTGCGATACTCCTCCACAATCCGCAGCTTATCCCTACCGGGGCGCGCCCCACAGTTTAACAGGTTTTTGAATTCTCGTCAAAAATCGTCTTGCGCGTCGCGTCCTCTCCTGAAGATTACGATAGGGTAAGATTCCAGGGTAAACCCGGAATGACTATGTTGCAAAATTTTGCTACAACGTTGTTGAGGGTTGATTCCTATGTAAAATTAAGTGTGAGATACTTGATTAATGGCCACACCCCCGCTTCCTTTTGCAGTGTCCCTAGTATACTCTCCTTCAGTCCCTGCGATACTCCTCCGCAATCCGCAGCTTATCCCAACCGGGGCGCGCCCCACAGTTTAACAGAATTTTGAACTCTCGTCAAAAATCGTCTTGCGCGTCGCGTCCTCTCCTGAAGATTACGATAGGGTAAGATTCCAGGGTAAACCCGGAATGAGTATGTTGCAAAATTTTGCTACAACGTTGTTGAGGGTCGATTCTTATGTAAAATTAAGTGAGAGATACATTGAAAGCATCGGAAAGTCTCAAAATTTACTTTCAAACTCAGTAGTGGGGCTCTTGCAAATTTTTGTTACAGGTGATTGAAAGAGTCGATTCTGACTTAAAAACATTGCAAATTAGACAAGGATCTTCCATCCATGATACCTGCTGAGCTTTGCCATTCAGTGGCGTAGCGTGCAATTTGGCAACGTTGCAGTTCTTTCATTGAAACTCATGAAAAATATCGAATTATTGGGTGTTCGGTGAACACCTTCGCATTCGACCTTTTACAAGGGTTTAAATGGACAGGTGCAACGTTGCCAAATTGCACGCTACGCCACTGTTGCCATTGCGATCTTGCCTTTACAGCTGTTATCTGAGTCTTTACTGAATTTTAGACTTTTTTAGTGTGATTTTCGTGATTTTTTTTTTTGGTTTTTACATCAGATTTAACTATTTGTTTGCTTATAGCAAAAGTTTGCAGTAGTCCTGTTGTTGCGTTGAACAAAATTCAAAGATGTCGGTCGAATGAGCAAGTTACATGAAGGGAGTCCCATCTAATTGCAACGTTCTATGCGGGGAAAAGTGATTCTCCTCATAGGGAAAGCTGCAATTAGATGGCTGCCCCATTGTGACCTGTTCATTCTACGGCCATCTTGGAATTTTGTTAAACGTATTCAGGTTTTTCAGGGTTTTCAAAATCCTTCGATTTAGACTTTACTGAACTGCTAATTTAGTATTTCATCGTTCATGCTGGAAATCCACCCTTTGAATCTACGCCATGACTGGCTAATGGACTTATCAATGCGATTTCTGAAATGAGAGCTCATGAAGCATCAGGTTTGTTCCTCCGGGGAAATGTTGGTGTAACTACATTGCTAATTTTATGGAACGAGCATGCTTGATGTTTAATACGCTCTCCTCCCGAAAATCGTCGTTTGATTTCAAGTCACCCGATCTTCAGTCTTATAGTCTATTTTTCCCATACCGAGAAACAACGTGACTTCTCAACAACTGTCCTATACTACATCGATGCGACGTCTGAAGATCTAGGTCAAAATATGTAGGATTGCCTTTTTTTCGTTCTTCTGTATGCGGCAGATAGTCTCGGTCTGGTAGAGGAACGAATTCCGAACTTTTTTGAATTGCTTTGCAAACAGGAAGTCTCCCCGCCTCCCCCCCCTCACACTTGTTTCTTCAAAAAATAGCCCGCTCGTTACGTGTTCTTCCACCCTCCTCTGTATTCCCTTCCGCGTCCGTCTTCGCCCCATTTCACTGACGCCGTGATGTCTGCGTCACAGATGCATCCTCGGAAAGCTTCCGCTCAAGGATTTTGTCTCCCTCCCAGTTTTTCTTTCCTTTTCTTTATATTTGGCTGTCCTGCCGCGGAATATTTGTCAACAAAGGATGATAATAGTGAATAGAAGAACTGACGGAGCTTTTAGAGTAGAATGCGAATAAAAACCGGGCCCGACCTCAAGATTCCCGAAGAATTTAAAGACGCGGTTGAAAGATAAATAAAGTGACAGTCGAATAACTTCTTTCTTTCCTCCGGCGCAATATTTCGAACAAAATGTACAAAATGTGAAAACGTAGGTTTGATTCGGCCCTCCGTTTTCTCGAGACTTTCTATCGGATGTGGTTGAATCAACGTCATCGGAGGTATTTTGAGTCGCTGTCGTCTGACACTCTTGTATGACTATTTTTCTACGAAATTGTTTTACTCTCGAAATTTATTTCGAGTTGACCAAGAAAGACAAAGAGGGCTGTGGTATAGAGCAAAGATTTCCAACTATATACAGGGTGTTTCACATAATCTGCTCACTATGGTTTTCTTGAACGGGTGACGATAAAAAAATCTGGAAAAATCGGTTTTATAGTAACTCGGACTTGAAGTTTCATTTAAAAATACTGCCATAACCCAACATTTGGTTTTTGGGGGGTTTTCAGGGGGGGTGCCCCCCTTATCTCGAGATTTTCAAATAGCAACCCCTATCTTGTGATACCTCGTTTGAAAGAGGGTAAAATTCTAAGCATTTTGGCTTAAACCGGAAGTCGATATCTTATTTCGTTTTCGAGATATCGAAGGTCGAAGATCGATATAGGACCCATTTTCGAAAATTCTTAACTCCTACAAAAAAAGTCGTAAAACAAAAAACTACACATGTAAAATGCTCTACTTGATGAGTACTTTCAAGAAAAAAATAAAAATTCACAATCAAATAAACCGGAAGTCGACTTTTAGGCACCTTAACATTTTTGGCGGGAAAACCCCCATTTCTCAAAATTTTCAAATGGCAACCCCTATCTTTTAGTACCTCATTCGAAAAGGCGTAAAAAGTTGTGCATTTTGGCGCAATCAAAAGTCCGATATCATTTTTCTAATTCGATATATCGAAACTCGAAGTTCGATTTAGACCATTTTTCGACCCTGTAAAAAACTGATCCTATCGTGTGATACATCATTCAAAAGCACATAAAAAACCAAGAATTTTAGTGCAAACCGGAAGTCAATACCTTTTTTCGCGGTCGAGATATCGCAAGTCAAAGTTTAGTCTTTGGTTAGGGCTTACCTTAAACTTTGACTTGCGATATCTCGACCGCGAAAAAAGGTATTGACTTCCGGTTTGCACTAAAATTCTTGGTTTTTTATGTGCTTTTGAATGATGTATCACACGATAGGATCAGTTTTTTACAGGGTCGAAAAATGGTCTAAATCGAACTTCGAGTTTCGATATATCGAATTAGAAAAATGATATCGGACTTTTGATTGCGCCAAAATGCACAACTTTTTACGCCTTTTCGAATGAGGTATTAAAAGATAGGGGTTGCAATTTGAAAATTTTGAGAAATGGGGGTTTTCCCGCCAAAAATGTTAAGGTGCCTAAAAGTCGACTTCCGGTTTATTTGATTGCGAATTTTTATTTTTTTCTTGAAAGTACTCATCAAGTAGAGCATTTTACATGTGTAGTTTTTTGTTTTACGACTTTTTTTGTAGGAGTTAAGAATTTTCGAAAATGGGTCCTATATCGATCTTCGACCTTCGATATCTCGAAAACGAAATAAGATATCGACTTCCGGTTTAAGCCAAAATGCTTAGAATTTTACCCTCTTTCAAACGAGGTATCACAAAATAGGGGTTGCTATTTGAAAATCTCGAGATAAGGGGGGCACCCCCCCTGAAAACCCCCCAAAAACCAAATGTTGGGTTGTGGCAGTATTTTCAAATGAAACTTCAGGTCCGAGTTACTATAAAACCGATTTTTCCAGATTTTTTTATCGTCACCCGTTCAAGAAAACCATAGTGAGCAGGTTATGTGAAACACCCTGTATATCCAGCAAACAAAATGTTACGCAAGAAAGCACTTTGTTTGTGTGCAAAGTGCTGAGCATTCGTAAAATGAATTGAGGACTCCTCTTTTTATGTTCTCCGAAAAAATTCAGTGAATGGGTTTCTCATGCAACCAATTCATTGAGATTATACAGAACTCATATAGAGGTAGTTTCAGAAGTGTAGGCGGACCAAAACCACAATCTTTGGCGAATTTTCAACTTTTATTCCTTGAAATCAATACCGAATTTGCCCCTGACTTTATTCTTTTGTGTTTAAAGTTTTTCTCATTGAAAAGTGAACACTCAATTTCATTTTTATTCAGTTTCATCGAGTAAGATCAGAAATAATGTTGACAAATTCCAAAGATTATCGGTCTAGGTCCGCCTACACTTCTGAAACTACCTCTAGTCCCTGAGATGAATCTGTTCAACGATTTCTCAAGGACCTTGTAAAATGTCGACGCGGGAAGCATGCAGCTCATATTTTGATGGTTATAAAAACTCAAGACTTGACGATTTCGGCCTCATAATGTTCAAAAGCTATAGTGTTATGGGACAGTTGTAAGGGACAATGGGTCTGTTGCAAACTTTTACTACAACGATTAAGAGTGTATACTTTCGTGTAAAATCACCTGAAAAGTCCATTCATGGCATCAGAAAGTCATAAATTGCAATAATAAACTCACAAGAGGCGTTTAATGAAATCCAATATGGCGGAGAAATATCGAGGAGTCTGTATGCATGCACCATAAACATCCAAGGATGACCAACTTTGACAACCTCACTGGAGGTAGAGGTTATGAGTTTGCTTACGTTGTGATTGGTTGTGATCGATATTGTGAGGTTGGCTATCCTTGGATGTTTATGGTGCATGCATACAAATCGCTCGATATTTCTCCGCCATCTTGGATTTTATTAAACGCCTCTTGTGATTTTATTATTGCATTTTATGACTTTCTGATGTGACCAATGGACTTTTCAGGCGATTTTACATTAGATTATACATTCTTAATTGCTGCAGCAAAAGTTTGCAACAGACCCGTTATAATGTTATTAATGTTATTCGTAAGCAAACGACAGTACTCGGTGAGCTGATAACAAGGATGCCTTTGGTTAGTCACAAGGTTTCATAGCTTCAGAGATGAGATTTAGAACCAAAATACATTTTTTTAAATGGGGATTCCGCGTAGTGACGTCACAACACATACGATTCTTTTCAATTTTACACATGTTTATCTCCGAAACTGGGACATGGACATTTAGGAAAAAACCAAAGGCTCCTTTGTTCTCAACTGATCAGGTACTTTCATTTCATTGACTTTGTAAAATACACAAAATGTCAGACCCTTGCAATTGCCCCCATTGGTGGCAAGTTTAGTGAAAAAGTGAACGTTTTGCTTGACCGGTTATGATAAAACGCCGCTTCAAAGCGAGGAAACACAACCATCGAAAGACTTAAGCATTTAACAAAACATTGTAGATGAGGCAGTTAGAAGTGTGCAAGTGGATGGCTAAAGTAAGTCCCACTATACTTGGGTCACTTCAGCTATAATGCAGTTACAATAAAACCTAATCCGTGATGATCATTAAATATGACTGCATATACTCATTACTCGTATTTAAATGAGCGGGGGAAATTCTGCGATGTAGTTTTTTTTTTTTTTTTTTTTTTTTTTCCAGGCACGTAAGTACACGTTAAGTCATACTTTTTGTGACCATGAATTTTGAAGTGATTGACATACTGTTTGCTCGGTTAAAATACCTTGAACATTTCCACGCCATCATACTTACTCAACTATTGATATCTTATTCTTAGTCAGTTGTGAGAAAATGAAAAGACGGGGGTTCCTTTTCGTGGAGCTAGCGTCGAGCAGTCGCGAGTATATAGTATTGATTAGCCGCGATGCGCGGTGGTGCACACAGCAAGGAGCAAGAGCTGCAACCCCGCAATGCATGCCCGGTTGCGATGCAGTCCTATTGACCCAGTGAACCTGCTTCCCTCTCGATGGCCTATAAAACGACCCCCCCCCCAGTCCATCCACGCTATCTCCCCCTCCCCTCTCTTCACCCCTCCCCTTTCTTTTCCACCCCCTCCCTTCACCACTATTTCCTCCTCCCACCCCTTTTGAATGCATCTCCCTCTTTCTCCCCCACGCCCATACCCCCACCCTACCACAACTTCTGCATCGAACTCCTCTGGTGCATAAATAAAATGCGGCGTACATGTACAACATAAACAAGACCTAGTTTTATCCAGTGAAGAAAATAGGGGTGGAAATCCCCTCTATACCCTCGCTCTCATTACATCGTAGGAGGGGATTTGCGACGAAAATTAGATTCATGTGCACATAGCTTCACCCTTCTGCGAACGAGTATAGAGGTTTTGCAAATTTGAAGGCCTATCATATTCTCCGCGAGGATTCATCTAAAATTGAAAAGCGCAGCGAGGTGGAAAACATTATCTTTTATTTCCCCGATCATGTTTATGGTATTCTCTAGCACCCAGTCTCTAGCACCCAGTTTACTTGTTCGTTTTAAGTGTCCCACTTTTCAAAACTGATGGACGAAACGTGCATAACTAGCTAGTTTTATTGTTACTATATGCTATTCAAATCGTTCGAATAGTTTATAAAATAAAGAGTGGCCGCAGCGCAGGTGCGCAGTAAAAACAGGCACGAACCCAGGGTGGACTGGCCACCCTTGGGCATGGACACAACTAATCCGAAACTACGTCGTCGAAAAAAAAAAAACTGAACTGGCAAAATAGTTTGGCAAGCAGCTTTTGTCATTAATCGCCTAGGTAGACGACTGTCGTTATTGTATCAGGTCAGTTGTCTCCTTGAGTAACTCTACCGACTAATGTCGTTGCATGCCTGCCGGACTGATAATTAGAAGATTTAGCTGTTTTTCGACACCTTAGTTTCGAATTAGTTGTATTCCACAATGGAACAGGCTGGGTGCCTCCTGGATCGTTACCAAAACTAGGGGTCCCCCAACTGGAAATGATTTCCAAAAGATGAAATATTATGGAGGGGCTAAAATACAACTTTTGCCCCGAACTCCCAAACCCAAATTCTGAGGTGAGTTTTTTTTAATTCTTTGCCCATAAATGACGACCTTTTCCCAGAAATACCTGGCGCACTATGGGGTATTTGACCCGAATTCATGCTCAAAAGTCCAAAAGTTAAATTTAACCTATGGTCAAAACCAAAGGTATTGGTGCATTCTGTATAGTTTTTTTACATCATCCTGTACAATTTGAGCTTTCCACGTTGAGTGGTTCGCCCACAATCCGCCAGAGCGCGCAGCACTTTTACCGATTTCCGATTTAAATCTGTGTTTCACACCAATGAAGATAAGTGGTTTTAAAGTTGTTCATATTTCTCCAACTTGGGAAGCAAAACATGGAAGACGTTCCGGAAGGTAAGAATAACTATTTCAAGCCTTTATGTATCATGATACATAGTTTTTAATCCTTACCTTACTCCATACAGTAAATCGTAATCAAAAAATAATGAGATTGATAGAAACAAAGGTATTTTAGTTGGAATGTTCAACGTTGTTCAACTTTCGTTTTTGCGTGAAAAGTTAGCCCAAAGCGTCTACTTTATGCTCCAAAAAAGATCCGACCCGCATCGACCCGCATTCGCCGCAAATTGGAAAATTTGTAATTCGATTTTCAGGAAAAGTTAACCCTAATTTCACCCAAAATTGCCAAAATCTCCATCATTGTACCGTATTTTCTCTCAATATTGCCGAAATGTACCATTTATACCTTGCTAGCTTGATGAAGAGGTGTAAATGGATAACACAGACATCAAATAATTGCACAGTGGGTCGAAACTTGACTTTTTTCGGACAAAAAGAAAAAGTCAGTACTTCTGTTTGTAAAAGATTCGTTGGAGTTATTTATCAATTACAATACCCTTTGGAAGCTATAGAGTTAATATTTTAAATTTTTTCTCAGTTTTTTCTCATTTTTTTTTTTTTTTTTTTTTTTTTTTTTTTGTAAATTTGAAAACGTCCGGTAAATTCTATGTTCAGACCCTCTGTAGATATGGTATTGAATTGGTATCCAATTTTGGATCCAAAAAGACAAATAAAGGGTTAGATATGGTGCGCGTTGCGTGGGTGGCCGCCTTAAATGAGGGCCGTCTCGGAGAAATTTTGAGAGCTGAGGGAAGGAGACATATCATTAGGGTAAGGGGCGATGGAGGGGCAGGGAGCGAAGGGAGGGAGGGGATTAAGCAGGGGTATCGGAAAATCTTCGGGCACGTCTTTACGGTGTAGTAAATGATGAACTTCATTAATAGGTAAAATCAGCTCGATGTGAAGGTGCCAAACACAGTATGTGTAATTGCAACCCCCCCCCCCCCCCCATCTACAGAATTGCCTCAATAGTGCCAAAACGTCTTATTTAGTCACAAAACTTCATCATAAAGTCAAAGAACCGTTTTGGGTAGCGTTTCATGTCCACAAATAATTTTGAGCATGAATTCGGGTCGAATACCCCATAGTGTGGCGTGACGAGGGTAAATAAACTGTAGGGAACACCCTACGAACACTTTCTCCCTCCATTTTTATCTGGGGGGACCCCCAGACCCCCCTTAAGAATTCTGGGGGAGACCCCCTTTAGTATTGTGGGAGAGACCCCCATACCCCCCTTTAGTATTCCAGGGGAGACCCCCAGACCTCCCTTTAGAATTCTGGGGGAGACCCTCCTTTAGTATTATCGGAGGGACCCCCAGACCCCCTTCAAGAATTCTGGGGGAGACCCCCAGACCCCCTTTAGAATTCTGGGGGAGACTCGTAGACCCCCACCAAATTTCAAATGTTTTCACCTCTGGACATAATTTCGCCTTCAATTCGAAGTGTTTGCGATTTTGCAGAGAAGCTGTACGAATAGTTGCCTACTTCATCCTTTGAAGGCCACTTTAAATCCCTAATTTCAATTCTAATTTGATTCATTAAGTTTTAGAGTGATCCAGGTCATAAGAAATTATTATTTCTTGAGTTGCATTCATTCCATTTGTTCTTTGTTCCATCTGTTGGAGTTTATTTTTCCCCATAATTTTGATAGGTTGTAGAAATCGATATTGATCTTTGCGTTTCATCCAATAACTACAATATTTGGTTTTCCCTTTCAGATTGTGGATATTCAAAAATTTTTTAGTTTGGTCGATTAAACCAAGATGTTCTTTGTTTGTAGATTGTGTACACCAAATGTCAACAAAATTCATCCATCCATTTTTGGTTCCATCCATTTTTGGTTGACTATTCCTTATAAGTTTAATTTTTTTTGGATATTCTATTTTTGAGTTTGATGGAACAGCTATATTGCCTTTAAACAGTCCCAGTCTTGAGAGTTGTATATTGTAGTTTTACATGGCAAAAAAATCTCTGCCTAGGCTGGTTGCAAACTTTTTGCTGCAATTTTCATCAAATATAATTGAGTCATAATTGAATTTCTTATTCCAAGTATTATGATTTTTTTTTTTTATTTGCTTGGTTTTAAAGATTTTTGCTCGATCGCACCTATATTTGCCCTTGAAACGGTCTTAAAGGTTTTTTATGATGACTGTATGATAGGAATATTCTAGTGGGTTGGTAACAAATTATGTTTGTGCAAAGTTTCATCAAAATTTATCCCATTAATGATTGACTTCAAGTTTTAACATTAGTTCCTCACTTTAATTCATTTTTTTGGGTCAAACACCCTGTTTTGATTTTTAAACTCTCTTAAGGGTTGTATATTGTAACTGTAAGGGATACTCTCTTTTGTAGACTAATTGTAGATTGTATTCGCCATTTTTCATCAAAATTCATTAGACCAAACCTGAACTATCCCAATTAATAGGATTATGTTTTTTATTTGCTGTTCCCATATTTTTTTCTTAATCCCACCTATATTGCCTCTTGAAAAGGTTTTATCGGTTGTGTATGGTGACTAAAAAAGGAAAATATGTTAGTATTTTGATAGTGGATTGTGTGTATAGAAGTTTTACCAAAATTCATTGAGCCATAATTTATTGACTCCAAGTTTAAAGATTAATTTCTCACGATAATTCCATTTTTTGGCTCGAGCGCACCTATTTTGATTTTTTAAATGGTCTTAAGGGCTGTTTAGGTATTGTAATGATAAGAAATTCTATTTAAAGTAGAGCAAATGTAGGTAGGTAGATTTTTTGAGCCAGATTTAATTAAAATTAATTGGAACTAACCCGAATTATCTCAATAAGTGAGTAGGATTATGTTTTTATTTGCTTAATTGGTCTTATTTTTTCTTAATCGCACCTTTATGGTCCCTTGAAACGGTCCAAAGGATTTATTTTGATGAGAGTGAGATGAAAATATGTCAGTACTGTGGTAGGGCATTGTGTATACAAAGTTTCATCAAGATTCATCCAGCCTTTAGTAATTGGCACTGATATACAAGATTAATTTTTCACTTTTATTCCATTTTTTGGCTCAAACGCCTTAAATTGATTTTTTAAACGGTCTGAAGGGCTATTTTGCTAAAGTATGAGGGATTAATTTTACTGTGGGCTGGTTGTAGAATGTTTTTACAAATTTTCTTCCAAATCCAAAGATCCAATATTGAAATATTTAGATTTTTCTCTTTTTGACCCATTTTCCCATTGATTTTAATGGAAACCATTTTTCATCCATAACTAACCTAAAAATTAAAGTTTCAAAAAAACAAAAAAAGTCCCTCTGGAGAATGTTGGAAGCAACCTTTCTGCAAAATTTGAATACATTTGGACCTATTGTGCAAAAGTTATGCTGGGTAACAGACGGACGCACAGATCACAGATCACAGATCACGCCTCACGGACGCCACAGAAATTTTATGCCTTTACCTCTCCAAACCACATATGGTTAGTAAATACTGAAATATCATGGATGGATGTTCTTTAGGATAGTATTAAGCATGATAAAAGCCAATTATTTTGTAATTATCATGATTGACTTAGTCGCAGCGGGCCAAGTATCGAAACAAAGTGCATCAAAAATCTCTGCGCCATCGCAATACTTTCTCAATTTTTCTAATTTCATTAGAGTGAGAAAGTAAAAAAGAAAACAATGAAGTCAAAAACCCTGTCTTGTTTCATTGCGTATCATGCAATGTTTTGATGTGTAAAACAATGGTTTTATCGGGCAAAAGAAAAGACTCAGACAAGGGTCAGCTCACGTAAGGGCCTTGGACTCCTGTTCCAACACATGCATTTAAATATAATTCCACGGCTACTATGGACTTTTTGCTGACACCAATGAATATCATGGAATTGCACCAATAACTGTCAAAGCCACCGAAAGAGGGAATATCTCAGTGCAAGACATTGCTTTCAGTAGGTTTCACAGTAGCGGACTTTTTTAATGAATCATTGAAATTACACAGCTTTTTTAAAAATCAAAAGGTTGGAATGACCAAATGACCATGGCCGTTCCAACATTTTTTGAGAACCACCCCTGGCCAGAAGTGTAAGGAAGTCTAAGGATCTCTCCTCGCATCTTACGAAAAGGCGTCAATTTGGGGGGAAGGGGGGGAGTCTCTTTCAGATAAGATCGGTCGTAGTGTGTTCGCAGTGAATTACCTACTGTTTCTGCTTCTTCTCTTTTTGTTTCAAAGCTGAAGAATCCAACCTATCAATCTCCGAACTCACCGTTTAGTCATCGGCTTGAGAACAAGAGAAAACTTGAAAAATGAAGAATCAACCATAGTTGCCGTATGTACGGGCCACGGGCCATTTATTTCCCATTTAAATCTGCATAAAATCTAAGGATTTTAATTCGGAATTTGACAACAGTGAAAATCCACTCACCTACATGAGCTTAAGTCACAGTGTTGCCACATATCGAGTCAAAATCCTCTTATTTCACACGGATGCTGTGGCAAATTTACGGAACGAAGCTTCCGTGTTTGAGGCAACACTGGCTTGAGTACAATGTGCAGGGTTTATACCCCATCTGCACCGAGCAGGTATATTTATAGTGAGTGCAGAATATAGGACGAAGAGTTATAAAGCTTAGAACATGCTCTATTTCTGAAATCCTCGTTTTTGGCCGGATACCGGATTCCCAGCGAAAGAGCACACCTGAAACTTAATGCTCCCTCGTTCCAGATTCCGGCTGAAACCAGTATGCCAGTGACCTGGATATAAACTTTGCTAATTAATAGGCTTTATACGCTCCAACTCTGTTCTTTGCTGTTGGAGTCGTTTAAGTGCGGCACAAAACAATGGAAAAACTCGGTCGTAGTAGTTGTAAAACTGTAGCCCTGATTACTTAAATGATCGAAATCAAATGCTAAAGTGGAAGGCTTCGCAATCGTTGAATGGTGATCTTCACGAGAATAATGGTGAGTGCAGGTTCGCTGCGTATTTAATGGATCATTAATAATACCATCGACAATGGGTTTGTTCATCAGGGCTGCCGTTTTGCGTAGAATCAATGCTATTTTGCTAGTCACCGATGATTCCACCGGTTGAGGAAAGATTACACGGTTCAGTTCAGTGTATGACTGTAATGCACAAAAATACTCTGATCTGTAATCTTTCCTTAATCGGTGGAAACTCCGTTGATTAATTAAAATATCCGCAAGTTTTTTAAAGTCATCGACGACTCCACCGTTTGAGAAAAGATTACAGATGCGAGTATTTCAGTTTATCATAGTCATGCACTGAACTGAACTGTGTAATCTTTTCTCAACCGGTGGAATCATCGGTGACTCGAAAAATAGCATTGATTCTACGCAAAACGGCAGCCCTGCTGTTCATAGCCTTAGCCAGGAGTTTGTTTTTCTCTCTCTTTGCCCATTTGAACACATGTTCAAAAGGATAGAAATAATGTAGAAAAGGATAGAAATAAGGGCCAGTGGCGTCGTGTGCAATTTGGCAACACTGTATTCTAATCATATAAACTCATGTAAAAGATTGAATTTAGAAGCTGCACAGTGCACTAGGAAAATTCGATGTATTGAATGAGTTTTAATGAAGGAATCACATTGTTGCCAGATGGCACGCGACGCCACTGATAATGGCTGAAGTGAAGAGAAATACAAATTCCTGGCTACTGCTATGGGCATTGGCGGATCCAGCCCTCGAAAACGGGGGGGGGCGAACTTGGGATTTTCGCTTCCCGGTGAACCCTTTTTCCTTTTTACTCTCCTCCTTTCCCCCTTCTTTTCCCCTTATTCCATATTACCTCCCCCCTCTTTCCCCCCTTTTTTGGTCGAACGGGGGGGGGCGATCGCCCCTTTCGCCCCCCCGTATCCGCCAATGGCTTGTTTACAAACCCACGCGCTCTAAAACAAGTGAGTATAATACTTATTTTAAGTTATGACGTAGAAAATGATCCGACGTGAAAATTCAAAAATTCAAAAAACCGCACCTTGAATTAGTAATGCCATTTTGACAGCTGTGTTTTATATCAGCTTCATTGTACCTATATATACGTGACAATGGGAAAAGGGGGGTCTCCTTGTACGATTACAGAATCGATCGACTGCTTTATTGGCTATACGGTATAATGTAACATAGTGTTTGCCTGACGTTTTCAGTATTCACGTATATTGTTGTGCGGCTATATCTTTCTATCTCTCTGGTTCTCGCGTAACGCCCGTTAGCGCTATCTCTCTCTAAAAGTAGAATTCTTGATTTTGGCGCGTTTATAGCAGATTTCTCCCAGTTTTTTTCAAACTATGTATTACTCAGTACTCGCCGTTTAATCACCAGAAGTAAAAATACTGCATGCCTATTTACAATGTTTTTTATCTTATTTTTCGTTTCACATTTTTTTTTCTCAATTATTACTCCTTTATTTCAACATCAGATTTTGTGGGGGGGGCGGTCTCATAGTAGCTACGCCCTTGGCTAAGTATTTGCAAAAGCTCAATTCGTATTTGAACTATTTTCCAGTATGCTCCTTCACCTAGTGGTTCACTCGAGAGAGTTTTTCTTTATTCTTTGAACGCCTCGGCTGCTTTCCAAACTTCAAACTAAATAGACAGACGATGTGTACTGACTACTGACAATGAGTAATAAATTATAAAAATTTTATATATAGTTTTCTTGACCTCTCTCCCGATGTTTGTCTTGTCTTTACGCTCTTTTAGAGCTTTTGATTCGATTCGTCTTCGGAACCCACCGGTGATTGGCAGCCGTGAACTTCGACCACGCCCACCACGCACCGACCAAACGTACGCGCGGATGAATTGAATCAATTAGGTTGGTTCATTCATTGCGAATTAATTGGCAAAGATGGCGCTCGGTTTGAGGGAATAGTTGAATATGTACTCAGTCACCTCTCATGCCTCTTTTTCAGTGTTGTCAGATATACGGGGAACTGGGGCGGGGCTGCACTCTGCAGTTTTCTCATTTGAATCAATGTTAAAGGTCGAGTTCTGTAGGATGGTATGCTCTTTGGCTTTTTCCACTGGATCAGTAACGGCTCGTGAAATGTGGCAACAACGTATTCTCTCCATTTAAACCTTCGTGAAACTATCTATCTATCTATCTATCTTCAGGAGGTGGAATGGGTCTGTCGCGTACTTTTGCTACACCAATATAACTCATTGTTTCTAACGTAAAATTCGGCGAAAATAACGATGCGCACATTAAAAACTTTAAAAATCCACTCATTAACTCAGAAAATACCTTCCATTTCAAACAACCCGCGCTACACTAGACACTATATCACCGACTTATAACTACACAGATGGAACCATCTTGTTTATGTAAACATGAACAGAATTTACAAACATTTGAATGTTTAGATTAAATGCGTACATTTCTTATATTATTTTGTAATCTTTGATAAATCGAAAAGACCAGACAGCAAATGCTGCCAATAGTTCATGTATTTAGAAGAGAATTCCATCATTTTGTAGTTATGATGTTGTTCACTTATGTACGGTGGTTCCGTCTATGTAGTAGTATACCGGTGCAAATAGTGTCTAGTGTAGCGCGGGCTGTTTGAAATTGAAGTGATTTCCTGAGTTAATGGGTGGATTTTGAACGTTTTTAATGTGCGCATCATTATTTTCGCCGAATTTTACATAAAAATCAAGGTTCTATTTTGCTGTAGCAAAAGTATGCAACAGACCCATTGCGACCCCAAGATATCGATACTTTGGCAAAAGTTGAATTGACAAATAAGCAAGGTTGCCAAATTGCAAGGGCCACCACTGGGTAATCGAATAACAAATCTGAGGTAAAAACTAGCCCAAAGCAAATGATGTAACTGGTAAATTTCTAATATCCACTCATTAACTCGCAGTAAAAGTTCTTGAATGACTACTTTGACTTGAATGACCACGTTCTAACTTGCGCCTACCTACATGACGGAGGTACCCATCTACTGACCAACACTCCATACCGCGACTGATTTCCGGCATTTAATTATCTTTGGATAATTTGAATGAAAGAAGAAGATTGTGTTGGCACCTTTGTTGTTTTTTTGGGGGTTATTTCGAACTATCTTAACCATCGAAATCGGCTGAGGATTGAATTTGTAATCCTAATCCACCGAGACAGTGTCGGCCGCATGTTCAATCAGAGCAATGGGTCTGTTGCAAACTTTTGCTACAACGATTAAGAGTGTTTAATCTAATGTAAAATCGCCTGAAAAGTCCATTGGTGGCATCAGAAAGTCATAAAATGCCATAATAAAGTCACAAGAGGCGTTTAATGAAATCCAAGATGGCTGAGAAATATCAAGCATTTGTATGCATGCACCACGAACATCCAAGGATGGCCAACTTTGACAACCTCACTGGAGGTAGAGGTTATGTGTTTGTTTACGTTGTGATTGGTTGTGATCGATATTGTGAGGTTGGCTATCCTTAGATGTTCGTGGTGCATGCATACAAATTGCTCGATATTTTTCCGCCATCTTGGATTTTATTAAACGCCTCTTGTGAGTTTATTATTGCATTTTATGACTTTCTGATGCCACCCATGGACTTTTCAGGCGATTTTACAATAGATTATTCTCTCTTAATCGTTGTAGCAAAAGTTTGCGACAGACCCATTAAGGGAGAGGATATCTAGCTAGCCCAAACTGCAAACTGATCATATGAAGGATCGTATCGTAATCGAATAGATTCGCTATCAAGTGCGTGTTATTCTTATGAGTGGTGTAATTACGATAGGTTCCATTCCGATAGAAACCCGTCCATCTCTACGATAAGTGCATGATAGCTCAGGAGTCATCGGTGAATTTCCGCAGAGATGGAAGGGTTTCTATAGAACGGAGGCTTTTTGAGTAGGTATCAGGTTATGACAAACAGCGGTGCCTGCTTCCGAAATGCACCAAAACGCATCAGTGAGCGGCTTCTTTGCTAACCAACCGCTTACCGATGAGTTTTGATACATTTCGGAAGCAGGCAATGCTACTTGTCAGAACCCTATACTCAACATGATTCTGCTGTAAGTACCTCTCTACATACTTAATATATGGCCCAGAATTGGTGACCTTGCGTTTGCTTGTTTAATGATGTAGAAATTGTGGGAGCGCTGTTTGAATTTATGGACTTTAGAAAAAGGTATTAGGTATTTAACAGAATACGTTCAGTAATGATTTTTGTTGAGATTTTCAAAGAAACTTGCCAAATGTCCCAACTTGCAGCTGTGATGTTCATAAGAATTAAAATATCCTGTCAGTTATTAAAAAATGTTTTTAATCTCTCAGCCACAATTAGGTATACGATTTTGGTCACTGTTGGATTTTTCTACCTACAAATTCTGTATTCTTTATTTTTTGCTCTGAAAACAAATCTTTCAGAGCGGTCTCTCAAGAGAATCAAATGTTTCTGGATGACAACGCCGCTTTCAAGTGGGGGAATTGATTGAGAAACCCTCCCCCTTTCCAATGGGGGGGGGGGAGACAGTGGAACACGCGGGCGAATTATAAATCAACCGTGACGGGTGCAGAAAAATCGGTTCGACACCACCGTCTATCTATCGATGGAAAACTCTCCCCTTTCACCTCCCCCTGCCATCTCCCTCTTTCCCATCTGTGTTGTCCTGTTCCCACTGCAAGCGCCGTGGTATTTATAGAGGAGTCTTTGGAAAGATAGATAGCATGGATGGATCCTGAATAACAACTCCTCGTGAACACTGATACACTGTGTGCAAATGGTTGTGATGTTGAGTGGGACGTGGGTAGAAAGAAAGAAATGAAGTTATTAAGAACAAATTATTCCTTCCCGGCTGGTTCAATTCCACAAAAATTGGCTATGAATCGCGCTGAAAAAGAGAGAAAGAAACAATTTGCTAGGTCTTTTATACGAAGTTTACATGTGTTATTTTTTTTTTTATAAACACTTACAAGAGCCCCTAATAAGTAACTGTTTTGCGCTTTTCCGACACACTTCTTTCGTATTTATTTCAGACGTACAACTTTTTAGGAAGACTTTTTTTAAGCTTGCTTAGACTAAAATAAAGCGAATTAATATAATTCTAACCGAATACCCTGGGTGGCGACTAGAGTGCATGCTTTAGCAGCAGCGTCTTGAATCAGCTTAACGAGTAGATCATTTCGATTTTCGAGATCTTCGACACCGTTAATATGTACATTTCAATTTATTTTTTCATTCAATAATGATCTAAATTTTTCCCAGTCTGTTTTGTGAGAAGTAAGACTAGGAGTTTTCTTCATTAATACTGGGATAGTAAAAATGGTTTGTTACGAGTGAATGGTCAATTTTAACATCCAAGGTGTCACAAGCAACTCTATGTCCTAAGGGAATATTATTATACCCATAAAAGTCAATTACATCGGGTTGTTTATTACTATTTAAGATTTTAATAGTGAGGGAAAAAACGGGGAATTTTTGGCATTGCGAATGTGCAACAGTATGGATGTGCAGAATCCTACTGACTCTGTGGATCATGTATCTTCAATATGTTTTGAAATTAAATAATGTGAGAGTAGCAGCAATCTGCGCAATCCACTTTGAAGCACACATAGTCAGTGCTAAATGAGCGTGTGACGGCGACTTACATTTTTTCTTTAAATTGAGGCATTTTTCGGTAAATGGGCGTATGGCGAAAAAACGACTCTCGAGAAAAACGCGTTTGAAAGTTTAAAACGTTGTAGGTGCGTCCATTTGAACAATTGTTTCGTGGTTATTTTCTGTTCAACATATGAATAACTTTATATCATCTGTTAGGTCACATCGTCAGAATTTCAAAAACGAGTTCTCCAAAAAAAGGCCCATTTACCGAAAAATGCCTCAATTGTGCTTCCGTGTTAAGTTGTTTGAATACACATGAAAAATATATGGAAAACACAGTGACTTAGGAAACCTTCAAAGAATGGCAATGATGGCAACACTGAATACTACCATGACGGCGTCAGAACTAAAGCGATCTATCTAGTGACACCTTTACTATACAATTTACCCCCATGATCTTTTGAATCCCTCAACTTCAAAATGGCGGATTGATCTGCTTATAGCCCGTTCAAGTTGAATCCTCTATTTTATTTTACCCGTCATTTTCCTCTTCCGATTATGTTTTTTTCATTGCAGATAAAATAATGTATTCATTTTGAACGCAGGAATTATAATTCCTTTTGAATCTCGCGGCGTGCAGACAGACTTCGGTCGCTCGCTCACTCGCGGGACGGACAGGCAGCAAGCAAACGCGGCGTCGAAAGGAGTGAGTGAGCCGGGAAACTCGCTCTCTTTTAAATCTCTGTACCTAATTGCGTTTTTACTCGCCACGAAACGTGAGACGAATCCGATTAACGTTGAGACGTGCTTCAAACGTTGCCGAATTTTACAAGAACATTGTTGCCTGATCAGACCGTTTGAGTAAATCGATTGTATCGATTAATTGCTCGCTTCGGATCCACTCAAAATCTCCATGAAAGAGTCTCGCCATGTGAAGAAAGAAAAAAAAGAAGGAGTCCACGGAGGCGAAAGAGGCGAAGGAGGCGTCCACTCTGATTGGTTAAGTCAGTGGCGTCGCGTGCAATTTGGCAACACTGCATTCTACCCATTTAAACTCGTGCAAAAGGCCTAATTCAGGGGGTACACCGTGCATAAGGAAAATTCGATATATTTAAGGAGTTTAAATGGATGAGTTGCATTATTGCCAGATGGCACGCGACGCCACTGGGTTAAGTTCGCCGCGAGGAGGCGTCATCCTTATACACGGCGTTTATATAGCAAGGAGTTTATTTCATTTTTCCCAGGAAAAATTTAATTTTGCTGCCAAAAGTTTGAGTAAAGAAGTTTAATACGGTGCGATAGATGTTTTTGAACCCCCAATAAAGTCTTGAAAGCCCGTAAATTTGAATTACGAATCACGCCTCCGAGAAGGAGGTATTCCAACGGTCAACTTTTGGAGAAATAGCAGAGGGAGGTGATCACGGAGGATCGGATCGTTTTGAGCTCCTCGTAACAATTGAAACGGACGAAAGGAAACAATGAGTCGGGGGCTGTCGTGATCTCAATATTTTGAAGTAGGAAGAGGTGAGGAGGGGATCACCTGCGCGATCGAGTTGCGCAGAAGCAAGCCCATTTGATTTAATGCTAACGATAACGATAACGATACCCAAAACGATCCGATCCTCCGTGATCACCTCCCACGAAACGCCTCCTTGAGCTCCGTGACAGGCGGAAATCCAGCAGTCAATCAGAATCGATACCCCGCATGGCGAGACTGTTTTATATACAGGTACTCTAGCAGAACCCTCTTTTTCAGGCTGCAGCTATTGAGACAAATAGAGACTTTACTCCAAACAGCTGTGCCAGAGGCTTAATCAATTGGTACGGATTCAACTCAACAGCTCTCTGATTTAGCCTATTGTTGAATGGTGCGAATACTCTGCTCTTCACCTCCGGCCAACACCGCGAACCTCACTGAACCCGAATTTACCGAGCCTCATGGTATTCAACGCGAGGCACAATAAGTGAGCTGTTGACTACAGTGAGTATGAATAGAATACTCCAGAATCGAGATTTATGGATGAGATCTGGCAGCAGTGCAAACTTTCTCGTTTAACAATTTGACATGCATCATATTTGCATATTAGTCGTATGATTGTTTCTGTTGGAGTTGCTGTGCTTTCTATCCAATGAGTTCAGTAAAAAATCAAAGATACCTAATCCACCCCACAAAAAGAAACTGTATACAGGGTGCGAGGTTAAAAACAGAACAGTGTGTCGCATAAAACAATGTATTGAGTCACTATCAGTTTTATGAAGAGGCTGAGAAAAAAAACAAGAAACATAAACAAAACAAAAATGCCTCCCGGCAGGCCGGTAAGACGAAGTAGATTCCATGCTTGGTTAAACCATTTTTTCACAAATTTAAATATAAGTTATAATTTTCGTTAAATTTTTCTCTGAATTTTTCTTTTTTATTTTATCAGCTGCTCAAAATCCAAATATAATTGTGAAAAAGATTATATTACCAACAGAGAAATGTGTAATCTTTACAATGCAAGTGAGAAATAAAAGCTAGGTTATATAAGTTTTTCACAAATTTCAATAAATAGGTTATGTTATGATTTTCTTTGAATTATTCAATTTTCTTTTTTTTTATCAGCTGTTCAACATTTAAATAAAAATGACCATGAGAAAAAGATTATAGTACAAAGATTGAAAAATGTGTAATCTTTGTAACGGTAATGAGGAATAAATCTGAATAAGAGCAGCTGATAAAACAAGAAAATAAATAAATAACGTACCTAAGCAACAGTGTACGTGTAAAACAAAGAAAGAGCAATTATACCAATAAACCATCCTTGTCTTTCACTTGTAAAATCCCATAAGAAACTAAATAGCTCGTAAAACACGTAAAACACAAGGAAAATTCAAGGAAAAGAGCATATGAACTAAAACCATCCACCACCACATATACTAAAATTTACAAATCAAAACAACCATTTCTTCATATAAAAACACTGCCAAAAAACCCGAAAAACACATCACTTTAACTCGCTTACAACGCAAAACACAAAAAAATGACTCGAGTAAAAAAGTTGCGTAACAAAACGGCCAACATAAATTTTCCCAAAAAAAACGCTCAATACAAACACTCCTAAAAACAAACCTCAAAAACACATTTTACGACTCAAACACGGCCCATAGCGCGAAAACTAACAATCAGATTTACACCATCTTCGAACTCATCCAAGAAATAAACCCAACAAATAGTTGAGACAAATTTCAAGAACAAAAACCAAAAATTACGAACAGGATCGTGGGACATAAAAACGGTAAAACTGGCTGAAACATACATATAATGATATATATATATATATATATATATATATATATATATATATATATATATATATATATATATATATATATATATATATATATATATATATATATATATATATATATATATATATATATATATATATATATATATATATATATATATACACAATTTTCAACGAGTGGTATTTTCTCACTCAGGGGACCATGAAACGTGCTCATTTGATAAAATTTTCCGAAAAATCCAACATCGCACCCTCCGCAATAAGTAGATTCATGGAATCTACTTAAAAAACAAAGCATTTTACTATGTGAACGACCAAACTGCATCCGCTAACAAGCATTTTGCTGTTTGATTTGAACTCGTCCATCACCCCCACCCCCTCCACGCAAACACCAGTTTCCAAAACCAGCAGATGTATTCGTATAAATGTTTCGTTGCGAAACGTTGTGAAAGTCCTACATTTTACCATAGCCTATTTTTGCCCATAGAAATTAGATTGTGGTCTCCCTCCAAAATGTGGCCGACATTCCGCGACCGCAACTGGACACATTTTTTGCAGGAAAGACCCAACTTTATAGGAACTAAATAGCAGTTACTTGCTTTCTGTAAGTATCCGTCCAATTAATCAGTTACTTTGCAGAACGGCCGCGGTTTTCCCTACGCGCAAGGGATCATAACATTTGCAAGCGTGCTCGACAGTAATAATTGAAGAGAAACGCGATTAGCTGCGGGTAGAAGCTTTAATCATGTAATAATAGCCGCGTCAATGATTAATGATATATTTGATCGTGTTTTTGCTGTTTGTCGCACACAGCGCCACCAGTCTTCTGAATTCTGGATAACTCTCGCTACTTGCCTCCTGTTGCCGCGGCCGCGTAGTTCCAACAAGGTGGGTAAATACGGGTAGATGCTGTAGGTAGCTTATTTTGAGTGTCGCGGGAGTGCGAGGTATTATTCCCCTCTCGCGGGAGTTCACTAGAGCTAGTGCACCAATCAGCGATCATGAACCGAGAAACGTCATCCATCCAATGAAGTCTCCGCATATATCGGCTTCTTAAACTGACCAATCCCAGACCATACTTCGTGACGCCATTCGGTTTACAATATCCCTACACGTTTATCAACCATGTTCTTATATGCATTTACCTGCATCAATCTACACAGAAAGAAAATGGTTTTCATTTAAAAAGACATCTTTTTGAATTTTATGACAAAAAGACGTATTTTAAAATTGAAACTAAGTTTTGTTAATTTTGAAAAACTTTTCAATAGATCAAAACTGATATTTTTAATTTAAAAACAATTATTTCTAATTTGAGTACTGTTATTTTTAATTTAAAAACAATTATTTTTACTCAAAAAACAACTAACACGGAAAAAATAGTTGGTGAGATTTACCATCATGATGACTGATTTCTGCACCTGCCAAAAAGATGGTAAACTTTACCAGATATTGGGTTGCATAGAACAACAACATGTGGTCTCATTTTGTTTTGCTCAGCAGCCTGCGGATAAAAACTCAAGCTTTGCTTCTAAACGCAATGGGGCTCTTGCAAACTTTTGCTGTGGGCAAAGGAATAGTCCAATTTGATGTAAAAACCAGCGGAAATCACGAAAATCACACTAAGAAAGTCTAAAATTCAACAATAAACTCACATGACTGCTATAACGACAAGATCGTAATGGCGGAGAGACGCAGGTATCATGGGAGATTCCTGTCTATTATGTCACTTTCTCTACGGAAACACAGAGATAAGTATGTCTCAATTTAGATAGGAATCTTCCATGATCCCTGCGTATATCCGCCATTAAGCCCGATTCTGAGAGTGAATTTCATGATTTTTTAGTGTACTCATCGTCATTTTTACAGGTTTTTATGCAAGAATCAACTCTTCAATCCCCTATAGCAAAAGTTTGCAGGAGCCCCATTCTGCTGATGGTGAGATGGTGCATCGCTTTTTAAGAAAGACGAGTGGCT
Source organism: Trialeurodes vaporariorum (assembly GCA_011764245.1). Classification (NCBI taxonomy): domain Eukaryota; kingdom Metazoa; phylum Arthropoda; class Insecta; order Hemiptera; family Aleyrodidae; genus Trialeurodes; species Trialeurodes vaporariorum. The sequence continues at coordinate 28,918,103 of VMOF01000388.1, read as the reverse complement.
TACTTTTTAATTTTGTCGATTGTGAAGATCCGTTACTGGTTACTTGCGCTTTTGTCCTACAAATTCACCGTGTCGTGTCGTAAGGAAGCGTTTAAACATAATGCTCTTTTCATAGCCGCCAGTCTTGTTTGGATCGCGTCACAAGATTAAACTTTGCGGGTAACGACGCGCGTCGGAGGGAGGGTGGGAGGGGGGGTCGAGAAGCGAGGCGTCAAGGCATGCGCTGGTAACGCAACACGCACCGCAATCGGAGATTGACGAGAAAAAGAAAGGAAAAAGGAGAATGGTAGGGTGAGGGGTTAGGGTGAGGGGTGAGGTTGAGGAGGAAGGGTAGGAATGGGCGCCGTTGGAAGTCTGTGGCTGCTTTTGAGAGAAATTTGATGGTAATCGCTGTTTTTGTGATAGATGTGTCTCTGTCTTCGAGATGTCACTCAAGTTGCCTTTGTTGCCAGGTCTCGTTTGGGACATTTTTCTCATTCTTTTTTGCATAACCTTACACCACTTCTTGGATATAAAAATAGGTTTTTGAGCTATGTGACTTTCAGAATATTATATACTTTATCTGGCTGACGCTTTGAAAGAGTCGTAAGCGTGGTTTGATCTGAAAACCACGCTACAATCAAAACATGATCGTTTCTTCATGTGATTTGCTATTGTGGCCAGAGTTGGGCAAACCCTTATTCGGAAATTATTCGGTGAGTCCGGCAACGCCGAGTCAATCGAATTATTCGACGAATAATTCTACAATTAATTGACCTATACCTTCCGTTGTTTCCCTTTCCTCAACTCAGGTAGCAAACCCAGTTTTCAGTGTTGCCGGAGTCATTTCGTTATTTCTGATTATTCGGTTGCCCAACTCTGATTGTGGCTATCTTGAATCTGGCTGACCAAATATAGTTTTAAAAGTGGAAAGATATCACGATAAAATTTCCGGTTACCGTGACGAGAATTTTGTTCAATCTTTCCTAACTGGAATACTGATAAACTTAACCTCAGGTTACATGTAAGGTTGTGCAATCGCAGGTCTTCAGGTCACATATACAGGAATCCCGCTCATATTTACCGAATTAAAGATAGTGCATATAGTTTGGTTTACTTACGAATGCTTACCTCTACTTACGAATATGGGTGCGTCGATCTTAACTTTCTTGAAAATTCTATTTTAGATTTGGCAACTTAAAGTCGAATAAGACTGCGCGACAAGTGTGATGTGGTTTTGAGATTATTGGAACGTCGACGTTGCGTCGCGTTGTTGCGTTGTCGCGTCGTTACGTTGCGACAGTATTTTTCTTATGAAAAAAGGGAGCAAAACAGGGACCGAAATCTGATCTGTCACTGTCAGTGCGTTGTTTGCAGTTGGTCTGTCCTTTGAGAGTCGTGCATCATCGAAGGGACTTTTAAATCCAACCCTGATTCACGCTGTTTTCTTGGAATAAAGGAACTAAAGCGGAGACATATCGTGCACCATCTTCAACACCGTATTTAGCGGACGTAAAAACTTTTTTAAAAACTCACCCATGAAAAATAATTCTTGTTAATAACTAACAAAATCAGAATGCGACGCAACGCGATGGAGCGTTGAGTATCACAGTACGAATGAGAGTTTGTTTCAGATGTGTAGGTGGAACTCATCGACAGTCTTTGGCGATTTTTCTATTTTCATCCCTTCAAATCTAAACAAAACATGCGTATGCGTGATACTCCTTCTTTTTTGGTTTGTAAATCCAAAGCTCAAATTAACTTCCATTCATCTCTATCATGCAATATGAGACGTAAAGTTGTAAAAATTTCAAAGATTATCGGTCGGGGTCAGCCTTTTCTGCCGCGACTTTCCTTCGGAAGCATAGTTTTGAATTATGTCGTGTCATGAAGGATTCAATTCACAATGAATCTTATGCGCATATATTCATTCGTGTGCCTCCCTTAAAAGTTGTCAGTGGCGAGACGTGAATTTCGATGCATAGGTACCTCCTTCGTACAAATCTGTGGGGGGGGGGGGAATCAATTTCAAGGTGATTCGTCAGCGTTTAGCGCCAATTTCCGCCCCCCCCCCCCACAGCACTACCGTTTGATTAATATATCAAATCCCTGCGGTCAAAGTAATTTACATCCGAGAAAACGGAGTGAGGTAAGTACTAGATAACTATCGGAGGAATGTCCCTGCAAAATGTCTTATCAACAACTTCAAAAACAAGGCCGAACGGTACCAAAAAATGGAGCATCCCAGCGATGTGCCATTTTGTTTGTTGGTACTGTTCGGCCTTATTTTTGAAGTTATTTCCGAGATATTTTTCAGAAACATTTTTCAGATGATTATCCAGTGCTAAATCCCCTTTTCATTCTTGAATTTAAATTACTTTTGGCCCGAAAGTTTACAACAATCGAACGACAGCGCTCCAATGGCAGAAATAGGCACTAAACGATGATCAGTTCGATTGAACTTTCATATAATCCATAGATGTGTCTCATTCTAAACGGGAGAAAAAACTATGATCCGTATTTTTCGAGCCACCACTGGAAGTTGTGCTAGAATTTCAGGTGCATTTTCGATAGAATGTGGGTCCTACTGTTTTTTGATTTTTGCAAATTGCAATATCCATCATCCATGCAACCACGAATCTCTCTATTTAGTTCTCAATCATTTTAACATCATAGTCAGGAAGATCACTAAAATTTTCGGAAAGTGAATGTTTGTATTTTCTATGTTCATTGACGTGTGTTTTTCCCTCTCCAATTACCACTGTGAATTTCTCTCGAAACCTACCCTGTTTTGCATCTCCGACCACTTCTGCTTAAATATACATCAGCAGTCGTGAAACTCTCAACGGTGCGTGCTGCGCGCGGATGAGGTGGGGTCGATGGCGTGTCAAAGTTCACTGCCACTCTGCTCAAGATGAAGAGGAGACAAAAAGAAGGAAATTTTAATTATGATCGTAAACAATGATAATTCCTAGTTGGCAAAAAGAAAAAAAAAATTTAAATTTTTCGTTTAATTATTTTTTTCCCCCTTCGCCAGAGACCAACCCCCCCCCCCCCGCCTTTTTAATCGGACTGTGCTTAGAAACGGAGGGGAGGAGTTTTCGACGAAATAATTGGCAAAAATTTGTCACTCCCGATTGTGGAGTTTGCTTGACTTCAGCTCTTAAGCTGTGTTTCACTTCTGCAGAAGACGTCCGTTATTTCCATCTCTTTCTCTCTCATTCCATCTCTATCCCTTGTTCTCTCGTCCTTTTCTCGCTCGCAGCGTACCACAAACGTTCCTTCAGATTTACTGCTTGATCCTGGCGTAGCACCCCCGCATCGCCTTTTGGCAAAACAACCTTTTCTAAGTCTCATCACGTTAGTCTGCGGTTCACCCTGTTTTTTCTTCATCTCGCTATCTGCTTGTAGCGGAGCTGTTTTAGTGTAAAACCACACAACTTCTCCTTTATCTCCTTTTTCCTTCCCTTTTCTAACTGCGCGCAACTTGGGCAGAGATGACGCTTTGGCGGCATAAAACCAGCAAATTAACATCACATTGCATTATTGTTTTAAAGCTTCCGCTGCTAATTTCAAACACTTATTGATCACTTAAAAATAACATTTTCGAGGGAATTTTGTTTGTTATTAGAATGATTCGAATGTCTGAAATTGATCTTGAATACTTTTAAAAACGATAATTTATTGAAGTATGATTCAAACTGCTGATTCGTGGTCAAAACTTAAATCAGTCATATCTGGCCCTCTATTATCCGGCTTTTTGATGGGTTCATTGGCAGACCCAGCCCTCTCGAAAGGGGGAGGTTTTGTACTTTCGCCCCCTTCGTTGACCCCTTTTTATTTTTTCTATATTTCCCCTTCCTTCTCCTATTTTCCTTATTTTTTAGCCGAATTGAGGGGGGTGGGGGTAGTCCCTTTAGCCCCCCTTCCCCCTGTATCCGCCAATGGTCGTTTTTTTCTCACGCGGCCATTCATAGGTTTGCTCTCCTGTTATATCCTGCTCGTTTGAAAACAGAAAAAAATGCAAAAAAAAAAATGCGTAAATTTGACCCGATATCTGATTTTTGTTTCGCGTCATCATTGCCAAACTGCCCTAATTTTTGTCTAATTGTCCTGACAGGGGGAAGATATGGTCAATACTGGGCTAAATATTAGCCCGCAATGGCATGCCATAACAAATTCGACTTTTTTTTCTGATCTTGAATTCAGGAGTGTAGGACTTTCAATCATTTTTGTTCACAATATTTTTAAGCAATATTTTGAAACGGGGTTGTTCTCTTTTCTTTAATTTTAAAAAAAACTGTTCGAAAGTCCTAGAATGCAATGGGGCAGTTACAAGGGTCAGGAATGTTGTGTTTTTTGTAAAGAAAATGAAATTTAGGTACTTGATGAGCTGAGAACAAAGATGTCTTTGGTTTCTAATTAAGTCTCTTTGTTCCGGAGATGAGATTTTGGCCCAAAATACATTGTTTCAAACGGGAATTTCGCGTAGTGACGTCACCACGCGCACGATTTACAACTTTACACGTGAATATCTCCAAAACCGAGACACTTGGGGAAAAGAAAGGCACCGTTTTCGGCTCATCAAATACTATCATCTTCTTTTTAAAAAAACGCAAAATTTCAGACCCTCGCAACTTCCCCATTCATAGAGACTTAACGAACAAACCTCCAGGACTCCAGGAGATGGTCTTGGCTTGAGAATTCCTTCAGATTTCCCCCATTCAAACTGTGTGTATAAGGAATGAGGAAAGTGATGGAATCTAGGTGTATGCGGACATTGTTTTGGATCCATTTTTCCACATCGTACATCGTCAACCCCTTATGGACCAAGCTCGAGTTATCGAGTATACTCGTTTTTCACCTCTTGTTTGCTTCACATCGTTTCAGACAGTGGCGGATCCACGCGGGGGGGGGGGGGGGGGGCACGTGCCCCCCCAGAAGCCTCAAATTTTGCCTTTTTTCTATAGAAAATATCCCGAAATTGCTTCCACCAACGCTTCAAATTTCAAAATTTCACAGGCGTGCCCCCCCAGAAAAATTTTCTGGATCCACCACTGGTTCAGTGTTCATTCCGAATAAACGCCATTATCAATGAAAACACTTACAAGATAAAATTTCGTCTGGCGCCTTCAATTTGCCGTACAGGCAATTCCAACTCCTCCGAGTACGAACAGTTAACTACCTTCCCTATGCATGTAAACGGAAGAGAGGCGTTCTTATAAATCTGGTCCCTAGAGGGTTAATTACCTTGGAAAATTGGCTCCAAAACAACGTGCTTGTGCAATGTGCACCTAGATTCCCTTACTCCTCATTCCTTGTATACACAGTTTAATTGGGGGAAATCTCAAGGAATTCTCAAGCCAAGGCCGTTTCAAGGAGGTTTTTTCGTTGAGTCTCTGGACTGCTACCTTATATAACTATATGGTGTGTGAGTTTGTGTGCGTTAGTAAGGGTGTGTGTGGGTGTTTATTGTGGGGGGGGGGTTACCAGTTAGTGGTTACTCCCAAAAGATTCCATAGTCGCTTACCGCCGCCGTCTTATGTTTCAACTATTTACCTTTTTTTTTTTATTATTTTTTCCATGCATCTTTCTTTCCTGGTCGTAAATATGTCATATTGCTCTCCTTCCTCCTGCCTCCTACCTATTTTATTTTTTCTCCGCCATTTGAACTCTGAGTCAGCTATAACTCCTCTCAGCACTATCATGGTCGTCTCGGCCGTAAATATGGTCGCAGTTTAATCAAAATAGCGAACACCTCTCCCCCATACCTTCCTGAAATTACCCTGTAATTGCATAGTTGAGCGTACGTTAGGGTCAAGGTCAGCTTATTCCCGCGTAGGAGGGGGGGGGGGGGCATCAGCTTCAAAATATGACACACCTCGTTAGAAAAACACATTTTCGAGTTCATGAGCTATTCATCGCGGTCGCCCATATTTTATCCTCAGAGGTGTCGTGCGCTCTGATGTTTCAAAAGGAGATATTTTGCGTTTCCTTTTCCCCCTGCATTGCCAAATATTTGTACTAACATTTTGGTGTTACCGATTCTTCCGCGAAGTATTTTTACTAGAGCAACTTAAACATTTTTCTCGGTTGATATGCAACGCAGAACTTCTTTTGGGTACCATGTAGCATCGACTTCATGTAGCATGAGTTAAGTAATTTCACGGTAACAGGAATTTTAACGGATACCGAAAAAATCTCTTAGAAACCATCATATAAACGTCTAAAGCTATCAATATGAAACAATTTTGACTTGTAGTATTGAACCGTTTCAGTTCAAATCGGACTGATGTAAAATTAACGTTTATTTCTTCTAATTTAACAGTTTAAACCCTTCTTTTTGTTGCAGGTAAGAAATGATAGAGTTTAAAGCAGTCTTGTATACTGGTTTTTTGGTGAGTTTCCGACTTTTTGATCGCATTGTTTAACTCAAGGCATCCGAAAATTCAGAGGAATGATGGAAGACCACCTGACTTCCTTTCTAGGAGGCTGATTGTGATCCTAGAGAGATTACCCGACTTTTATATGGACTGAATATGAATGGAAAACTGCAATTGGTGGAGACGAAACACATATATGTTGCAGGGGGCGAATCGCATAGTTGCCATGTCTAATCAAAATACGGAATTAATCTAATTGGTTACAATACTGTATTTTCAAAAGGCTGTTCAATAAAAGTTAGATAACTTCAGTATTTTTATTAGACTTGGCAACTAAGTGACTAATTTCCGCCAATCGAGGTTTATCATTCTTATTCAGTCAGTTGAAAGGTCGGGAAATCTAAGGATCGGTCTGCGGGGCTGCCGATGTACGTGTTACTTATGGAATCCTTAAATCCAAAAATGATTTTACCGGTGGAGAAAATTTTTTACCGCCAATGCGGCCAATGGGTCTGTTGCGCACCTTTTTTTCATTCCATTTTCCTTGAAGTACTTGATGAAAGGGCACGGTATTTTTTATATTTTTTTTTTTTTTTTATCGCGGGATTGTGAACTGAAAAGCTTTCTAAGTGGCGAAAATTGCGAGCTGTTTGAAAAGGTTTCGTTTCAAATTGAGAGTAATTGGTTCCTGCATCTGCTCATAGCTTGAAAATTGATTATTGCGTCCTGAGGCAAGTCCATAAATGTGCGTCTTTCTCTCTCTCTCTTCACCTATTTGAACGCATGTATTACAAAAGGACGGAGATAGGGGCTAAAGCAGTGGCGGCTCGCGCAATTTGGCAACAATGCTTTTCCGCCGTTTGAATCTATGTAAAAATATCGATTGTTAATGAAGCAGCGCTTCACCATCGAATCGATTGTTTTACATAGAATCAAATGAAGGGAAAACATTGTTGTCACATTGCACGAGCCGCTACTGGGCTAAAGTCACATTATTACTTTTCCCTCTGTCTCTCTACAATACATCTGTTGAAATGGATGGAGAGAGAAATACCAATTCCTGGATACGCCTCTGATGGTTTCACCGATGGAACATTCCACTACGTAAACCATGTTTATTTTTCAACCATTCTAACAAATCATCAAGACTTTTTTTTTTTATTTAGACAGCTTTTTCGACGGAACAAACATGCCTTTCATTTGTCAGGTTTGACAACCGGTTTTTGGGCACGAAGATTGAGTCGAGTATCTAGATGTCTGGTTGATTTTTTAAGAAGAGAGAAAAAAATGACTCATTTCCCTTAGTTCTTTAATTTTTCTTTCTCCGCAATATTTTTATCATTCTCTTTCGGTCGAAGCCATCAAAATTTGCTGTAGGTTCTTCTCATCCAAAGAAAGCTTTGTTTTACATTTACCTTTGCATTTAGTAAAAACTTCGTCTGAATTATTTAGTGCAATCAACGTTTCTAAATTTTTCTTAATTATTTTGTTCAGAATCAATCGGAATTTTTGCAAAATTTTGAATTTTCAGTAGCGCTTCTTTTTTCTCGAATCTCTTTATAAACCTGGCGTTGCCTGGAAACGGATAGCTTGAAAACCGACCATGCTGAAAAGATTAAGAGAAATAGGTTTTTCTGTCCGATGATCTTTCCTCTCTCTTTCTATCCGGAGCCACAGTTTAAAGGATGATTGATGACATTCACCAAGTCCCACTTTCTCAAAGAGTTAATAATGTGATCGAATATTACGAAAACTCAAAATCATATATGAACTCCGACTTCGATAAATATCGAAAGGAACTTGCACACAAATTTAAACCTTTAGGGAGCTTCCTATTGGACGATTGGAGTAATTTTACCGCCGAAACATCTTCAGAACCTTGTCGAGAATCCGTTTTAAACAGCACGACAACGCTACTCGCGACGTCGGAAACGCTCCAAGTTGAACGTCCATTGCTCAAGCGAGGATCTTTTGCCGGAAACGGAAATTCCAAGGTTAATGTAGAAGGAGAAAAAAGGGGAGGATATCCGCCAAAAGAATCGTGTTTGTGTCGCAGAAAATGCATAGAATCAGAGGCAGAGCCCCGAATGAGTTCGTTTCGGGCGATGAAGAATGTCGTCGCGAATCTCCTAGAAATCCCTCAGCGTCGGAATTAGACCATGCTAGAAGAAGGCTTCGATCCAACCGGCTCCCAACACTCCCAACCGCCATTACTAGAACGTCAACTGCAAATAACCCAACACAGCAATCACACGGAGGACCTTCCTCAGTGATGGATAATCTTTCGAAAACTTCCAAAGTTACTCCGACAGCTAAACGTACCCGTGCCGGGAGTATTGGACGAAACCGCCGATGTGAAAGTAGTCTTAGAAAGCCTGCTATTTCACCTAAAACGCATCGAATCGAAAAATCTCGGCTCAATCCGAAAACCCTGACTTTGCCTAGCAGAGAAACGCAGCGAACCGGAAGCACTAGACCCACAATGGTATGCGTTTCCGGTAATAGTAACGATCAAAAGGTTGCGAGCCAAACAATCGCGAGGACTCAACACACTGTCAACGTCCAGTCACAACCGCCCACCTCCGTCCCTAACGGCAAAAATCGTCAAAATGTGTCAAAAATCCGGAAATCAGATGTCATGAGCCCCGAAAATTCTACCCGCGTCTCTACTAATGATAATTTCGTTTCCGGTAGTTGTGGAAATCATCCGACAAACTCGAGACCGGAAATCGAGTACGAAGACATTAACCGGAAGCACGAACTTTGCCCAGACGATCACGATCAGGCGACCGTTATTCTCGTTTCGAATTCTGCTGAGTTGTTGAGTGAGAGATCGGCATCTCTCAACAATTTGGAAGTCTGCGTCTGCGAAGCTCAAAAGTCCATTTCCGATGTCATCCTGAGCTCTTGTTTAGAGAACTCGGCGACGAAACGTCATAGTCTAGAGAAGTGTTCCACCTCCATGGCAACCACTGGCTCGTCCGAATTCGTCACCGCGGTCTTACCGGAAATCACGTCGGCCGGATCCGGAAACGGAAACAGTGGCCGAGACGGAGGAACCTTGACAAGTTTGCTGAAAAATCACCTGATCTTGAAATCTGACGTTCCACTGTACGATCAGAACAGGCATCTTTTAGGTCACATAAAGGCCGGCTCGGTTGTTTACGAACCTGCTCATGTAACCCGGAGGAAGATGAAGGAGTACTTGAAAAAAACTTCCCCTCCTTCCGATTTTCAGACTTGCGAAAAATCTGCACGGAACTCTTCAAGCGGTTCTACGAGTGGGGAATTTTATCCCATCAAAAACACTTCTTCTCTTCTGGAGCTCGAGCAAACTTTAGCTTGCATCCATTCGGCTTACAAAAGTCTGTGACAACCCCCTCCCCCCACTCTCTCCTGTCGACTCATTGAAATTCCATATCGAACCAGTTTTCTTACGTGTTAATTCGCCAGTGAAAGTGTCCGCAATTCTTTCGCGTCTTTGAACTTCTTCAATTACAGTGTGATCGAAAAGTCAGTGCCCTCTCCCTCTGACCTAACTTTTGAAAAGTTGCAGGTAAGAAAATCAGAATCTTCAGATGATCTTGTAACATTAAGGGGTATGAAGACAATTAAAGTAATGCTATACGATCATCTACAAGTTATTTTTTTTTTCCTATCTGCAACCTCTCTATAGTTTGAAAATGGGTATTGACTTTTTTATTGCTCTGTGTAGTCGTTTCGTTCAGTACTTACGCGGTTGTCGTTTTGTTTCATTAAGTTTCAAAGTTTTAAAAATCCCGGCAGTGGCGTAGCGTGTAATTTGGCAACGTTGCACTGTGTCCATTTAAACCCATGTAAAAGGTCTAATGTGAAGGTGTTCACCGAACACCCTATTGTTCGATATTTTTAATGGGTTTAAATGGACATGTTACAACGTTGCCAAATTGCACGCTACGCCACTGAATCCCGGGCGGCTCATAATTTCAGGGCGGAGAATGAGAATCAAAACTAAAATTAAGGTTTAATCTTGTACAATCCTACGGTTTTTTCGTCTGCGAGCGTTCTCAATATTATAAGAGAGCAATGGCCTTCTCGATCACGCTGTACGCTCTTTAGTTGTTTAGTGCTTGCGGTTATTGTTTTGTTTAATTAAGTTTAAAATATGCTAAAATCCCCGGGGATCATGATTTTACCGTGGTGAGTAGGGATCTGAACTAAAATGACAAATGACACGTTTTTACGCCTTATTTTTATACTTCTTTTTATGAAAGTTTTATCAGAAACAATGGACACAGTGCCGCTTGTGTAGAATAGTTTTAATTTGTCGCGAATCGAGAATGCTCAATATCGATAAATACGAACTTTTCAACTTAAATTAGTATTGAATCAAAACATCATTTTTACGCTTTAAGATAGGGGCATCGTTCGTTACCGATACACATAATCGATACTTTTCTTTAAAGCGGATAATAGAACTGTCATAGATTGATCAAGATTTGCAACCGTACCTCATTTTTCGAAGCAGTTCGAAGCCTTTAATGACGTACCACATCGACTCTTTTTTGTTTCAAACAAAAACCCATCTTGTCTCTTTTTAGTGGAGTAGTTTTTTCCCGTTTGTATTAGTCTATAGATCGTAAGGTATATCTAAAATTAGAAAAATTTTCGCTTCAAATCTTCTTTTTACTCTCCTTTAATTCCAATCACTAGCCGGGACAATGACACTATTTGACGAGGTATTCGATCAGTGGCGTATAGCGTGCAGTTCGTCCATTTAAACCCATGAAAAAGATCGAGTTATTTGACCTTTTCCTTGAATTTAAATGGACAAAATACCACGTTGCGAAATTGCACGCTACGTTACTGTATTCAGTACACAAAGCACAGCATAGGTTTCAAAACTGTTAGGTGCGCTACGTATTGGTCACCCTGCATAATATGTATATTTATCTCCGTCAGAACAAGCGTCTGGTCTCCCTATTGATATTTACCCTCAAATTAATAGCTTTTAGCTTCAGCACTTAAATAAGCTATACTGAAATTGGAGAGAAAGTATCGTGGGTGAAAGCATGATGGACGTATGAAGGTGGAGGCATTTGTACCTCACCTACGTCACAGCTCGACGAATCTGTACCCAACACTCCAACAGTCACGTGACTGGCGAGCGCGGTACCCGCAGCACCCACCAGCGAACAACCCCCCCTCCCCCCTCAGACCCCACTCGCTAGATTCGTCGCATTGTGACGTAGGTGGGGTACGAACGCCTCCACCTCTATACTTCCATCATGGGGGGGGGGGGGGGGATCCAGACGGAGGAAACATCAACAGACGCGGCATCGCGTTCAGTTTGGCAACCATGGGCGGAGAGTGGGTCCAAAAAGTGGGGGAGGGGACTAAAAATCAAGAGAAGACTCCTTTTTTTCTTCTTTTTTTCGTGGTAATTAATGCTTACCAACCTGATGTTGTAAAAGTGGAATTCGACGTTTTTTGGAGTGCGCGATTAGCATTATAATATAGTTAGCTTGCACTCTTGCATTGGCGAAGCGTGCAGTCTGGCACCGTTGCATTTGGCTCTTTGAAACCCATGAAAAATATCGAATTATCAAGGAATCGCCGATGACCAGCTGATTCGACCTTTTCTATGGGTTCAAATGGACAAAATGTCATGTTGCCAAATAGCTCGCTTCGCCACTGTTAGCTTGTCGATTCCGATGTGTCAAACGTTCGCCTCTTCGGTTCAGCTCCTTTAGCAACCTATCATTTTCAGAAAAGTGCGAGAGGGCTGTACAACCCCCCGCCCCCGGCCTTCCCCTTTCTAGTCCTTATGACGCGCCGCCAATGTAACGGTAATTCTTCATTTTGTCCATTTATTCTAACTAAAGTAACGATTCGAGGTACTTCACGGTAGTGTGCACCCCCAATAGTTCGATCTTTTTCATGAGTTGAAATGGATGAAGCACAATGTTGCCAAACTGCACGCGATGCTTCTGCAGAAGAGTATGCTTGCTTAGAATAGGGATTAAAATGAATAGAGTCCCTTGATGGAAATATTGTATAGGGAGTACCGACACGAGCTCAACGAGTTGTGATTGGTCGTTGGTTTTAGGCTCTCACGGAGTCGAGCAGGAGTCGACGACATCGAAGGCTCCACACGAAGGAGTCGATTCGTTGAGGAACACACGGGAACGGACCGGAATGCCGGCAAATCCGCCTGTCCACCACTGGTCCACTGTCGAACTTAACCTTCGAATTCGTTCAGGCGATCGACTAAATCGACTCCTGTCAAAATGCATAAAGCGTCGTGCCGGTACTCCCTGTACAATATTTCCATCAAGGGACTCTAAAAATGAAGAGTAGGGAGCGATCAGCGTTCGGATCTTCTTGCGACGTCTGATAGAATTATCCGAGCGGGGGCTGCGAGAGCAAGGTGTGGGGGGAAGTTTGCCAGAAGATGGAGCTCGTCGAATCCCCCCCCTCCCAGCGCCACAACTTCTCTCAGAGACCTAACGCGCATAAATCATCCCTTGGGCTGGTTTTGAACAACGACTTAATAACCGTTATTTTTCAAACTTTAAAAAACAGCACCGCCGCTCAGCTATAGCCGCTCTCTTCTCTCGTATCCCCCCCTCCCTCATACCACTTTTCTCGACTCTGCTTTCCCCTCATCACTACCATTTTCTATGGCAGTCTTGAGAGGCTGTTAACGGTAGGTACATTTATGAACGGCCATCCGTTTTTCTTCGCTCCATCTTTTAGCGTGAATTTTAAGCGTTTGCTTTCCAATAATGTGTCCACGGATCGATAGTAATTTTACATTCTCGCTCTCTTAAATGTACACTTTACAGGGAGAAAGTGTAAAGATGAGTTTTGTAAAGACGTCACAGTGGTGCCTAAGGCTTTGCTTGGTTAATAATTAACATCTGTCTTAACTCTTACTTCCATCTTAATCTCCGAAAGCGATATCTCCCTCTTCTCTCTTATATTTTGACTAAAGAGTGCTATTTGGAGTTGAGAATAAAGAACCTCCTTGATTTGGCCTCGACTTGAGGATTCTCGTCATTTCTCCGTTTCAACTGTGTATAAGGATTTCAAGCGCATCGGGACGCTAAAAGTCGGTGGCGGCTCGTGCAATTTGGCAACAGTATTTTCACTCCATTTGAATCAATGTAAAACAATCGATTGCTAATAAAGCAGCGTTTCACTATCAAATCGATTGTTTAGCATAGAATTAATTGAAGGGAAAACATTTTTCGAAGAGTCTGATAAAAGTGGCTGCAAATCACATCGTTTGTTGCAGTGAACGGATCCGCGCACCGAACTCAAGGTGTCCGCTCGCTGATTGGAAATGTTCTAGCGTTAATCATGGGACAACTACTGCCGGACAGCGCATTTGGAATGACCCCTATAAGCCCTCGGTGTAGAAGATTAATCGAATTCGCCTGTTTGTTCCATCGTATTGCGACACAATCGCAAAATCTTCCACCCAAACATATTGGAAAGAATACGCCCGCACTTTATACGCAACTCTGTATTGAATGAACAGACGCGAAATCGATGGATTTGTAGGATGACTTGTGGGAGAGGGATTTGGAGTCGGAAAAATGAAATGGAGCGATTATTTCTGGTGCCGCGACTCTCGAAAAGGCAGCTGGAGAAAAGTGATTGAAAAGTGGCACAAAAGATTTTGAGTGACAGCTGGCTACGGCAAGTCTGGTGATGATAGACCACGCGGGGGGGGGGGTGAACAAACGGGGGGATAGAAAATGGAGGGGGTCATGCTCCCCCAGGATAACGGGGGAGAGGAGGGAGGATGATTAATCGGGGCACTTGACTCCAGAGCCAGAGCTCAGTCTCTCAAGACTTTTCATCAATTAATTCCCGAATGAAAATAAAGCACGCACACAAATGAATCGATACAGTCGCAGGGTCTCCAGCCTCGGTTGCAAAATCTCGCCTAGAAATTACTTTGAGTCTAAGTTTGAAATATTTGTCTTTGTTGGTCATTGATAAGGGGGTTTCGTAGGCAATTGGGCTCTGAACACCGATTTTAACGATGTCTCCTCGTAAAAGCATACGCGGATACAGGAATTTCTCGTTCTCTCTCTCCACTCAATTGAAAGCGTGCGTTAGAAGAGGATGGAGATAGGGACTAAAGTCACTTGACGGTCCCCTCTGCTATCCTTTTCTAACACATACGTTCAAATGGGAGGAGAGAGAGAAAGACAAGAGCCTGTATCCACCCACGCGTGAAAGTATAGCAAGCATCAATCCTTCCGCGGACTCACCTGAATCTACAAATAATCTATGCCTTCGCATTTGTTCAAAAAAAGGAGACAAGCTAAAGCCGATTATTTACTTTCCATTCGATACCTTCAATTAAATAAGTAAAAAGGAGGAAAAAGAAGACGCAAGTGGCGCTTTTGTGTAGATCAAACACGGAGAAATTTCAGAGAAAATGAACTATATGGAAATTTAGAAATCAGAAATACGAAGAAATCCTGAACGTTTAAGCTCCAGATTTGATGACATTTTCTACTTACCAAACCTGTTTTGTTCAAATTAGAGAGTTGGCTCGTGAGTATGTGAGTCTGAGTGTCCTATTCCCGGTCGAAAGGATATTTCGTGCCTGAAAAACAGGGCAAACATGGACAAAAACAATGCTAGCAAACAAGTTAGGATGATAGAGAGAGAAAGAGTGTTTGGGGCTCTTTCTGTTTGTTTTGCACGATGACAACTCCCGTTTAAGGGTGGCGGAAGGTTAAGAACACGTGTGTATACGTAGCACGTGAATAATGGCCGGTAGCTGAGGACCGGGAGAGGGATGAAGGACGCAACCTATGTTTCCTCATCACACAGTGGGGTGATTTAACTCTCTTAATTCAAGACAACCAGCATGAAAATAAAGTGGGCAAAGTTTAATGTGACGTAAAAATATGATTTAAAAATCATCTCCAAGAATGTGCAGAAGCTTTACTTCGACATTTTTTACTAAAACTGTTTTAGTGATGACGTCACCCCGTGAAAAACTTCATTGAGCGTTCCAAACGATCAATCTCTCTCTCTCTCCTCTTTCTCTCTCTCTCGCTCTCTCACACACACTCACACACACTCTTACGTAAACCCCATGTACTTACTGTTATTTCACTCAAATCGTATACAGAGATATTTTTGTGTAAATTTTTTGGCATAAATGAATTTCTTGAGTCGTTTGAAAGCTATTTTTTTAAATTATAAAGCCTTTACACCAATTTCGACACTAAAAAAACTTTGCTTGAAGGTCACAGGAGAGTGAGTGATACAGTTTGGAAAGCTACGCGAGTTTTGTTACAGCGGTTAGCGACTGATGAATGTATTGCTGTGGTTTTTGGCCAACCGTTGAGTTCGCACTAAAATTGTGTGCACGTCTTTTTTTGGAAGGGTTGTATCATATAAAACCTTTGTTTTCCGCGATTTTCACGTAGCTCATTTTTGTCACGTGAAAGTCCAAGTGCATTTTTTTTTCTCAGTCCGAAGAGTGATAAAATGCCACCATTTTCCTTCCCCGCTCTCTCTCTTAGCACTCATGTGCATGTAGTGCTTACTTATGGAAGCCAAAAACTAATATACAAAGAAGAACTCGGAGGAAAATGTGAAGTCAGCTGTCTTGGTGCTGGCTGATTTCATAGTAAATTATTTTTTTGCGAAATACAGTGGCAAGTCTCACGCATGCGTTGTACAGTACAGCATATAAGACATTTAAATCGAAAATTGGTGTCAATTTAAAACGTCGGCTCTTTGAAAATCGGAGTTACCGATCGGTCGGTTATTGTTTACTTTGGGTACACATAACCTCTCTGCTGCACTTTTCATCATAAATATCTTGTTGATAAATGGACCTAAAGCTCGTTAATTCTATCTTTAACATAAGTTACGTATCATGTATCACCTTCGAAAACTAAAAGTAATTTGCATTCTATTGAAATTGTTTTATGTCACGTCTCTATAAGCCGCAATGTTAAATTGGTTCATACCCCCTCGCCTCGCTACCTCACCCCGCTCATCACATTCTTCAGCTTCAATTCTCAGTGCTAGTATCCTATTATTTTCTATTATTTTTTTGGATGGAAGTTCATCGTCGCGCTCATGGGCGCCCGGAGCGGGGGGCAAGAGGGGGCTCTTGCCCCCCCCCCCTGGAATTCAAAAAAGTCAAATTTTCACTATGAAAAATGAAAGGAAAAAAGAAAATGAAATGTTAATCAAAGGAGTAATAGTTAACAAACTTCATTATTAGTTTATTTTGTACTTTTAACTCATTTTTTGCAAGGAATGATAAATTAAATATTTTTATTACTATCGTTATCATCTTTCGTCCCTTTATCCATTATATCAAACACGTCAAAATTGTTATTAATATTTGATACACCTAAAATGGGTTAGTAATTGTACACTATTTGGGTGAAAAAAAGTTTTCCCTTTTTCCACGGGGGGGGGGGGGGGGGGTCCTTCCTAGACCTTTCGTTGTGGTTCAACAATTTTGCCCCCTTTGGAAATTTTTCTGCGGGCGCCCATGGTCGCGCTCGTCCGAAATAATGCGAAAATTGTCCCCATTGAGTGTCGCCCCCTTCTCCCATTCAGGATAAATTATTCAATTCATTTTATGCTCAGATCCTTGTTCTTTCTCCCAACTCCGCGACAACGAGCCAAGTTGATAAAAAATTTGAGAATGAGGTAAAGTACTACGAACACCAAACGCGCTTAAAGTTCTCGCCGAAGCGCCCCGAAGCACAGGCTTACACACAATTACAGATACACTAAAGTCCGCAGACACCCCGAACGTGACATAAAACTTTCTCCTCTCTCATTTGCAATGTTGCGTGGTTCACATCCTCTTTCGGTTTGTTTAAGAGGATGTAAATCGCTGGGAACATGGAAACAATGCACGTGCATCAGCAATAATTTATTATTTAACTTTAATCCACGCGTGCGTGAGCTAACTTATCGTACTCTGCTGTACCAAAATTGCATATTCTCCGTTTTGAAGGCGCGCCTGACTCTACTTTCAGCGCGGAAGGACGAGATGAGCCGACGGAGCGTGTCATGTCCGCTCGGCCGCGGGCGTGAGTTCAAACTCTTCGTATACGAAAGTAACAAAATTGCATATACTCTGTTTTGAAGGAGCGCCCAACACTACTTTCAGCGCAGGCGGATTGACCGCACGTGTAGCGTAGCTTGTGCCAAGTCCGTGGGCGTACGAGTTAACTCATCGTACACGACAGTACCAAAATTTTATATCCATCTTAAGGCACAACTGTCATTATTGTGGTAGCGTTCAACGATAAATCGGGTGCCTCTTTGCAGAAGGGAACCAACTTTTCTGTATCAGCAGAAAGGGATCAACTGGGCTGTCGGTTTCCTATGCATTTGGTTTCCTTCTGCAAAAAGCCACCAAATTCATAGTCTGAATCAGCGTCGATCATATGAGAGTGTTTTGTAAAAACTTGGATCTGTATTTATTCCATTGTAATTTGTTTTAAAGGATTTTTTTACGATTTTAATTTTTTCGAAGTAGAAGAGTTTGTCTAACAACGAAATGGGGATCACTAGAAATTGGAGAGTTCTCGGTGTTCTCACTCGACTTCCGCCAGGGTGTAAGGTTGGTCAGGTTTCCCTCGCAGGTATGAGCGTCGGAGCGCAAGGATTGGGCAATTTACACGGCGTCACCTACATTCTATTTTACGAGCGCGTTACGGACAAATTTTCGGATTAAATTGCCGTAACTTCAAGGTAATAAAGTCAAGAGCAATCAGGAAAGGCTAGCTCTATTCTTTTCAATTATTTTTTCCCTTTTCTTTACTTTCTGCTCGAAATTAATTCCGGGCTTTACTCATTTTCTTTTACTTCGCGTCTTTTTCTCCCTCTTCGCTAAGAGAGAGCGCACGTTTCTCTTCATTCAACCGCGTTCAGCTTAAAAATCTGAATTTTCCAACTCTTTTTATTTATCTCTCTACCTGGAGAGAATTAAATTTTCGGTGTGTTGAAGGGAAGTAATTTTTAAATTATCAAATGAATAACCCGCAGATTGCAGGAGACAGGAGAGGGGATTGATAACCAAGGAGTGAATAGAACGAGAAGTGAGAGAAATGAGGATGGTTAGGGGGTAGGGTGCGGGCGGGGGGGGGATGCTTGAGGTGAAAAATAAAAGTGGTTAAGAGATGAGGCAGGTGAGGATGAATTGTGAGGGGAAGGGGGATAAGGCGATCCGTCCCTGGGGACAGCCATCTGCGAACAACACGGGAACTAACCTCAAAACGGGGTAGTTTACACTCTCCCTTGTTGCTCCTCTTCCCCTCCTCCTCTCCTCATCGTCCCTTTCTTACCCATCTTCCTTTTACGCCTCTTGCCCGATCCTGCGAACACGTCCTGGGGGTGAAAAAAAAAAAAAAAAAAAAAAAAAAAAATCAACCGTCGTGCGTGTCGCGTTTAATGGTATACGCCGGTACAACTGTTGAGTGTTGTTTTTGCGAGAGCGAGAGGGTCTCCGGTTTAGAGGTTTCCAGGGTTCATCGGAATTTGCGTCAATGCACTTAGAGTCTTAGGAGCATAAGCTTTTCTTTGTTTCTCCTCAATGAATATACAGTCAAGAATTATTCGTCGCAACAAGTTTCTACTTGAATTTTCGACCTCAAATTCTTCCTCCACAAATTATTTTTGCTATTGTTTTTTCTTTTACAAGAAAATCTTGCGGTTTTTTGTAATTGCGTTGCACGGAATTTGGCAAAGTTGCGTTTCGTCCATATGAACCGTTGTAAAATGTCCATTCAAGGGAGTGCACCTGCACCCTATAGTTCGATCTTTTTCACGGGTTTAAATGGACGGCATAACATGTCGCTAAATCGCACGTAACGTCTCTGCCTAGAGATACGTGTGTCGTGTATTTCCAATTTGACTCACTGTTTTAGTCCCATAATTTTTGTCCAGAGCTCTGAAATTCTGAAGCACTTATACATGAAGCAATTGTTAAGTAATTACGGAAACTATATTTGGTCAAATGTAGTCGCTCCTCGTGCACGTGCTGTATGGCAACGGCGAAATGTCTCGTTTTAAATCTTTAGAAAGAGAGAGAGAGAGAGATTACTGGATACGTTCTCTGACCACGTGGCACGTGACCTCTGCATTGTTTGCTGTTATTCTAAAGACGTGAAAAAACTGTTTCATCCCTTGAAGAGACTTCTTGAAGAAATCTTTCTTCTCCACAGTTTAATCATTTTCTTCCTGCCTTTTGTGCAGTTACTTCGATTTGTTGAAGTTGTAATTTTGACTTTGATCTTCTGCACTGCCTATCGTTAAAAAAAAAAAAAAAAAAAAAAAATGTTCTATATTAAGAGAAAAATATGCTAAAAGTGGGTTAAAACTGAAGAGGACTACGAAGTAAAAAACAAAACAAAAGAATCTTGAAAATTAGTATACGTACCTCCTGTCAAGGCAGGCCAGTTGCGGCGGCTCAAGTGATTTGACAACTATGCTTTTTTGTCATTTAAAGCCGCGTTTGTTGAAATAGGTTCTAGGAGGAGAAGACACCCCCCCCCCCCATTAATCGATTATTTTACAGAGGTTAAAATGGGAAAGAATACGTTGTTGCCACAGTGCCACATAGCATGAGCACATGAGCAGCAAATGAGACAGTGTGAGATATGTTTACTTTCTAAAAGACTTGACTATATTCAGACCATGGGGCCCTTTTCCGAGCACGGTTGACATAATGAAAGATTGCGAAGGAACAAACAAGAAAGTACATTGTTTATCATTCTTTGTGACCTGATACTTTTTTCGAGGTTGATCCCCCGTGAATTGCGCTAGAGCAAAGGCGAGGGTGAAAATTAAGACACAGTATTGCGCAACTGTATCGATTTTAAGCGTTTTAAACCTTTCTAACGTTTCCCCTCAAAACTTGGCTAAAATCAACCGGATTCAGAAATATCTTCGATCCTACCTCAAACGGAATGCCTTGAAAATAAAGAAAAGGTCGCGAAGCAATTTCATCCAAAGCCCTAAACCCATTTTGTCAGTTTACTTAATCTTCCGCATTGTGAGGAGGTGAATTTCATACGGGAATGAGATTTCTTTGGGCAAGAACCCACGACGGGACGGCTAAAAGGAATGATACATTATTGGGTTAGGTTAGGTGCTCTCAGGTACAGTCGACGAATTAAATAATGTTAATAACAAAGAGTAAACAATAGTCACAATTGAATGGAAGGCCTGCGTGGTCAACGCAGATAAGGGATCGGAAACGCGGGCTGGCCTCTGATTGGCTGTAATCGTGGGTCCTGACTGTTTTAGGCCTTATGGAAATCAACACGGGGTTTTCTTTCTGGGACGTTTATCTCGAAACCTGTGCAAAATTGCCTCTAAAAAATTAATACGAGTCGATTTAGCAGAAATTTCTCAACAAATTGATAGATCATAAATGCCACTTTATTGAAAATTCGAAAAGACTGTCTTATAGTTGAAAAGTACGCACAATAGTGTGTTTACATGCTTGGCGTGTGTTTGAGTAACTCAGTATTGTGCGTACTTTTCAACCAAGACAGTCTTCTCGAATTTGCAATTTACTGGTACTTGTAACCTATCAGTTTGTTCGGAAAATTCTGCCAAATCGCCTCGTATTAATTGTTTAGAGACATATTGCACAGGTTTCGAGATAATCGTCCCGGAACGAAAACCCCGTGTTAATTTCCATAAGGCCAAAAATACTTTGTACCCTCGATTTCCCTCGATTTCCAGCCAATCAGAAGCCGACTTTTATCAGCATTGACCACGCTGGCTCTCAATGCTATTGTGACTCTTGTTTACTCGTTGGTTAATAATCTCCTCATAAGATTTGGGTTGGCCACCCGCAATACTTGTTTCAAAGAATTTGAGCGTTGCAGGTGGCCTATCTAAGCCAAAATCTAAGAAGTCGATTTTACAGTCGGGGACGGACAAAAATTATGCTTGACGACTTCTTAGATAGACCACCAGCGATGCTTGAACTCGTTGTAGCCTACATCCAGGAATCATCTTTCATCCCCCCTCTTCCGTACTTGATGCGTAGCTTGTTCAATACCTCAAATTAAGGTAGTCATCATTAGGAGGGTCCGTACAACGTCAGGTACTCAGGTGTGCGCTTTTCATGAAATCAGCCCTATGATTTTTAAAATTCAAGAGCGCACCTCATCTTTTATTGGCTCTTAGTCGCGAAATCGCCCCAACACGGTTTTTTCTGTTCTCTTCTGGGACCAAAAAATGCATGGTTCAAGCAGTGTGCGCAAGTTAAAAGGATTACTTAAAAAAGATTATCTCAATTCGGGATAGTACTATAATCCTGAATTTGATCAGAATTTTTTTTCTCGGTATACCGGAGGTATAATTTATTTTACGGCTAGTCCAATTATTGGTGTACCGCAGTGTTATGAGCTTTGAATGCGACGAGTGGCTGTACCCAAGGTATATGGAAGAACAGGTATGGACAGGAGGCGGGGTTTAAGGGGCTTTCGAGTTTTCCCGCCAAATGATGACGACACGATTGCTTTGGCGATGACGTAGCCGTCACCTACTACAGTAGCGAGAGATGGGGATCACGGGAGAGTGAGTGAGATAGTTTGGAACGGTAGGCGAATTTTATCGCGACCGTCTAGAACATCTGTGACGTAGCCGTCACCTACTGAGATAGGCTCCGCCTCCTGTCCATACCTGTTCTTCCATATACCTTGGGCTGTACCAGTGAAAAAGAGAAGAAAATCCTGAATAAGATGTTTCGAAAGTATCTATATTGGTCAAAGAGAGAAATAAAAGAAAAATTGTTCGTGAATTTTGGCACGCTGTCTCGATATTGGTTTCTTCCATGAATCGGAGACATCAATACCAATCAAGATTACCTCCTGCACTACCCATAGTTTTTTTTTATTCTCGATACCTACCGGACCGGACGGTTGAATTAGCCCTCACAGAGGAGGAAAATTCGCGAATCAAAAGACGTTAGAGTATCATTAGAAAAGTTGGCGACGCATAATGACCGCCGCACGCACCTATCAAAAGCTGTGGAGAAGCACATCGAGAGCTTTTTTAACGATGCAACTTCCTGCCCGCCCCATTCCCGATCGCCCCCCCTTTCACTACTGCGTTACCACGCATTGACAAATCACTAATGACACCACATAAAATTTCTCCCGCGGAAACGATCTCTGTTTTTTCTCCTCCTTCTCCTCTTTTCCCCCTTTCTACCCCCTCTGTCTGACGCGACAAGCTCATTTTCGAAGCCACCTTCGTCGGCGATTGCGTTTGTATGAAAAACGTGCTGGATTTGCTATTCAATTACGTTTGCCCTGTTGCCAAACTGAGAGTAGTTTGAAAATTTACAGAAAATCTTTTCTTTGCCTTTGTGTGAAATTTTTGTAGAGTAAACGTCGGAACAATTTTGCGGGCTTTTCCTGGAAGTTCCAAACTTGACTTACACACTCTACAGGGTGTTTCAGGTTTAACGTCGGGAACTTCTGGAGCCGATTATTCAAGCCAAAATAAGACTATTTTTTCCTATAAACATGCGCCTTAAAATACTTCCCTTCGGATCTACGATTTTTCAAAGTTTGGAAAAAAAATTTGGTTTTTTTGAAACTGTGGCTAAGTTTATCCATGAAATGTCGCTAAAATTTGGTGTCAGGCGTATTTTCAGGTGTAAAATTCATTGAAACTCATGAAATAATTGTTAAATAAGTCCAAGTCTACTTTTTTGACACTCTTGAGCATTCAAGGGCAAAAATTTTATGTTGCCGCTGAGAATGGATAAGCTTAGCCACAGTTTCAAAAAAACCAAATTTTTTTTCCAAACTTTGAAAAATCGTAGCTCCGAAGGGAAGCATTTTAAGGCCCATGTTTACGGGGAAAATAGTCTTATTTTGGCTTCAATAATCGGCTCCAGAAGTTTCCGACGTTAAACCTGAAACACCCTGTATATAGTTATTTATACTTTTTTCAATCGTTTGCAGAAATTAGACAGAGTTGATCCATAGTATAGAGCTGTACTCGTTCAACGACACAACGCTGCGCCTCGGCCAGGCTACAGCAAATAGCTGTATTTTCTGTGGCAATCAACACCCTACCGACTAGTTACTCCATAATAACTCCTTTGCCAAAATAGGGGAAGTAACAAATTTAGATTGGAATCCTCTGTTGTGCCGAAGTTATGACTGACGCCATTATAGTCGCTCGTTTAAAAGCTTTCATTAGTGGCAAAGTATCGGACTTTTTTAGTGCTTCCACTGTTATTTTCGCTGTATTGTTCATTAAAACTACCCTCAAATTCCTCTCTGGTAAAAGCTTGCTTCCATTTATAGTAAATATGTTTTGGAAGGCTTGTATCTTTCAAACGGCCCGGAATCGTCGAATTCAGAAAATATGCAGAGTTTTTGGGGACAATATTCCTGGTGGAGGGATTCATATTTTTCCTGCAGTCAGGCGGAGCAAATGAAGGAATTTTTGTGTCCTTCAAATCAAAAATATACAAATTATCATCCTTAGATTGTGATACAGTTTGCGAGAGCATAACAAATGCGTCATCACTGAGCAAGTCAGTCTCTGTTTCAAATCCATATTCAAGAGGGAAGTTGAAAATCACATGGAGCCGTGAGAATTATGGTTCAAACCACGAGTTCATCATTTTGGTGTTTGATTCGTGCGAGGTTGATTCGTTCAAGTTCTCTCGATCCAATACGGCGCACAGTTTGCCAAATTATCGAATTTCGTTTTTCTACCAATTTAAAGTTTTTGAACTTACGTAAAAGTATCGATTATTTGGAGGTTAGGTTGAGTCCCTTAAGGATCGATTCTCCGTCATAGGTTTATTCGTAAGTTGAGACACGGATACAATTTCTATTCAAGAGCCACCGTTGTCCTGGTCCCTTTCTTTTTTGGTTCAAAAACTGGCAACGCAGTATTTTCGCACCGCTTTTCAATTTGAATTTAGCGCGCCTGACAGAGACAATTGCGAATCCACTGATGGGAGATTGAGCCGGTGTCAAGGGAGTAATTTTGAGAATGCGGATTGATACGGTTGCGGTAGAGCCGCCGCACGTTGGGCATAAATTACGGCTTCAGTGGTCAAAAAAAAAATGGCCCGTAATCGTTGATTTACTATAACTGAACTCGCTCTAATCAAATACGCTTAGCTAAATATTGCATTTCAAGTGTCGAAAATTAGGTTTGAAACCTTTTTAACGATGATTTCATGTGATTTCAACGCTTGCTTTTAAAGAGCGATTTTTAGCTGACAAATCGGTCATTCTCGCCCACTGTGCTCTTGAGTGGCTTGTGGCGCGGTGCTGCGCATCGAGTGGGAGGGGAAGGATTTAATACAATAGCTCCAATCAAGTACCAAGCTTCCAATCTAGAATGTCTTTCGTTCAGGCAACCATACGACTTGAAAGGTCTTTTTTTCAAGTGCACATATTCTTCCATAAAAGTACTTGCAAAGATAAAAGTCAGAGGCGGACTGGCCCACCGGGACACCGGGAAATTTCCCGGTGGGCCGCGGCCCTTTAGGGCCGGTTGAATCGTGAGAGGGAAAAAAAGAAAAAAAGAGAAAAAAAAGGGAAAGGGAAAAGGAAGGAAGAAAGGAAGAAAAAAAGGAAGAAGGAAGAAAAAGGAAAAAAGAAGAGAGAGGGGAAAGAAAAAGAAGGAAAAAACGAAGAAAAAGAAAGTGAGGCCGGGCATGTATTTGTACTTGGTAAATTTCGGCTGCGGGCCGGTCATTCGATTTTTTAGGGCCGGGCCGGGCCGGCCGGGCCGATCATTCGATTATTTAGGGCCGGACCGGGCCGATCATTCATTCGATTTTTTAGGGCCGGGCCAGGCCTATCATTCGATAAAACCAAAAAAACCCCAAAAAAAAAAACAAAAACTAAAAACTGATAATGCGAGCTTTTCTATCGTCACTAAGATAAAATGGCATTCTCAACCCTACAAAAACGCAGAGAGTCAGCGATCATACAGGTGTACTAGACCACCCGGATCAGGCATTTTTCTCGAAATCTACTGGACCAAATGATTTGAAACATATAAGTCAGATAGGGAAACAACCCCAAATTTTTCATTTTCGATATTTTCAAAAGCCCCTGATAGCCCCTTGGGCCCTTTGGGGGGGGGGGGGGGTTCAAACACATTTTTCAAGTTTTCTAGTAAAAGTCTCCAATAATGATATAAAAATTAGTTTAGATTCTTCAAGTAGAGGCGACTGCCGACATTTTTTCTCCCATAAACTCTTTCCAAAAACCCCCAATATTTGAGCTATAGGAAAAATTTGGAAATATTTTGAATAGGCCCTTGTGACCACCCTGTTGTGAAATTATAAAAAATATTGACAGATTCTGAATGAATAGATCAAGACCTTTCGATTGATGTGCCACACTGCCACATGGAACCTTTAATTGAAAAAATAAGGTGTTTTTCCCAAAATTAAAAGGGGCTTAAATGGCAGAATTGGCTCGATTCCATGGTTCTTGCTATTTAAGCCCCAAAATTTTGATTTGGCGAAAAAACACTTTATTTTTTCACTTCACTGGCGCACCAAAGGGGGGGGGGGTTTAGGGTTAAACCCCCCCCGCCCCAAGCCTTAAAAAAAAAAAAAAAAAAAAAAAAAAAAAAAAAGAGAGAGAGAGAGAGAGAGAGAGAGAGAGAGAGAGAGAGAGAGAGGGGATGTGGTTCCTTCAAAAATAGAAGGACAAGGAAGAGAAAGAAAAAATAAATCGTGATTAGCTAGGAAGGGGGTTCACGGTGAACAAATTCCATATTATCCGCATTTTCTTAAGAGTTATTCAATATGACGGGGGGGGATAAAATCTAACCCCTCGGCAGTGGCGTAGCCAGGAATTTTTCTATGGGGGGGGGGGGGGTCTGGGGTCCGAAAATTGTCAAGGGGGGCATGGGCGCCCCCAGGATTTCTGTATGGGGGGGGGCCAAGTTGCCATTTCATATGGGGGGTCTGGGGGTCCTCCCCCGGTAAATGTTGAAATTTAGCTCTTCTTAGACGCAAAATTAGGCTACTTCTATTAAGAAACTATATTGAATCAACTCTAGAGAAAAAAGAGATTTTCCGAGACTATGCTGATGTTACGGAAATATCTTCATCGCATGCTGATAGAAAGACGGAACATAACATGATTCTAGGGCTGAATGCTTTACACATTACAGTTAACGTAAGACACGAGAGGGCGCTTCCCCCGTCCTCTTGGCGCCCTCCATCATATGTGACATAAGATGAGTCGAGGGCGGCATGGTTTGCGCCCTACTTAACGTGTAAGAGACGAGCAGGAACGCCCCCCCCCCCCAACTATAAGAATCGCTAATAACGAAAAAATAGCTATTTTGGACATTTTAAAAAATTCATAACTCGAAGACCAATCATTTCTCGAAAACAAACTTTAGCTCATTTTAACCGGAAAGAAAGAATTTCTTTGAGACAGTTTTTTTGTTTTCCTCAGTGCGACGGGCGTATGAAAAAAATTCAAAAATCCAATTTTTTGGAATTTCCAAAATTTTGAAAATGCAATAACTCAACTAAAAGTCAATTTTTTTGAAATATCATAGACAGCAAAAAAATGGATCTTTAAAAGACCTTTCGTTTCAAAAAAGTTGGTTTTGTTATCTTTAACCGTTCAAAAGTTATGGCCGAAAAACCCTTTTACCTTCGACCCCTCCGGCCCGCCCCACGGTTCTAAGAGGGCTAAAATAAAAAATATACCATATTTAGACTCCCCGTGAATAGCTCTATCAGCCCTGAAAAAATGAAGGCAATCAATTCACAGCCCATTCCTTATGGGCGATGAAACAACCTTTTTCCCCCAAAAATATTCCATGGCTCCTTATCATCCCTCTTCCACTTGACTCTTCTCCCTCCAATTATGAGTCAAGAGCAAAGATTTCATGCAGCAAAATCGAAAAATATTTGAGTATTTCAATTTTACTGTACATGAAAGTACCGTAAAATTCAATCTGAAGGTCAGGAAAATTGGAAAAATTTTCCGGGGAGGGCCCCCGGACCCCCCTCCCTCTCGGTGAACCCCTCGGTGAATATTCCATGGCTCTTTCAACCATACATTACACTTGACTCTTCTCCCTCCAATTATGAGTCAAGAGCAAAGATTTCATGCAGCAAAATCGAAAATATATTTGAGTATTTCAATTTTACTGTACATGAAAGTACCGTAAAATTCAATCTGAAGGTCAGGAAAATTGGAAAAATTTTCCGGGGAAGGACCCCCGGACCCCCCGCTTGTCCTGAGGGGTATTCCATACCCCCCAGACCCCCCGAGTTTGAGTCATACCAAAACCCCCCCAAGGCAAATTTCTCGGTGCGCCACTGTTTCACTTAACCCTTCATCGCGCAGCGTTCCTCCTGTGGAACAATTACTTTATTACCCACTAGCAACCAGTGAATCTTAACTTGACGTTGCTGCGCGTTGGGTCACTTACGGCACATATGAAAGGATTTAAAAAAAAGCAGGTAAGCTCCGATACATTGCATGTATTGGAAAAGCGTGCCTGTGAATTGTAAACAT
Organism: Trialeurodes vaporariorum; assembly: GCA_011764245.1. Taxonomy (NCBI): domain Eukaryota; kingdom Metazoa; phylum Arthropoda; class Insecta; order Hemiptera; family Aleyrodidae; genus Trialeurodes; species Trialeurodes vaporariorum. The sequence goes on along the minus strand of VMOF01000388.1, from coordinate 28,890,190 downwards.
AAAAATCTGCGCATAAGTTGTTTCATTTGGTCTTCTGCTCTGCTGGGTTTTGCAGAAATAAGTTTTGCATAAAGGCTTACGCATACATGGTTTAAATATATTTATTATAATGTAGTTCATGGGAGAAGATTTGTCAATTTATTGTATATTATTTAAGGTACAGGAAGTGCTGTTGGATCTTTGATTAAGAAAATATGACAAAGTATATGCATTTGAGACGGAAATTTGAAAAAAATATTTTTGAGTCGTTGTTTTTGCAGTGACACATTACAATTGGTTCAGTGTTTTGTTCATTTGTGGATTACAGCTGTTTGAAATGCATCAGCAATTCTTAAGGAGACATTGTAGTATGTAACTAACATATGAATTGAATAAATAGATTTTTAATATACATGAATGATTCAATAATGACAATTTGGATGAAATCACTGATTATAGAGTATTTGAAGTTTAAATGATTCGATTCTGCGTTGAATGGATGTAAAAGATTCTATTTATAATTTAATAAAATGAGAAAGAAAAGATAGGTAGGCCATGGTTTTGTTGGTGGAATATGGTGATGAAAGGTAAAAGAAGGTAATTAATAAATGTCTACATATTGATAGAGACGAAATAGAGTCATTCCTTTCAATATCTGAATTTTTAGACACAGTATTGGCCGATTTGGATCTGAAAATTAAACAATTACAATTAATGTCAAAAAAGCAATTCCTGCTATGTTTCATTAAAGGCTTTACTGTACAGAGAAACCTTATGGTGAATACTCAAGATAAAATTAGGCTGAATCATCTACTTGGAAAAAATGCTATGATTAGCATCCAGTAAAAACATTACAGACGTACATACTAATTGAAGTATTATAATTTACGCATCAACTTTGACAACTATAATTAGTGTAGTCCCCTACTTCATTGCGATGCGTCCCTTCAAGCAAACAGAGTTGCTTACCAGAGTTGCAGAGTTTCTAGCCTTTCATTCGATGACATTCTATCAATGAGAAGCAAAAAAGTTACGCATATAAAAGCTTCCACCCCTCCCCCCCCTCCATACATGTGCTTATTTTACAAAATTGGCCGTATAGTGGTACCTTTGATGATTATATTTAATTTTTGGATTCTCTCAAAGAGAGCAAGTATAGTCTGGACTCAGCGCATGAGATTTCAATTATTTTACTCATCGGACAGTGATTAAATACCAGAGGACCCGAATAGAATAAAAGAAGTCTACTATATTTTATATACAAAGTGAGCCAGAGCATCCGTTGCTGGCATTTTTCTCGAAAATTACTGAAACAAATGATTTGAAACAAAACAATCAGACAGAAAATTGACTCCAAATTTTTCATTTCTGATATTTTCATAAGCTCCTGACAACCTCTTGGGGTGTAATCTGGGGGGGTTTAAACACATTTTTCAACTTTTCTCGAAAAAACCCTCAATGCAGATGTAAAAATTCATTTATAATCTAAAAGTAGAAAAAAAAATCGTTTTATAAGTTTGAAAAATAGGCGCAACGTAGGAATCTGAACAAGAAACTTCTGTGAAGAAAGCTGATTTTATAAGCTTTCAGATGGCGCAAACCGCGATGCCGAAAAACATTTCGTTCAAGAGTTATGACCGCGCAAAGTTTCAAATCTAGGCCAAAAATAGGGTTCCGACTTTCGATTCTACAAAAAAATTTGTTGCTCCACCATAATCGATGAAATTCATTGAAACTTGGTGGAAGCGGGTTTTTTTGGGTCGCTGAATTTATTTTTGACATAAGTTTTTCAAAATTCTCAAATCATATATGGCCGCCATAGTTTTTCGTTCAGATTCCTTCATTGCGCCTATTTTTCAAACTCAAAAAACGGATTTTTGGAAACTTCAAAAGTAAAACAAAACGCAAAAAAAAAGGGTCAAATATTTTTGAACTAAACACTGTAGCACATCAATCGAAAGATCTTTAAAAAACGCATCTTTTGGTGCAAAGTTCACGTCAATATCTATTTTTGTTCAAAAGTTATGGAGCATTGGAGGTTTTGACTTTGACCCCCTGCACTCCCGCTCCCAGTTGACCAAATTAAAAAAACTGCAGATATTCTGAAAGATGATGCTTAGCTCTATCATCCCTGAAAGTTTCATCCATTTTTGAGGGGGGGCACTCCTAATGGTATTTGGATAGACCCTTTTCATCAAAACAAATACCATTAATTGAGCCTGTCTCGTCCTCTAAAAAAATAATACAAAAACCATAACTTCGCTTACACTTTCGAACAGGCGTTAATGTTGTAACAATTCCCGAAACTAAAAAAATTTAAAAAAATACTGATCTAATTGGTTTATTTTAATGAGATTCATTTTCAACCCATAAAAGATTGAATGTTAAAAATTGCGCTTAAAAAAAAAAAAAAAAAAAAAAAAAAAAAAATCATTTATCAGCTGATCAAATAAAGGCAAAGAAACGTGACTACTTCATTCCGCGCTCTCTAGCGGGTTCTTCTTTGAAGCTTTACTTTTGTGAGAAGGTATCCTATAAGTAAAACCATGATCTGTATCGGTTTTATTTCGCGCCCTCTATTCGAAAATATCAGCTGACTCTAGACATTCACAGAGAAAGATTATCAAATTTTTGAACAGGTGAGCCGCAGTGCAGCCAATGCAGCCAAACAATCACCGGCTGCAAAACAATAATAAAAAAAAAAAAAAAACATCACACAACGACTCGTTATCGGGGCCCCCCGTACGAAAAAACCCCGATTGTACTTTAAAATCAATTATATATTCAATAAACGTAACAAAATAACCCAAAAACAATGTCCAACATAACAAATTAATCATAAAAACAAACAAAATTTATTCATCGTAAAACCAACACAGCAGAGTAAAATTACAACAAAGTTGGCAACATAAAACGCAAAATATTACCTCACCGCACTCCACTTACCCCTCAAAAGTGGTGAGTCCGTCGTTTAATTGGAATTATAAAAAACTAAAGCATTAAAATGAATCCTACTATTTTTGCTGCAAACTTTAGAAGGTACGATTTTATAATTGAACCATTGCAACCCTCAAAACGCAACAGCCACGACAGGAAAAACTCACAAAATTCAAAAACAGCCGATTTTCAACTTTAGGCCACTCAGCATAGGAATACACGTGGAAAGCATAGGCTGCCTTATTACATTGTATACATTGTATTATATTGTTAGCAGCAAAACGATCGGAATAAGCGTGCCATGTTCCATGGGCACGCTTAAAAGTTCGCAGTCCCGAAAACAGAGAGCGCTACGTATGAGATCTCACATCAAATCATGAAAAATCAGTATTGTCAAAATCAGTATTGTATTGGCAAAATTGTCACTTGAATCAAAAAACGACTTTTCATTATAATGACTGTCAATTAACTTTCGGTAATCATTTTAAAAATTTCCCTTTTTTTTTTTTTTTTTTTTTTTTTTTTTTTTTTTTTTTTTCTTCTTTTTATACCAAAAAAAGCAACATTTAATTGAAAAGAATGTAAAAATCTCGTCTTCTTGTATGCGTCACAGCATCTGGAAAAAATGGCGGAAAATTACGTTTTTGAGCATATAGATCAAGAAATAACAATGATTTTTTTACTATTTTTCCCACTATTAGGGTGACTAGATGAATTGAAAAATTCATGTTTCGTCAAAAAAGAAAAAAAATGCGCAGTGAAGGGGGTAACATGAGGCACATCAATCGAAAGGTCTTGGTCTACTCTTTCAGAATCTGTCAATATTTGTGAGAATTTCACAACAGGGTGGTCACAAGGGCCTATTCAAAAATTTCCAAAAAGCTCCCATAGCTCAAAAATTTTGGTTTTTGGAAAAAGTTTATAGGAGCAAAAATGTCGGCAATTGTCTCTACTTGAAGAATCTAAACTAATTTTTATATCATTATTGGAAACTTATACTAGAAAACTTGAAAAATGTGGTTGAACCCCCCCCCCCTCCAAATGGGCCCCAAGGGGCTGTCGGGGGCTTTTGAAAATATCGAAAATGAAAAAGTTGGGGTTGATTCCCTGTCTGACTTTTTTGTTTCAAACCATTTGGTCCAGTAGTTTTCTAAAAAAATGCCTGATCCGGGTGGTCTGGTACACCCGGCTGTATAATAATGAAATTGATGGCCCAAACATGCTTCAAATTGTTGTTTTTGACCGTGAAAATACCAAAATTTTCTAGGGGGGCAACCCCCCCAAACCCCCTCTCCATAGGTAAGGGGTGTCCCCCGACACCCCTCATATGGGCCGGTCCAAAGTTGGTTTCCCGGTCCGAATTTGGGGGCCAGTCCGCCTCTGATAAAAGTAATGAAAATTCGAATCTTCAGCGTTTGGTAATATAAATGATGCAGTGAAGCTGTCGCAAGGGTTTTCCGTGTAGTTAAATAGGTTACAGATTATTATTTTAAATTCTGCGGAAAAAACGGCGAGACCATTGGAAAATTTTGGAAAAACATCTCGTGGAGAGTACTTACTTCAAAAATCAAATGGACCACCCGTGTCCGTACCTATGGATTTCGTACGTTTTACACTCCAGTCCAAACAAAAGAACAAACCTTCAAATTGGATCACTAACAGTATATATCTAAGTTGGTTGCGACCAAAGACTGGTGCATTTTCAAAACAGTTAATTTAAGAGTAAATTAATTGTCAGTTTAGTTCGATGATCCGAGGCTATAACTTGAGGGACGACACAAGGACATTTCGTAGAGCCTCATCGAAAGTAAAGTCCTCAAATTAAGTCCTAAATGCGATAGTAAAAGGAGCTATGCGTAATCGGGCGGGTGGCCGTGATTAGATACACAATAAAATTCGTTTATCCGAATACAGATTAAACGGAGACGGTAGTCCCTGGGTCTCGACTTATTACTGCCTATTTTATTGTTGCTATAACTATAATCTCTCTCTCTCTCTCTCTCTCTCTCTCTCTCTCTCTCTCTCTCTCCACCTCTCATCATTCTCTCTCTCTCTCCACCTCTCATCATTCTCTCTCTCTCTCTCTCCACCTCTCATCCCTCTCACTATCTCTCTCTCCACCTCTCATCACCCTCTCTCTCTCTCTCTCTCTCTCTCTCTCTCTCTCTCTCTCTCCTTCCCCCCTCTCTCTCCCTCTCTCTTTCCTACTTCTCAAGGTGGGCGGGCAGCCTGAGTAACTCTTTTACTCCTCTCACCATTTGTCTTCTCTTCGTATGGGGGGGGGGATTTTCATCGTAAGAGGTGGAAAATCAAGACGAAAGAATCGACGACCACTCAATCTTACTGTAAGTCCAGTCGTGTCGAGTGACATTTGAGTATCAATACGCGGGCTTCGCGGTCACAATGGTGGTTGGAGAGGGTAGCGAAAGGGGTGGAAGGACGTGGTGTGGGGGAGGGGGTGTATTAAAAAGCAGCTTTGGAGGATGAAGTTGGAGGAACGGAGAGGTATCGAACTGCTGCGTGAAGCGGCGGCGGTAATGAAATTTCCTTTGACTGAGAGGTGCCGTGTTGTCAGCTGGCAGGTTTAAGGTCTGTGCGTTTCGAGAAACTTTCAAGACTTTTGAGAACTGATTTCAGTTATTTATTTAATGGGTCCGAGTAAGATTTACTCTCTCTCGGTCACACCCATTAAAGAGTTGTCCGAAATCCGCTCTGAAAGTTACGACTTTATTTTTCAACTAAATTTGGTGATCGATGGCTCAAAAAATATGTAACCAATTGGAGAGCACCGTGCTGCGACACTCCTCTAATGATGGGGCTCTTGCAAACTTTTGCTGTAAGCAAATGAATTGTCCAATCTGAGGTTAAGACCAGCAAAACTTACGAAAATCACACTGAAAAAGTTTAAAGGCCAGTATTAAACTCACAAAACTGATATAACGGCAAGATCGTAATGACGGTTCAACGCAGGTATCATGGGAAATTCTTGTCTAATTTGTTACTTTCTCTACAGAAACACAGAGATATGACTCAAATTAGATAGGAATCTCCCATGATACCTGCGTTGAACCGCCATTAAGTCCGATTCCGGGAGTGAATGTTGTGATTTTTTAGTGAGTTCATCGTCCTTTTTACAGGTTTTTATGCAGAAATCAACTATTCAAACCCCTGTAGCAAAAGTTTGCAAGATCCCCATTAGCACAATCATTTGGTATCTTATAATATGTATTACAATTTTCTAATATTGAGAAATATTTTCCGGTAAATTCAAGTGGAATTCCGTTTAGGGAAAGTACTAAATAGAATTCTTGTCAAAGTAACTGGAACTCTTGTTAAAGTAACTGGACGTCCTGTGACTGCAACCTGAATTCCAATTACAGTTACCGACATTTTGGTTACAGCTACCGGAATTTCCGGTCAGACAAGTTTTATTACGGCAACAGGAAATTTTTCTCATTGTAAAAACGAAGTTTCGAAAAGTGACTGGAGGACGGAGGTGGCATCTAGCGGATTGAAAGATCCTAACTTTCGCCAGGAATCACCTTAATCAAGCGAGAAGGGTATAGACTCTGGACTCTGGAGTGAACTACCGTAAACAACACATTATGCGACAACCATGTCACGGTACATGTCTTCGTGAAAGAGTCACCCCCAAGATGGCCTTCGGGTGAAGGCATTAAATGGGTTCGAAGAGAGGAGAATAATTCTCGCATCGACGTTATTTGTTTCGATCACTCGATTAAACCCCTTCCCTTTTCACCTCTCCACCCCTACCGTCTATGCCTTTAATCCACTATGTTCGAGGTCCTTCTCTCCCTTTCTCTCTCTCAGCCCCCACTCCTCATTTCGATCAACATTGATTGTCGGCAATGTCTGATGTCCAGTAGCGGATCCACGGACTCTCTCTCTCTCTCTCTCTCTCTCTCTCTCTCTCTCTCTCTCTCTCTCTCTCTCTCTCTCTCCCTCATCTTTTTTCGATTTGTAGAGGTGTTGATTCCGATTTACAAAGGTTGCTAGTATTAGTTGAATATAGCGCATAAACATCGTTAGCTGTCATTGACCAACTCATCTGAACCGACCTCCAGCTCCACTGTCAAAAATGAACATTGGAGAAGATTGAAAAGGCTTCCTTCCATTGTTTGTCTAAATTCATCAAGTTTATCGTGGTTTTATGCAAGGTAGTTACCGCGATATATTTTTTTCTCTCTCTTTCTTCGCTACGTTTGATCACGTGCACTAGATAAAAAAAAAGTGGGAGACTTTGTCATGTGACTTTAACCCCCATATGCTTTCGTTAAACGCAGGGTGGTCTTGAAATCCCTGCATATGTTTTTACAAGACGCGCCTTCAACACTCATTGCTTCCATTAAACAGGGTGGTCTTGGATACCCTGTACATGTTTGTACAAGACGCCTTCAATAGTTATAGACAAATAATAATTAGGAACAATTCTGATGTTACTTGTTTATTTTGTTTCAGGATTTGTTAACTGCAATCAAAATACTCTCCAGTCCATTGCCCAAATGCACGCAGGTATGCTCACTTAGTTTTTGATACTTTACGTCAGAGTTGCTATGTCATCCTTAAAAATCGGCAGGATCGCATTTAAAATTGGTCGAACTTCGTCGTCTTCATGATCGCTGTATCGGCGGTTCGGAAACCTTTATTGTTTGTAATCTCTGTCAAGGTGCGCTGATACCTTTGCATTTCGCTGCCGGTGCAGCCTTCTCTAAAAAATATAAAAAGTAACCGCGAATCAAGGCCTAGAGTCAACGATTTGTTGAATCACTGCATACTTTGTGTTTCAAATCATCACTTAGCTTTGGCTGTGAATGAGGTGCCGATCTGTATAATGTTTCCCACACTTCGGAAGTTATTTTTCCATCGAGGTTTGAAATGACTTTTAATCAACATATTCTCTCAATCGATCTCTCCATTGCCACCGCCCGTGGGAAAAGTGGATGGATATTTTAAACCCATGAAAAATATGGAACTGCAACAGACCTAAATTAATGTGAATTTCTCAACTTTCGTGCCTTATAATATTCAACCGTAAGAACCCTAGGATGGACGGCTCTGAAAAGATAATCTCCCACAGCGCTGACTTAAGACATCTCACATAGTGTCAACGACATTTCAGTAAACTTTATTCACATTGTTCCATGTTACTTTGAGACTGGATAGGGAAGAGGGTTGATGTCGTAACATCTATATTTAGTGTTATAGCACAAAAGAGGTGAGGAGGAGGAGGGGGTTAACATATTAAGATTGAAACTGAGCACTGAGCAGTATACAGTATACTCAAGAAACTTCAACCTCAAGGTTTTGATAGTGGGAGCGAGAGAGAAGGAGAGAGAGAGAGAGAGAGAGAGAGAGAGAGAGAGAGAGTGAGAGTGGGTTGGAGTGAGAGAGAAGGATTTCTGTTGATAACGCTACTTTAAATCTACATAGAAGGAGAGAGAGAGGGGGAAGGGAAAGAGAGAGGGGGGAATAAAGTTCCGTCAAAGTTTATAAGGCACAAAAAATGCGGCGTGCAGAAGACGGTAGAGAGGAAGGGATAGGTTGGAGGATGGGGGATTACGGGTGAAGAAGAAGAGGAGGAGGAGGAGGAGGAGGAGGAGGAGGAGGAGAAGAATAAGTAGAAGAAGAAGAAGCGTGAGTTTAATAATGAGAACTGAATTACAACAATTCAGCGTTCGGTTGAAGACATTTTCCACCCTCCCCCTTCCACCCCTTCCCTTTGTTTTCTCACTGATTACAGTTTAATTAAAACTCTTGATGATTGGACTTGAGGGGGGAGGGGGGGGCAGTCGACGGGGGCGCCGGCGGAGAATAGGGTGATTGCAGAAGCAAATAACTTGTCATTCGAAAGTTGTGAGTCTGGGTGAGATTGAAAGTCGAAAGTGGATGCGGCGGCGCGGCCCGGCGGGGGTGTGAGTGAAATGAGAAAGTTCCGACGGAGAGGGAACGGGTGCGAGAGAAAACGATCAAATTTCAAAATGAACGTCGACACACCGATTAATACGCGGCAGCGACGCTATGTACGGTCATGCGGCTCCCGAAAACAGAGGGCGGCTAAAGTTTCAGGGGGTGGAAAAAATAAATGAAACCTATAATTACGCTCTTCAAAGATTCAATCTGATCTGTTATATCGCGTACACGAAGAAGGCAGATTTGTAAATAAACAGTGTCGAGCCGTTGAACAATCAATTATTGTTTCTCTTCCGTTTGAACATAATATGCTCTCATCGATTGAATGTCTATTGGATCCGTTGCTAGCTTTTTCTAAAGCGCATTTAGGCATTGATTGTTGTGTAAAACGAGGGAAATATAACGATGCGCGCCCACTGGAAGTTACTGAAATGAACTCCTGATTTTAAGAAAATGAAACGTTAAGTCACTTTCTGATGCCATCGCTGGAAACTATTTAATCCTGCATCTTTATAATTTCCTCACTATTTGGGAGGCAGATTAGATTCAATATTTATATTGATTGAATTTTTCAATAGAGGACATCCGATGTTTCCAAATGCTACGAGCCTATATACGGTTATTAGGTTAGGTTTTTGAAGAACGGGTGTTTTCTGGTGACAGGATCTCGCGATTGACTGATGATTTCAACGATAGGATTTCGCGAATCGCCAGAGCACAATTTGTATGTTCTCTCTCGTGAGCGTGGCAACTGCGCCGATTTCAGCGGCTTTTTTCGATAACTCTATGTCTCGCGCCAAACAAAAACGGGAGTGTAGACCGTATCATTAAGTTCTCTGATCATGATAGGCGATGAGACTAAATGATCCGTGTGTTTTCGGAAAATTATTGGAGAATAGGGTTAATAAAGCACACGACAAATTTTCACAGATCATTGACTCTTACCAAAACTTTAAATCCGGTGGAATAAATAGGGTTTTTTTTTCTTCAATAGTTATATTATCATCATTATTCACGTCATCTTTATTTTTATTTTTTCGGAAGACTATCAGTTGAAAAGTAAACAGCGAGATTATGCGTAAAATCTTACTTGGCAGTGCATGAGTCATGGGTACCTCATGGGTACCTCGATTGCACCTTGCACCGTACGGCTGGCACACAAGGGATCATAATATAGTTTTCTCCGGACATGAAAAGTTTTTGGTCTTTTGTTTTGAAATCATTTTAGCTTTGACGTTTTCGTGCAAAAACCACGTTTTTTGACTCATCTTAATCTCTGAAATGAAAGATTTTACACATTTTTAGGTTATTTAGCTGCTTATTGTTCACAATCTTGATTTTTCCTAGTAAAATTATGTCCGGAAAATTCCCTGTTTCGATTCACTGTGCGGGGGGGGAGACAAACTCCCTGCACTCGCATCCAGTCGCCAGTTGTAGTTCAGTAAGCTCAAAATCGCAATTTGATTAGTCGCGCAATTCTTGCATGAAGCATTCACGCCATGCTCGTAGTGTACTTACAGTACACACTCACACTATAGTCTCATCCTCGCAATTTCACGCCCTTTCGCCCTGTATTCACGTAATCCTACCATTGCCGTGATTCAGTCGCCCATGATAATGGACAGTCGCAAAAATTTCGTTTTAAACAAATGAAATCGTTATTCTTCTGTGAAGTCTCATGCGAACAAACGCTGAAAGTTTCAATGTTCCCCCTGTTTTTTGTTTGTTTTTTTTTTGTTTGTTTTTTTTTTTAGAATCTTTCAGCCCTTTTCATTCAACTCCAATGTCAAATAAATTCAACAAAATGATTCTCCACTCTAATTTCGGATATACCCGACAAAAATCAGCACAAAAAAAAATAATAAAAAAATCTATTTTTTTTTTTTTTTTTAAAGACAAATTAAATAAAAGTTAATAGAAAAAGTCTCGAAAGTGGGAAAGGTTAAAAAGTAGGTCCTAATGGCGTCATGGTGCATTGTACTGTGAGGTAGCCACGGTCTCTCCTTTTATAAGTTTTTCCCCGTAGAGTCAAGGAGCTGATCTTGATACTTTTCAACACCTTCGTCGTTTTTCTTGCCCAATTTTATACTCATGTGAGTGCGTCACTGGGTGTTTCAATTTTTTACTGCAAAAATTTACGGATCCAGCAATCTGGCAACAGTGTATTCTTCCCATTTTATTATATGAGAAATAATCGATTAGTCACGGGGCTATATCCTCTTCAAGAATCGATTGTTTCTCATACTTTCAAATGGGAAGAATGCGCAGTTGCCAGATTGCTGGATCCGCCTATGTGATAAATGTTGCACTATACCCATTTACGCTTTTGCTTCCTTTCTTATGTATTTACTCTCTTAAGAACGGGTTGGAAAAAAACCCTCCGTTTCTTTATTTACCAGTGAGTAGGTTTAGTGTGAATTTAATCCAGTTTATTTCAGCTTTATAACCACGCCTAGTTTCTGCGAATTGAAACGGTGAAGAACTCTCATGGAAAATGTAGTCATTCAAATGATATAAGTTGTATTTAAATCCCAATGACCCAATTTATAGTTTATTTTGAAGGCTTAATTTAATCATAGCATTGCTGTGTTCTGAAGGGGTAAAATTCGTTCACCCACTCTCTTCAAGGATGTCTGTCGCCTTAGTCCGCGTAACACCGTTTCGAGCACATGTCCCCAAAAGACACAGTTTCCAGAACTGCGTGTGCCCTGTGAGGACTGAGGACTCGCCGGGATCAAAAATAATCCCTCCGCCTTGTCGATGCCTTCTCAACAATTCAAGAACAGAGAACAGCTTAAATCTAATTAGAGGATGAGAGGGCTTGAGTCACGAGTATACGATTGTCAACTGTCACTCCCTGCAGTGTTCTCGCGAAGTCGCGAGCTTACGATTCTTGAGCGTAGTCGACCAAGGTTCGCGGTTCAACGGAAACAAGTCCCCCCTTCACCCCCCTTCACCCCCCCCCTCTCTCGACTCCTTATCCAAGCATACAAGGGCAGCGAGAGAGTATCAGGACCGCAGAGACTTGAGGAGCAATAATATTTTTAGAAGTGTGATTGTGGCCTGCGCGGGGCGTGGCGGTACGGGGCGGGAGGCGAATCTTGAGTCTTGAGCTGTGCCTCGGGCTGAAGATGGAGGTATGGGGTGGCAAGGGGTAGGAGACCCGATCAGAGGAGTCCCCGCTTGGACGGAGAGGGGAGTGGAAAACTTTTCACTTATAAGTTAGTCAGTGTTTGGGGGAAACAAGGGAAGTAGAACTGCACGAAGTTACACTAGCTTCCCCCGCCCCCCCCCCCCTCTCCAGCCCCCCTTGCAGTCTCTGTGCCTTAATGTTTTTATTATACTCTCCTTCCGCTAGCTTCAGAAAGTTTCTTTAATTGAGTCCGCTTCCCTCCTCGCCCCTTCAACCCGCCTCGATACTTCCCGCACGTTGCTCTCACCCGTTACTTAATTTTAATTTTTTTCCCCGTTTTTTTTTTTCATCATCTCAAAGAATAAGGAGAATACTGGTGATGAAATTAGTTTAAGCGCAAGAGTTGGAAAAAATAAGCAATAAAAATAGGATAGATCAGTTAAGTTATTGTTTACGCTTTTACTTGTAAAAACTTGCAATCTCTGCACGAGACGATATACTTTGCTTGATTTTCTGTGTCTAGCAATTTCAAAAGAAAACTATTGTTGAAGTGAACTTTCTTTAAATATTTCTTATGATAATGAAAGCCTATAACTGTAAAGTCTCCTTGAATCTGTAGTTGACTCAATGAAAGGCCTCTTGTCAGTTTCAGTGACTTTGCCTGCTCGTTATTTGCGTTAGTCAATATCTCTTCCCCTGTGAATCTATGGAAACACGGGTGGTTCGTAGGTCAAAAACTGAGAGAAGCGGGGCGGCTGGATCCCCCAAAGCACCTCTCCCCCCATGGACCATCTAGGATGGTACAAAATCAATTCTTATAGGTGGTGCAAGTGGATTTTTTTTTTTTTTTTTTTTTGGCGTTGGCGCAAATTGGCGTAAAACGATGACTGATTGTTCACGAGGCACCATCTGTCTGCAGGACTACCAATGATCGTTAAAATCTTAAGGGTTTTTGTGAATCGCCAATTGTTAACGGTTTTGGGTACGATTCAGATTGAGGCCGTTTTCAAAATTAGGTTCCTTCTTCAACATTTTCGATTGGTTCAAAGCGGTTCGACTTAGAATATCTAGAGCATCAGAGAAAATCTGGGTCTGTCATAGAATTTGCTTTTATGAGGAAAAACATGGAATGGGTCTGTTGCAAACTTTTGCTACAGCGCTATAGAGTATATACAATCCAATGTAAAATCTCCTGAAAAGTCCAATGGTGGCATCAGAAAGCCATGAAATGCAATAATAAACTCACAAGAGGCGTTTAATGAAATCCAAGATGGCGGTAAAATATCGAGAAATCTGTATGCATGCACCACGAACATTCAGGGATAGCCAACCTCACAATATCCATCACAATCAATCACAACATAAACAAACACATAACCTCTATCTCCACTCTCCAGTGAGGTTGTCAAAGTTGGCAATCCTACGATGATCACGGTGCATACATTCAGATTCCTCGATATTTCTCCGCCATCTTGGATTTCAATAAACGCCTCTTGTGAGTTTAATATTGTATTTCATGACTTTATGATGCCACCAATGGACTTATCAGGCGATTTCACATTGGAATAAACACTCTTTATCGCTGTAGCAAAAGTTTGCAACAGACCCATTACAAGGAAATTTTGATCGTAAGCCAGTTTCATCAGGTAATATGAATCCGGAAATTGGGAACCGAGTCAGTGTCTTAATTTTCTCCGAAATGTCCAACGTGATGAAAGTTTGAATCTTCAAAAATGCGCCAATTTTTGCAGCGAGATGATTTCATAACATCGTGGACAAATCAAGAAGTATCATGGAAAATCAGACAAAGGACAGAGAATTTGAAATATTAGAATTTTTATACAAGGACCCTGGGCTCCCAGCGAGCGGTTTACAATGCTCACAATTGGTCACGCCACTGTTTGGTCGAAATGTGATGGGCCTGTAAAACATCAGTTATGCTCCTTACAAGGAATCCAAAGGTAACCGCTCGCCTCATTGCTAGGATAGAGCACACCCGATTTTTCAATTCGAAATCTGACAACAATGAGCGCGTGAGTTAAATACTTATAGCTGTATCTTCGCTCCGTTTCTCACTATACTCTGTTTCTTCCCGTGGTAGTTCCAGCAGTTTCTTCGTCAGAGAGGCTAACGACTAACGAGCTCAGTTCCGGAAATTCTTGCTTCTCCTCCCTCGCTGCCTTCAACACTTTATCCACCCCTCCCCGCCTTTCCCTATCATCAGCCCCCCCCCACCACCCAGAAAAGACAACCAGGCGTCACTAATCCGTTTGGAAACAGAGGTGACAAAGACGTGCCACCATTAATAATCCGTCAAAGGGATTAAAAGAGACGGTAGGGGGAGGGACGAGTGTAGGGTCGGAAGGGGTCCTAAGGACCTCTAACCCAATAAGCTCAGTTCCGCTAAGTTTTTATCGTTCATTAACGCTCTGTTACTTTTCGACCAATTTTCCCTATTTTTCAAGGTATGACGGAGTCGGTATCGGGGGCTTTTAGTGGCGTTCTTACGGAAGGGTATGCCGTATGGGGAGATTGATCCCACACCAGAACCTTGCAACTATAATCATTCCTCTGTAAAATCGAATAGCAGGTTCTTCAAGATAACTCCCTCTTTGGGGGGGGGGGGGAACCCGGGCTCACTCAAATTCTGTCTACGCCACTGCACTGGTTCGTACAATCTGGTGATCATTGGCGTCGCTTGTAATCTGGCAATGCTGCATTTCATCCGCAGTTAACCCTTTCAATACCTGGCCCGAGCAATTAGTTTTCGTCGCTTGATTTCTCATTAACAGTAAAAGCTACTGCAAACTCTCCACCTTTGTGAATTCCATTCATCGAGTGCCTTCAATTATCAATATAGGCAACACGAAGACGGTGAAGTTCCTTTCCTCTGGTAACCTGGACCTAGGTAGTAGTTAAAGAGTTCAATGCATGAAACAGATCGGAGGATAGGTATAAGAGGCGCAAAGTGCACTCCTTCAAATCGATCTTTTGAACGAGCTTCAGTGGCGTAGCCAGGAATTTTTCAAGGGGGAGGGGGGGGGGGGTCCGAGGTCCGAAAATTGTCATGGGGGGGGGGGGGGGGTCCAAAGATACTAATTTGGCCAAAATTGTCTAAAAACGCAAAAAATTACCTTTTTTTAGGACTAATTTTGGTGTCAAGGGGGGGGGGGGGGGTGTCCAGACCCCCTGGACCCCCCCCCCCTGGCTACGCCACTGACGGGCTTACATGGACTCAAAGTAGCAGTAACCGTGATTTCTCGCCTTTACATCAATGTAAAAAATCGATTCAAGAAGAACACAGCAAGAATCGATATTTTAATTGGGGTTATAGTTGTACACCGAGACATTGTTTTTTGTTTCTTCTTCTTCTTCTTCTTCTTCTTCTTCTTTCTTTCTTTCTTTCTTTCTTTTTTAGAAAATTAAGAAACTTGGGAATTATGAAAATGAGAAGTATACTGGGAAACTTTTTGTGTTTTTACGCTTGACATTTTTTCTCGCTGTTGTGGAACTATTCAAAAGAAACTGTCTGCTGTGCAGACGTTACTTATTTTTGTATTTTAACTTTTACATAATTTTTCAAAGAAAACCCTCGTAAGAGTTAACCATTTTATATGAAGTATTGAGGAATAAGAGAGCTACGTTCAAAATTTACTGCCTCTCTTTCTAAATTGCTAATTTACTATTTAGTAAACATTTGATTAAAATTCGACCGTAGGAAAATGCCTCATTTTGCGGTTATGATCCTTGAGCTCTTCAAGTTTTGAATCAGGCCGTTTAAAGTCTGGCACTCGTGTCACCTCCTCAGCTGCGTTATTACATCTCGAAACTTCTTGATTGCTGAAAGAACGATTTTATAATTTACGTTAGAGGAGTTGAGACGCAAACAAGGTCCCCAAGCTTGGTTCGTATTGAGCAAGAAAAAAGTGAGT
>VMOF01000388.1:28685476-28873778 GCA_011764245.1 Trialeurodes vaporariorum | reverse complement strand
TTATAAGGCAAAAAAAATGCGGCGTGCAGAAGACGGTAGAGGGGAAAGGGATAGGTTGGAGGATGGGGGATTACGGTGAAGAAGAAGGGAGGAGGAGGAGGAGGAGGAGGAGGAGGAGGAGAAGAATAAGTAGAAGAAGAAGAAGCGTGAGTTTAATAATGAGAACTGAATTACAACAATTCAGCGTTCGGTTGAAGACATTTTCCACCCTCCCCCTTCCACCCCTTCCCTTTGTTTTCTCACTGATTACAGTTTAATTAAAACTCTTGATGATTGGACTTGAGGGGGGAGGGGGGGGCAGTCGACGGGGGCGCCGGCGGAGAATAGGGTGATTGCAGAAGCAAATAACTTGTCATTCGAAAGTTGTGAGTCTGGGTGAGATTGAAAGTCGAAAGTGGATGCGGCGGCGCGGCCCGGCGGGGGTGTGAGTGAAATGAGAAAGTTCCGACGGAGAGGGAACGGGTGCGAGAGAAAACGATCAAATTTCAAAATGAACGTCGACACACCGATTAATACGCGGCAGCGACGCTATGTACGGTCATGCGGCTCCCGAAAACAGAGGGCGGCTAAAGTTTCAGGGGGTGGAAAAAATAAATGAAACCTATAATTACGCTCTTCAAAGATTCAATCTGATCTGTTATATCGCGTACACGAAGAAGGCAGATTTGTAAATAAACAGTGTCGAGCCGTTGAACAATCAATTATTGTTTCTCTTCCGTTTGAACATAATATGCTCTCATCGATTGAATGTCTATTGGATCCGTTGCTAGCTTTTTCTAAAGCGCATTTAGGCATTGATTGTTGTGTAAAACGAGGGAAATATAACGATGCGCGCCCACTGGAAGTTACTGAAATGAACTCCTGATTTTAAGAAAATGAAACGTTAAGTCACTTTCTGATGCCATCGCTGGAAACTATTTAATCCTGCATCTTTATAATTTCCTCACTATTTGGGAGGCAGATTAGATTCAATATTTATATTGATTGAATTTTTCAATAGAGGACATCCGATGTTTCCAAATGCTACGAGCCTATATACGGTTATTAGGTTAGGTTTTTGAAGAACGGGTGTTTTCTGGTGACAGGATCTCGCGATTGACTGATGATTTCAACGATAGGATTTCGCGAATCGCCAGAGCACAATTTGTATGTTCTCTCTCGTGAGCGTGGCAACTGCGCCGATTTCAGCGGCTTTTTTCGATAACTCTATGTCTCGCGCCAAACAAAAACGGGAGTGTAGACCGTATCATTAAGTTCTCTGATCATGATAGGCGATGAGACTAAATGATCCGTGTGTTTTCGGAAAATTATTGGAGAATAGGGTTAATAAAGCACACGACAAATTTTCACAGATCATTGACTCTTACCAAAACTTTAAATCCGGTGGAATAAATAGGGTTTTTTTTCTTCAATAGTTATATTATCATCATTATTCACGTCATCTTTATTTTTATTTTTCGGAAGACTATCAGTTGAAAAGTAAACAGCGAGATTATGCGTAAAATCTTACTTGGCAGTGCATGAGTCATGGGTACCTCATGGGTACCTCGATTGCACCTTGCACCGTACGGCTGGCACACAAGGGATCATAATATAGTTTTCTCCGGACATGAAAAGTTTTTGGTCTTTTGTTTTGAAATCATTTTAGCTTTGACGTTTTCGTGCAAAAACCACGTTTTTTGACTCATCTTAATCTCTGAAATGAAAGATTTTACACATTTTTAGGTTATTTAGCTGCTTATTGTTCACAATCTTGATTTTTCCTAGTAAAATTATGTCCGGAAAATTCCCTGTTTCGATTCACTGTGCGGGGGGGGAGACAAACTCCCTGCACTCGCATCCAGTCGCCAGTTGTAGTTCAGTAAGCTCAAAATCGCAATTTGATTAGTCGCGCAATTCTTGCATGAAGCATTCACGCCATGCTCGTAGTGTACTTACAGTACACACTCACACTATAGTCTCATCCTCGCAATTTCACGCCCTTTCGCCCTGTATTCACGTAATCCTACCATTGCCGTGATTCAGTCGCCCATGATAATGGACAGTCGCAAAAATTTCGTTTTAAACAAATGAAATCGTTATTCTTCTGTGAAGTCTCATGCGAACAAACGCTGAAAGTTTCAATGTTCCCCCTGTTTTTTGTTTTTTTTTTTTTTGTTTGTTTTTTTTTTAGAATCTTTCAGCCCTTTTCATTCAACTCCAATGTCAAATAAATTCAACAAAATGATTCTCCACTCTAATTTCGGATATACCCGACAAAAATCAGCACAAAAAAAAATAATAAAAAATCTATTTTTTTTTTTTTTTTTAAAGACAAATTAAATAAAAGTTAATAGAAAAAGTCTCGAAAGTGGGAAAGGTTAAAAAGTAGGTCCTAATGGCGTCATGGTGCATTGTACTGTGAGGTAGCCACGGTCTCTCCTTTTATAAGTTTTTCCCCGTAGAGTCAAGGAGCTGATCTTGATACTTTTCAACACCTTCGTCGTTTTTCTTGCCCAATTTTATACTCATGTGAGTGCGTCACTGGGTGTTTCAATTTTTTACTGCAAAAATTTACGGATCCAGCAATCTGGCAACAGTGTATTCTTCCCATTTTATTATATGAGAAATAATCGATTAGTCACGGGGCTATATCCTCTTCAAGAATCGATTGTTTCTCATACTTTCAAATGGGAAGAATGCGCAGTTGCCAGATTGCTGGATCCGCCTATGTGATAAATGTTGCACTATACCCATTTACGCTTTTGCTTCCTTTCTTATGTATTTACTCTCTTAAGAACGGGTTGGAAAAAAACCCTCCGTTTCTTTATTTACCAGTGAGTAGGTTTAGTGTGAATTTAATCCAGTTTATTTCAGCTTTATAACCACGCCTAGTTTCTGCGAATTGAAACGGTGAAGAACTCTCATGGAAAATGTAGTCATTCAAATGATATAAGTTGTATTTAAATCCCAATGACCCAATTTATAGTTTATTTTGAAGGCTTAATTTAATCATAGCATTGCTGTGTTCTGAAGGGGTAAAATTCGTTCACCCACTCTCTTCAAGGATGTCTGTCGCCTTAGTCCGCGTAACACCGTTTCGAGCACATGTCCCCAAAAGACACAGTTTCCAGAACTGCGTGTGCCCTGTGAGGACTGAGGACTCGCCGGGATCAAAAATAATCCCTCCGCCTTGTCGATGCCTTCTCAACAATTCAAGAACAGAGAACAGCTTAAATCTAATTAGAGGATGAGAGGGCTTGAGTCACGAGTATACGATTGTCAACTGTCACTCCCTGCAGTGTTCTCGCGAAGTCGCGAGCTTACGATTCTTGAGCGTAGTCGACCAAGGTTCGCGGTTCAACGGAAACAAGTCCCCCCTTCACCCCCCTTCACCCCCCCCCTCTCTCGACTCCTTATCCAAGCATACAAGGGCAGCGAGAGAGTATCAGGACCGCAGAGACTTGAGGAGCAATAATATTTTTAGAAGTGTGATTGTGGCCTGCGCGGGGCGTGGCGGTACGGGGCGGGAGGCGAATCTTGAGTCTTGAGCTGTGCCTCGGGCTGAAGATGGAGGTATGGGGTGGCAAGGGGTAGGAGACCCGATCAGAGGAGTCCCCGCTTGGACGGAGAGGGGAGTGGAAAACTTTTCACTTATAAGTTAGTCAGTGTTTGGGGGAAACAAGGGAAGTAGAACTGCACGAAGTTACACTAGCTTCCCCCCCCCCCCCCCCCCCTCTCCAGCCCCCCTTGCAGTCTCTGTGCCTTAATGTTTTTATTATACTCTCCTTCCGCTAGCTTCAGAAAGTTTCTTTAATTGAGTCCGCTTCCCTCCTCGCCCCTTCAACCCGCCTCGATACTTCCCGCACGTTGCTCTCACCCGTTACTTAATTTTAATTTTTTTCCCCGTTTTTTTTTTTCATCATCTCAAAGAATAAGGAGAATACTGGTGATGAAATTAGTTTAAGCGCAAGAGTTGGAAAAAATAAGCAATAAAAATAGGATAGATCAGTTAAGTTATTGTTTACGCTTTTACTTGTAAAAACTTGCAATCTCTGCACGAGACGATATACTTTGCTTGATTTTCTGTGTCTAGCAATTTCAAAAAAAAACTATTGTTGAAGTGAACTTTCTTTAAATATTTCTTATGATAATGAAAGCCTATAACTGTAAAGTCTCCTTGAATCTGTAGTTGACTCAATGAAAGGCCTCTTGTCAGTTTCAGTGACTTTGCCTGCTCGTTATTTGCGTTAGTCAATTCTCTTCCCCTGTGAATCTATGGAAACACGGGTGGTTCGTAGGTCAAAAACTGAGAGAAGCGGGGCGGCTGGATCCCCCAAAGCACCTCTCCCCCCATGGACCATCTAGGATGGTACAAAATCAATTCTTATAGGTGGTGCAAGTGGATTTTTTTTTTTTTTTTTTTTTTTGGCGTTGGCGCAAATTGGCGTAAAACGATGACTGATTGTTCACGAGGCACCATCTGTCTGCAGGACTACCAATGATCGTTAAAATCTTAAGGGTTTTTGTGAATCGCCAATTGTTAACGGTTTTGGGTACGATTCAGATTGAGGCCGTTTTCAAAATTAGGTTCCTTCTTCAACATTTTCGATTGGTTCAAAGCGGTTCGACTTAGAATATCTAGAGCATCAGAGAAAATCTGGGTCTGTCATAGAATTTGCTTTTATGAGGAAAAACATGGAATGGGTCTGTTGCAAACTTTTGCTACAGCGCTATAGAGTATATACAATCCAATGTAAAATCTCCTGAAAAGTCCAATGGTGGCATCAGAAAGCCATGAAATGCAATAATAAACTCACAAGAGGCGTTTAATGAAATCCAAGATGGCGGTAAAATATCGAGAAATCTGTATGCATGCACCACGAACATTCAGGGATAGCCAACCTCACAATATCCATCACAATCAATCACAACATAAACAAACACATAACCTCTATCTCCACTCTCCAGTGAGGTTGTCAAAGTTGGCAATCCTACGATGATCACGGTGCATACATTCAGATTCCTCGATATTTCTCCGCCATCTTGGATTTCAATAAACGCCTCTTGTGAGTTTAATATTGTATTTCATGACTTTATGATGCCACCAATGGACTTATCAGGCGATTTCACATTGGAATAAACACTCTTTATCGCTGTAGCAAAAGTTTGCAACAGACCCATTACAAGGAAATTTTGATCGTAAGCCAGTTTCATCAGGTAATATGAATCCGGAAATTGGGAACCGAGTCAGTGTCTTAATTTTCTCCGAAATGTCCAACGTGATGAAAGTTTGAATCTTCAAAAATGCGCCAATTTTTGCAGCGAGATGATTTCATAACATCGTGGACAAATCAAGAAGTATCATGGAAAATCAGACAAAGGACAGAGAATTTGAAATATTAGAATTTTTATACAAGGACCCTGGGCTCCCAGCGAGCGGTTTACAATGCTCACAATTGGTCACGCCACTGTTTGGTCGAAATGTGATGGGCCTGTAAAACATCAGTTATGCTCCTTACAAGGAATCCAAAGGTAACCGCTCGCCTCATTGCTAGGATAGAGCACACCCGATTTTTCAATTCGAAATCTGACAACAATGAGCGCGTGAGTTAAATACTTATAGCTGTATCTTCGCTCCGTTTCTCACTATACTCTGTTTCTTCCCGTGGTAGTTCCAGCAGTTTCTTCGTCAGAGAGGCTAACGACTAACGAGCTCAGTTCCGGAAATTCTTGCTTCTCCTCCCTCGCTGCCTTCAACACTTTATCCACCCCTCCCCGCCTTTCCCTATCATCAGCCCCCCCCCACCACCCAGAAAAGACAACCAGGCGTCACTAATCCGTTTGGAAACAGAGGTGACAAAGACGTGCCACCATTAATAATCCGTCAAAGGGATTAAAAGAGACGGTAGGGGAGGGACGAGTGTAGGGTCGGAAGGGGTCCTAAGGACCTCTAACCCAATAAGCTCAGTTCCGCTAAGTTTTTATCGTTCATTAACGCTCTGTTACTTTTCGACCAATTTTCCCTATTTTTCAAGGTATGACGGAGTCGGTATCGGGGGCTTTTAGTGGCGTTCTTACGGAAGGGTATGCCGTATGGGGAGATTGATCCCACACCAGAACCTTGCAACTATAATCATTCCTCTGTAAAATCGAATAGCAGGTTCTTCAAGATAACTCCCTTTTTGGGGGGGGGGGGGGAACCCGGGCTCACTCAAATTCTGTCTACGCCACTGCACTGGTTCGTACAATCTGGTGATCATTGGCGTCGCTTGTAATCTGGCAATGCTGCATTTCATCCGCAGTTAACCCTTTCAATACCTGGCCCGAGCAATTAGTTTTCGTCGCTTGATTTCTCATTAACAGTAAAAGCTACTGCAAACTCTCCACCTTTGTGAATTCCATTCATCGAGTGCCTTCAATTATCAATATAGGCAACACGAAGACGGTGAAGTTCCTTTCCTCTGGTAACCTGGACCTAGGTAGTAGTTAAAGAGTTCAATGCATGAAACAGATCGGAGGATAGGTATAAGAGGCGCAAAGTGCACTCCTTCAAATCGATCTTTTGAACGAGCTTCAGTGGCGTAGCCAGGAATTTTTCAAGGGGGAGGGGGGGGGGGGTCCGAGGTCCGAAAATTGTCATGGGGGGGGGGGGGGGGGGGCCAAAGATACTAATTTGGCCAAAATTGTCTAAAAACGCAAAAAATTACCTTTTTTTAGGACTAATTTTGGTGTCAAGGGGGGGGGGGGGGGTGTCCAGACCCCCTGGACCCCCCCCCCCTGGCTACGCCACTGACGGGCTTACATGGACTCAAAGTAGCAGTAACCGTGATTTCTCGCCTTTACATCAATGTAAAAAATCGATTCAAGAAGAACACAGCAAGAATCGATATTTTAATTGGGGTTATAGTTGTACACCGAGACATTGTTTTTGTTTCTTCTTCTTCTCTTCTTCTTCTTCTTCTTCTTTCTTTCTTTCTTTCTTTCTTTTTTAGAAAATTAAGAAACTTGGGAATTATGAAAAAGAGAAGTATACTGGGAAACTTTTTGTGTTTTTACGCTTGACATTTTTTCTCGCTGTTGTGGAACTATTCAAAAGAAACTGTCTGCTGTGCAGACGTTACTTATTTTTGTATTTTAACTTTTACATAATTTTTCAAAGAAAACCCTCGTAAGAGTTAACCATTTTATATGAAGTATTGAGGAATAAGAGAGCTACGTTCAAAATTTACTGCCTCTCTTTCTAAATTGCTAATTTACTATTTAGTAAACATTTGATTAAAATTCGACCGTAGGAAAATGCCTCATTTTGCGGTTATGATCCTTGAGCTCTTCAAGTTTTGAATCAGGCCGTTTAAAGTCTGGCACTCGTGTCACCTCCTCAGCTGCGTTATTACATCTCGAAACTTCTTGATTGCTGAAAGAACGATTTTATAATTTACGTTAGAGGAGTTGAGACGCAAACAAGGTCCCCAAGCTTGGTTCGTATTGAGCAAGAAAAAAGTGAGTTTCCAGAATCGGAAGAAGTCGAATCGACCCAAAAGGGAAATAGAACGAGAAAAAAAATACGATAAGAACCGAAGTCACTCGATAAGATCAGACGGATCGCCTTTGATTTATCAATGTCTGTACTTTGTCTCCCGCTCGTTGCCAATTCGCTCACTTCAGTCAATAGCACATCCAGGAATTTGGGGAGGGAGAGGGGCATTTTTCGGGGGGAAAAAACTCTCCAAGAGGTGATTCCAGGAACTTTTCCAGATTTGAATCCGATCTCTAGTCACCTTTCGGGAAGTTCGCCTTTAGGTTAATCAAAACTGGAAATAAAGAAATAAAGTAAAGTTCAGAATCTTGGGCATTTTTGTAATTATCAGTAGATATAAAGTAAGGTTCAGACCTCATCAGGATTAGCGCTCACAAAATTTAGCGTGAGACCTCAGTGCACACGCAAAGTGAACCACTGTGAGACCTCTGTGCGATGTATGGAAAACCTCGCGCCTCGCGAAAACAGATAACAGATAACACGCAGCTTGACCTTCGCAATGTAGAGCGTAGTGGATTGACGAAAACACCGAACCGCGCGGAAACAAATAACCCGGCATTGACCTTTGGGATGTATCATCTCATTAATGTTCATCTTAATGAGTTCATGAATTTTACGTAAACAGTATCGGAAAAAAATTCTTGACCGTCCTTTTTTTTAAATCGTCACGTTGCCGTGGATCACACCACTATCGGTCAGAGGTTAATGAGCATTATTGCGAACAGTATCGGCAAAAATTTCTAGACTGTTCCTTTTTTTTTAATCATCACGTTACCTTGGCTTACACCACTTTCGGTCAGAGGTTAGTGAGCATTTTGAGTAACTTTTCTAGAACGTTCCTTTTTTTAATAATCACGTTTTCGCGTCACACCACTTTTGCTTATCAAATTCGTATAAAACGCGAAGTTTTGCCAATAGTCAATCAATCAATCGATTCGATCGCTCAGAGTTAGTGTTCTTTACTTTCCTGCTCTATAGTTTTCACTGTGTTGTGTCCACTCCTTGATATCAAAGTGCCCTGTTCTCCAGTTTTCCCCGCGTTGTGTCATACTTCTTGATATTGAAGGTAAGCTTTCTTTCCAATTTTTATACTTGAAGTGAAGCAATTTATAACTAATATTTTAAAATTCAATATTTTTTTCCAAAGTATGATTAAAGGTATTCAAAAAAATAGTGCAAAATGTTGTAAAAATCCAAACAAATTTGATGTGTGGAATTAAAAACATATTTTCGGAGTTTAGAAAGTGTTAAATTGTTGTGTTGAATGGTGAATCACTACAATTTTTTGGGGTTTTTTTTGGTCGTGTGAAATTAATAGCATGAATAGTGGTTCAGTGCTTTTATAATACCGAAAGTTGCAAATTAAAATTATTCCATAACAAGAACAAATTGGGTATATAAAAACGGAAGAAATTTACTCAATATTTTCTTTAAATTGAAAATAAATTGGAAAGATCAAAAATCATTTTAATACAAGTTGAAATGTAAAATACAAACGGAAGAAACGTTTACTGAAGGAAAAAACTTAAATTGCTGATATTTCACTAATTATTGTTACAAAAGAGTGGTAGGAAAGTTTAGGAGGGTGAAAAAGTGAAAAAAAAAAAATCTCTTTCTCTGCCTTCAATCCAAGGGTCCGTGATTCGAGTCTCGAGGGACCACCATACTTTTTACTTTTTACTTTTATCTCCTTATTTTTTCATTATTCAGAGCAATATCTTCAGCAGCTTCTTAATGGCTTCGAAGTTTCTATAAAATTGCTGGTATAATTTACAGAATTATCACTTAAATTTCCAAAAAATGCAATTTTTACCGAAGCAAAAGTTTTTACGTTTGAGACTTATAAATACAGACAAACATGTGCTTCGATAGTGTTTAGTTTGACAAGAATCACTGATGAATATGACTGGGTTCACACCTGTTCATTTATTTCAATTTTGCTCAATGCAATAGAGAAAAAAAGTTTTTTTCCTGATATATCGGTACACCCGACATCCGAAATATGGAATTTCTTTTCCACTCATTACTTCAATTATATTTGTTGAAATTTTATTTTTCAACTGGTATCCTAAACGTACCAGGCTTCTCAATATTTCAATCAAACATTTCAATCATTAGCATTTATGTCATTTTCAAATCAGTTGTCTTTGTGAAGTATGATGGCTCATTGAGTATGTGCTCTGCCTCCAATCCAAGGGTCCCTGGTTCGAGTCTCAATGAACCACCATACTTTTTTACTTTTAGTATGCCTCCTTATCAGTGGCGTAGCGTGCAATATGGCAACGTTGTACTGTGTTCATTTAAACCCATGGAAAAGATCGAACTGTTGGGTGTTCGATGAACACCTTCGCATTCGACCTCTTACATGTGTTTGAATGACCACAGCACAACGTTGCCAAATTGCACGCTACGCCACTGCTCCTTATTTTTTGATTCTTTGATTTTTTGAGTATTCTATTGAGTAACAGCCTCAGCAGCGTTTTAATACCTTAGAAGTTGCGATAAAATCACTGATTAAAGTTACAGGATTACCAATTAAATTTCGAAACATTTCAATTTTTACCAGAACAAAAATATTACGTTTGAGACTTTTAAAGATAGACACAGATGTGGTTCGAAAGTAACGAATTTGGAAAACCATCGCTGGTAAATTTAATAGGATTACCACTTTAATTACATTTTTTTTAATTTTGACCGACGCAAGATTGTTACGTATGCGACTATGAAACACAGACAAACAAGTGATTTTCATGATACAACTTGTATTTAGACTTCTTCCGTTTTTTCTTTTTCAGCTCTCGTTGCTGTATCACTCGTTGTTTTGGTTCACTCGCACTAAGTTTGACCCTTGTCGCCTGTTCTGGAACGTTCTTCGGATCAGATTTCAAGTGCTCCTGCATCCCTCGTTCATCTGCACTCTAATTTGTTGAACATCTACTCTTCTTGGTAAGAAATTCCAAATTAAAAACTAAAACTCAGGTCCTATCATTCTGTAGAGTCAGCTTTTGAACGAATTTGAATTTTGATGAGAGCTGCCAATTTCACAAGCTTGCCTGGGGGGGGGGGGGGGGGGAAGAGTGTAGCAAGTTAGTAAGTTGGATTATTGCTAAAGAAAGTACCCCTGTAAAAATTCTATTGAAAAGATGAAAAGGATGAGCTCACAGCCCGTCTGATTCGCAGGCGTTTCGAGTGACGGGCTGTGAGCTCGTCACAGCCCGTAACCTTCGCAGGCGATTCGAGTCACGGGCTGTGACGAGCTCACAGCCCGTCACCTTCGCAGGTGATTCGAGTGACGGGCTGTGAGCTCATCCTTTTCATCCTCTGAGCGTGTCGTTTTTATCTCCCTCATGGTGATTAAAAATTTCTCTCGTCAAGAGTCAAGGACTCTATGTTAGACTGTATCTTGAATCTTCAAAAATTTTCAATTTTTACCAAAAATTTGCCATTTTTTCCAAAGTAAAAATGTATCAGTTTGAGACTATTACTTATAGGCACGTTTGGTTTTTTTTTTTCATTTTTTGTGTTTAATTTGGAAAAGAATCGCTGATAAATATTAATAGCCTATCAATTAAAGAAACAAAAGTTTTCAAGTTTTCACTGTGCTAAAGAATTCAGTTTGAGACTATCAAATAGTCAACCATGCTTTTTCATAGTATGTATCTGTATATCACTGAGACTTCTGTCATTGCTTTTTCAGTTCTCGTTGCTGTCACTCATTTGTTTGGTTCACCGTCTACTTTTGACCCTTGCCGCTTGTTCTGGGACGTTCTTTCTTTCAAATTTCAAGTCCTCCTGCATCCTCCCGTTCAGTTTCGCTACTCTTGAATATCTAAACACTTTTCGGTAAGACATTTTGATATTAAAACTAAAAAATGTCTGTCTGCGTTGAGTTCTGTCATCTTTGTGAATGCTGGTTTGTACAATCAGGTTCTCATTTACAAAGTGTTAAACATAAAAATACTTTACTACAGCAGAACTCTCCATATTCTCATGTACCTGATGACAATGAAGTATCTATCCACATCGAAAAATGTCAAACATGCGACTACTGGTTTCTTAACAGAAAAGATCATATCAATAGTCAATATCATACTGGTGCAACTTCTCACAAGTTTGAAAATAATCAACCTCCCGTTTCTTCAACTTGCTTGGAAATATTTAGATGCTTTCATTGTCATCAATGGTTCATTGCAGGTGATGATCATTTTAATTCATTAAAACACAAAAATAATGTAAAATATTCTGGCGGTGGGGTGTCTCGTGGATACTCCACAACTCAAAAGAAAACCAAACCAGTCGTTAAACTCACACACTGCTCCATATGCGATGAATGGTATGAACAGGGAAGTAACCACAATCAATCAACATCGCACATTCAAAAAAGTTTTTCCTCTAATGAACCTGCCGTTTTAGTTGAAACTGCCTTTAAAAACAGGTTGCAAACTTATTTTATAAGAAACATGACCGCTACATTATTGGATTTGTCTAGTTATTTGGATACTACTAAAAAGCTTGTCAAACAGAAAATTCGAGAAATTTTAAAAAAATTTGAGTCGATTAAGGTGAACATTCTCATTCACTTGTTATTTGTCAAACCTGAAAGTACATCACAAAAGCAAGCAGTTTGTTTTAAAACCAAAAACGTTGTAATATACAGACAAACAGATTTAAATGACATTTTCCAAAGTTTACGTAATAACATACTATTAGAAAACGAAAATTTTCATCTTAAAGGATCTGGGTGGATTCTCGATAAAATTGTGGGGATGGAACTTCGTATCAACAGATTGTATAACCTCTCAAAAGGCTCCAGTTACATACCTCTACCTTTCAGCTCCAACTGTATTATAAACGTGAAAAATAATGATTCTCGCTGTTTTCAATACAGTGTCATGGGTAAATATCTTCATGAGAGTAAGAAACATAAGAATTCACCTTATAGCTATTCAAACTTACCACAAGTTTATGATTTTTCTATGCTGACTTTCCCTGTTTCTCTAAAAGACATTCCATCTTTTGAAAAGGAAAATAATATTTCTATTTCAGTATTCTCCTTTCGTCCTATTGAAAAGGAAGATAAAAGAAAAAATAAATCCAGCTGCTCCGTACAAAATTTTTTTTTTTTCCCCCTGAAAGTTGTGAAAAAGGAGTTGAAAGATCATAGGGATTTGTTGTATTTTTCCAATGTTGATGGTACTTCCCACTTTTGTTGGATTACGAATCTTGCAAGTCTCATCAGATCTCAGCTCACTAACAATAAACGTAGAATTTTCCTTTGTAAAAAATGTTTTAAATTTTATCATGATCCCAGTAAATTAGGAGAACACAAAAGGTTATGTAGTTCAATTAGTAAAAATGCTTTTTCTCATTCTTTTCCGGATCCACCTATTTTAAAATTCTCTCAACATGCCAAGGCTCTTTATCATCATTATTGTGTTTTTGCTGATTTTGAAAGTTATTTGCAATCTGTTGAAAACGATCCTGACACCCCCACTTTTGCATACCAACAACATTTACCAATGTCCTACGCTTGGTTATGTGTTTCCCCAGATCCAAAATTCAACTCTAATGAACCTTTTCTTTACCGTGGTGATCTCGCACATATTCAATTTGTCAACAACATGATTGAATTAGCTAAAGAAATATCCCAAAATTATAATGACACAGAATCTCCTATTATCTTGTCTCCTGCTGATTATGTTCGTCACGCTACAGCTACTTCGTGCCAGGTTTGTGGAGCAGACTTTCAGCAAACAATAAAAGTTAGGGATCATAATCATCAATATACTCCACCTGGTCAATCCAACTATCGCATGGCACTGTGTTCTTCTTGCAATCTAATCTACAGACACCCTAAAAGTATGTTGGTTTTTTTCATAATTTGAGTAGATATGACCTACATTTCATAGTAAAAGCTCTGAATGATTGTCCACATGGAATTTCCATAGTACCATCTACTGAGGAAATATACCTTAGCTTGTCAATTCATTTGAAAGATCCGGAACTAAAAGAATTTACAATAAAATTTATCGATACGTACCGTTTCTTATCCAGTTCCCTTGATAATTTGGTCACCACCATCCCCGAATCCTCATTCATTAGAACGAAACTTTTTTGTAAAACTAAATCTCAATTTGCTTTATGTCGTCAAAAAGCGGTTTTTTGTTATGATTATATGACAGATGCATCAAAACTAAGACAAACTTACCCTCCCTCTCCTAAACATTTTTATAACAAATTAAACGATAAGCACATCACGCAAGAAGAATACAGTCGCTTTTGCAGGACTTGGGACGTTTTCCGTTGTAAAACTTTGGGAGACTATGCAGATGTGTATTTGAAGCTTGATGTTCTCCTTCTATCAGACGTTTTTCAAGAATTTAGATCATTTTGTTTCAACACATATCAGCTAGATTGTGCGAATTATATAACACTCCCAAGTTTTGCATTTGATGCGTTCCTAAAAATGACAAAAGTGGAGATTGATCTTTTTACGGATTATGACATGACTCTTATGATAAATTCTGCAATTCGCGGTGGGATTTCCCAATGTTCCCTGAGATATGCTGCAGCAAATAATCCCAACATCCCCGATACTTACGATGAAACTGAACCTTCTTCATTCATTCAATACCTTGATGTTACAGCCTTATATTCTTACACCATGTGTAAGTCATTACCATATGGTCAATACAGATGGGTTGACACTAACGATTTAGAAAACTTGAATGTGTGCGAGATTGCCGATGATGCAGATATAGGTTACATTTTAGAAGTTGATCTTTTGTATCCGAAACATTTAGAATATTCTCATTCCGATCTTCCGTTTTGCGCTGAAAGTAAAATCCCCCCTCTTCCAGACTCTAAACATCCAAAACTGCTCACTACTCTTGAAGATAAAAAGAAGTATGTTATTCACTTTGCCGTTTTGAAGCAAGCGATTAGGCAAGGGCTTATTTTGAAGAAGATTCATCGAGCCATACGATTCAAACAACGGCCGTTCCTTAAACCTTTTATACAGCTTAATGCAAAACTTCGGAAGGAAGCAAGCAACGATTTTCATAGAGACCTTTTAAAATTAATTTCAAATGCATGCTATGGTAAATTTTTAGAGAATCCACTCAAGAGAAAAGATGTCAGGTTAGTTACCAAGAGTCGTTCGATTTTCAACTATATAGCTCGAGTTGATTTTGAAGATCGGACAATCTTTGATGAAGATTTGGTTGCTGTTAAATTAAAACAAACACACGTTAACCTTGACCGTCCTGTTATTGTAGGGTTTGCAGTATTAGAATTAAGTAAACAACACATGTACCAGTTCCATTACGACGTTATGTTACCCATGTATTCACCAGAAACCCTTCGTTTACTGTATATGGATACCGATAGTTTTATCTACCTCATTTTCACAGAAAATCTTTCTAGAGACATGCTGAACAACTTAGATTGGTATGATACAAGTAACTTTCCAAAAAATCATATTTGTTTCAGCACAAAAAATGAAAAAGAGTTAGGTACTTTTAAAGATGAAACAAAGGGTACGCCGATAGTAGAATTTTGCGGTCTGAAAAGTAAAATGTACGCATATAAAACAATAGAACAAACCAGCATGCGCGTAAAAGGTATTCAAAAGTGTGTAAAGAACAAAACTTTGAAATTCGACCATTATTTGAAGGTCCTTTTTCATCAAGAAGATCTTTTCAGAGAAACACGAAGAATAGGGAGTATCAAACATGATATCTTTAGTTTTCAAGCAACAAAGAAAGCTCTATCATTTTTCGATGATAAACGCTTCATTTTAAACAACAGTATTTCCACTTTACCGTTCGGCCATTCAGAGGTAACCAAACTATTATCCTTGAAAAGATCAGCTAAATCAGGTAATGATGATGAATATACTTTAAAAAAAAAAGAAACAATCTTTGAGTTTCTGCTGTTTCTTTTTTTCCAGTTTCAAAAATGTTTTCCTTGAAGAAAATTGTGTTAGAATCTCTCTCGGTGGAAACACTCCTTTCTATTTTGGAAACTCACAAATCCTCTATTCCTACGAATCTCATTTGTCATATTACAGCACATCTTGCTGTGCATGTATATGATTATATTCATAAGTCGACGAATGCCATCATTGATGAATATCATAAATGTAAATACAGCTGTGCAACTTTTTTCTGGAAAATTTGTGATAGTTTACAAGCAGCAGTTAACACTAAGTGTTTCATACATTTCTTACAATCGGTGCGGTTATACTGTGAAGAACAGCTAGAATTAAATTTTGACGAAGGTCTTCATTTCTACACTCTAATGATTCTAATCCCCCTAATTCTTCCTTCATATCCTCTTCTACCTACTCAAGTTAAGAATCCAAAAGTTTACTATGATTTTTACACCGATATAACTGATCTGTTTCAGAAAAATATGGAAGCTTTCAATCCTATTGCCAAAACAATAGTGAGTGACCGAGTTGTTCCCGGGGAACTTACAAAAAACAAATGTTACCCTCTCTTGAAAATCGACAGAGTGGAGTCTCAGTATGGAGAGGCCATTGTTGCCTCCATATTAATCAAAAATGTGTCGCGGAAGTTATATCTTCCAAAAGTTTATGCAAAAATGACAGATGAAAATCTCGAGAAAATAAATGACGAATCTTTCGATTTAAAATATTTAGGTCCGGAGGGGCTTTCTCATAAATACACGTTAGTTAGAAGGGATTTTAAAAAAAAAAAAAATAATCTGAAAAAAATTAAAAAACAGAAAGATGAGTCAGACGAGGAGGAATCTTCCTCGTCTAAGCCGAAAAAAAATATTAAAAAACGGAAAGATGAATCAGACGAGGAGGAGCCTTCCTCATCTAGGACGAAAAAAAATATTAAAAAACGGAAAGATTATTCAGACGAGGAGGAGTCTTCCTCATCTAAGTCATTAAAAAAACCGAACGTAAAAAGAAAGAAGAATGACTTAGCCGAGGAAGATTTCTCTTCTATAACAAAAAAGAAGACTGTTCCAAAGAAAAAAATCATTAAAAGGAAAGAAGAGTCTCTCCTTTACTCTGAGGATGAAGCTAACGATGATGATGAAGTAGAAACGGAAGAGGAGGACTTTCTGAAGCCAAAAAAATCGAAAAAAGTACAACCGAAAACAATTTTTAAGAAAATCTCTGAATCGGACGATTCAGACTAGTTATCTTCTTCCGTAACTACTTCTCTAATAGATTCAAAGATGTAAATTTTAATTTAAAAACATGTGCAACTGCGACAGGTTGTAAATGCTGATTTTACGTTATGAAATTGCTGTCTCAGCCGTGGACGTAGTTGAAGGAGCAATTTTAAATGTTGAATCAGCATTTAGAACTTGAAGCACATTTTAACGTCTTAAATGCTAAATCAGCTACACTTTTTTTCAGTCTGATTTCTCAACTTGAATTAGTTTTTATTTAATTTTTCTTTCGTGAAAATCAATGATTTCTCAGGTCAAGTAAACGAAGGGTTTCTGAGTTATTAATAAATTGTATTGTTGTCTTTGTATTTCTTCTTTGGTTCTATTACTCCACCCCCCTCTTATCTTTTTCAGAATGGATATCACAGGTATTATTGATTTACAGTGGTTTACTACAACCGTTCAAGACAACCGTTACATTGTTAAAGAATTAGCATTTTCATCTCTTGATCGAAATTGTCATCAGAGTTTTGTTTTTAAACCTCCGACTGACACTTGTTCAGAGTCAAATGTTATCCCAGAAAAAGCTGACTGGATAACTAACTTTCATTTCCAACTGTCATGGACGGACGGAGATATTCCATACTCCTGTTTAAACCAAATTCTTCTAAAACTAGGTGATCAATTTAGAATAATTTATGTGAAGGGATTGCAAAAAAAGACATTTTTAGAAAAATTTTTGCCTCAAATCAAAATTATAAATATTGAAGATTTCGGTTGTTCAAAGTTGATTTTGCTGAACTCCAAAAAAACGTGTCTGAGAAAACATTCTAATTGTGCCCTTGCAAATGTTGACAAAATAATATCATGGATGGATCTTTACTATAGACTAGGATGTTGGGAAGATCATTGGTAGTTTTTCCATTTTTTTTTTTTATTTTTTTTTTTGCAGGTTATGAACACGAGGCTGTTTAATCCCAAGTCACTTGCTTCAATTTCAATTGCTTCATTAAATTTTGAAAGCGTTCATACTCTGCTTTTGTTATGTAATTTTACATCTCACATTAAACTTCTTTTACTCCAATTTCATGCAAAACACGTGCTTTCCGAGACAAAGCACAGAATTTACACTTCCGAATGGAATGATGATATTGATTATTTCCACCCTCAAAATTCTCAGCATCTCATGAAAGATCCTGGCAATACCAGACATATTTGCAATCATGGATGTTATAATGAATTTATGAATACGGTACTTCCTTTAAAAAAAAAATTGGTGATACAGATTTTAACTTTTATTTGTTCCTTGTAAAGAATTTTTACATGCACAGTCGTCCTTTTAATTTTTACCATCCAATGCTTTTCGAAATACGAAAATATTTAGTTTTTGCTGTTTTGAATGAGCATTTGGAACATCCAAATTTTCATTTTCCAAGAATAGAACTTTACATTCAATTCACCAAAACAGCTGAATATGATCATTGGAATAAACTTTCTCGAATGTTAAATTAAATTCTAAAACATGGAAAAACAGAAATGTTTCCTTTCTATTCAAGGTTTTGCTTTGGAAAGCATGTTTGTTTTTAAAGAAATATCAGTGTTATGTACTGAAGGTAAAGTTTTTCAGACTTGGGTTTTAAAACCTCCACATGTCACGGAACAGCTTAAGCTCTTCAATAGATATGTAGTATTCAATAGTACATCAGAATTTGGATTAAAATGGGATGATGGATTCATACCGTATAATCATTTGAACCTTCTTTTTGAAACTATTTCGAAACAATTCCAAACTTGGCTTGTCAATGACGAAACCACTTTAAGTCAAGTTTTACCTTTTAAACCTTCTTCCGTATCCCTTGTGGTTATTGAGAAAAGGCAAATTACTTCAGTAGAGAGAGTTGTACCTTTACCTGTGACTTGTATTTATAACCATTCTCAATGTGCAGCCCGAAACGTTGTTGATCTTTCACGAGAGTCAGGTATTCTTTAGTTGTAGTGTTCAATTATTTTTGTTTTCAATTATTTCAAATATTTTTTTCTTTGGTTTTTCTTGTTTTTCTTGTTTTTGTCTTTCTCCTTTCTTTTTCAAATGACTAGAGCAAACTTTTTATTATTTTTCATTCATTTTTATTGTTTATTTATTTTTTAGTTTCTCATACCTACACTTAAGTGAAAATGTGTTTAGTTTCAATTATTGAAATAAAAAAAAAAAAAAAAAAAAAAACTGTTTCTGTACATTCTGATTTGACTTTTTATTTTGTTCCCAACTGTAGATCGTGAATAGTTGATAGAAACATTTTGAAATAAAGTCAATGTTCATTTGAACTGATAAATTTTCTAAGGGGTAATGAGATCTATTGAATAAAAACGTAAACTTTAAATCAATATTTTTATTCACGAAAAAAAATTATGTACATACATACATCCATACACAGTGAAATGTTTTAAAACAAGGAGCAAAAGTATCTAAATTAAATCATTACTGAATTTTCCTTACTAACCCTGTCAAACCCTGATACGTATAAGTTACGTCATGGATTAATATTGCGTACAGAGTTGTATTTGCTGGAAAATTGTCATTTGCTTCAATTTCTAATTGTATATCTAAAGGACCAGGTTTAATGAGTTCTTCATAATAACATCTGACTACAAAAATAGAATTTCCATTTTTAAACTCTTCAAAAGACAAAATTGGCTCACAGAGTTTCTCCCAATTTGAAAACTCCTGCAAAAACCTTAAATATGCATAATAAAAGTTGAGACATTTTCCGTGGGTAAAATTTTCATTTTGAGTCTCTACTGGAAGCGTCTGACTGTTTAATTTTACTGTAACAGATCTCATGTTTAAATTATCGAACTTGCTAGCATCTACTGAATCTAAATCCATACGATTAGTTTGTGGAATGACAATTATATGTGTGGGAGCTTCAACATTTGTTGTAGTCATCAATTTCCAAGTCTCTCTAGTATTTAGTGGTAACTGTGGATATACATGTGTTTCAAAACTAGCAAAACGTAACTGAAAACTTTCGTTGTTTTTTATTTTGTCTAAAATCATCTTTTCTGGACCTAAATGGAATTTCACTTCCGGCATGTTCCAATACATATCATCTATAGAGACTTTAACTTCAAATTTATCCCCATTTGCTTTCACTCTGTACGCATTTTTATCAGTTCTTGACCTTACAAGGATGAGTTCCTGACGTATACGAAACAGAGGGTCTTTACAGGAAGATGCAAAACCTAAAAACATACTAAGAGGAATGATTGTATAAAATTTACTTTTCCCGTCTGTTATTGGAGAATCCCAACCTGCAACTTTCAAACCTTTTGCCTCCTCTTTCGTACATGTTAAATAAACTTTAGCTGTACTAGTAACACCAACATATTTGCATCGATCTATTTCTACTCCATTGAGCTCATAACGAATCTGATCAAACAAAAATGCAACTGCATTGTTCACTGTTTCAAGCTCCAAACTGTCTGCTGTAGTAGCACCGGGTTTTTTTTCATACTTTATAGTTCCTTCAATAACTATAGTTGAATCTCCAGGAACAGTGTACAAATCTTGACTGTTCACGGGAATTCGTATCTCATCATTATTCTTATAGGTAGCATTATACGGACGATACTTGTGCCACCCATAATACTTCAAAGATTTTATGTATTGCATTTTGTTAATAAATAACAATATAACCTAACTGCTGTAAAACACGTTTATTATACACACTCAGCTGTTTGAACAGGATTGGAAAATTACTTGAGTGGGGTCGCCTTTTTATATTTTTTATTTTACCCATCAGCTTTCAGATGTAATGCTACTGTTACCTCTTCATTCCCAAAATTAACTAAAGTTCCTGTCTGATCCTTTATATTTATAGATATTCTATCTATTGTGTGTGTGTTGACTTTATGATAACGCGGGGGTTTAGGCGAAAGAACCATTTTATATCCTGGAGGTACGGTAGGACTAAAAATAAAAATGCCATGTGCAGCTTCCCCGTTGATATAACATCCACTTGCTATATTACATTCAACGAAAATGACGTTCACATTCATTATTTTCACAGGTAAGTCGGAGCAATATTTTTGCTTTGGTTGTAAAATTTTCTGACTGAATCCCAGAAGAGAACCAATCGAATTTGGTTTGGTAAAATCTATGAGAAATGACGACTCAATTTCACATTGCAATGTGCTATGGTTTGGTTTTATAGAAATTTTGTTATCACCCAGCTGTGATTTTAAAAAACCCTCAAGGTCTTCGAGCTCATAAGCACCTTGTGGAATTATTATAACATTTTCTTTGTTATCTTTTTTAAAATGGAAATATTGATTCGCATAATCCACATTGGGTATAGAGTTGTAAGTAACAAAGTCTGTTAGGCCAATGGAATGTGGTTTTTCCAGTACAATCGGGTTTTTGAATGTACATTCCAATTCGCTTTTACGACCAGAAAGAATAATTAATTCATTCATACTGTTTATACTTTGGGAAGTATAGTTTGATTTAACAGGAATTGGAGACATAAATGTCCGCAAATAGACGTGTTTAGTTTTTGTTCAGTATTATAGTTAAAATAAATGGAGTTACCGCTTAAATACTTTTCAACTTCTTTTGGAGGTGGGAGATCACCAAAACTATCGTAGTAGAAAACTTTATTCCCGTTCTTATGATAAGCAACCCAGTGCGTCCCCATACCGGAGCTAGAATCCAAATTTACGATTCCCATTTCATTGTTCCTCGGTATCATGTGTACTAAGTCATCTCGCATAAAGATTCCTCGAAAATTAGGAATTTTCAATTTTTTCACCATAATTCGTAACATCTCGCTTGTCAAGGGTTTTCGCGGTAACTCCTTTATTAGTTTAAATTATGTGGTTTTTTTAACAACAATCCATAACCTGATTTATAAGGTCGAAGATATAATCCTTTCCCTAATTTCACCGGTTTGTTTGCTTTTCCAACATAGCTTTTTATTCTTTTCACTGTTGTTGCGACCTTCTTTGCTGGAATTCCTACCGTGGATAAAATTGAGTTCACCTTTCCTCCTGATGGAATGGGGATGACGCGTGTACCTCTCTTCTGAGATTTCTTCTTCTTCTTAGTAATTCCACCTCCAATTTTCTTACGGAACGCTTTCCCTGATTTCTTGCGTTTTCCACATCCAGCTCCTATTTTAGCTTTTAATTTCATGGCGTTTGTTACACCGTATGCAGCTATCCGTTCTGGCAAAGATGAATCTTTTGATTTAACTCTTTCCCAAGCTTCGTCTGCTAAAACCAAATCTGCTTTATTACGGACCGCTGTATCAGAGGTTTTACTGTACACAATATCGTGTTTTTTGCAAGCCTCGTCAAGGGGATTAATCCCTGGATCTCCACGTTTCAAACGTTCTTCAAGTTTTGTGCCTGGCCCACAGTATCTGTAACCAGGAATATGAGCTTCAAATGGTAAAAGATCGATCAGTTTATTAATGATCCCACCACCTTTTAGTTTAAGCTTCCGTCCCATTCTACTTTTCATCATTGTTAAACGCTTATATTTATAGTCCAGATGACTACAAAGAGTACAATGTTAAAATTTCAAGATGACATGAGAAAATCTCGCAAAATTCGTGTTGAGGTTTGGAAAGAAAGAATCGTTCTTGGGCACGTATAATGCCTGCTTTACACATTTCATAAAGTAATTCAACGTCTGGTTCAAGGGGTATTACGTCCGTGTTGAGAGTTATTTTGCTTTTTCGGTTATTCTTTCTATGCACACAGATTGTTACCAATCTGCACAGTTTAATTCGACCGTCATCAACGTCAGTTTGCAATTCTCGTTCTAAAATTGAGACAACTTTGGATTTTTTGAATTTCTCTTCCAACATCGAAGAGAACTTAGAAGGTCCATTTAAAGATGAAGTTTGGAGATCGATGGTTCTCTCCTCTGTTGATGACTCAGGTAAACTCATTCTTGAAAAACTATATAAACACTGACTGATACTCTTTCGCATAGACACTAACTTTATCATGGTTTGACTTCCCTTTTATAGTTTTACCAGAGATCTAGACTGAATAATAAATCAGTTTAAAACTATCGATGAAATTCGTTCAACAACCAAAACGTCTTAAGATTCATAACTTAGATCTTTACAATCAAGTTAGGAATCGTAGACGTCGGCATAGTGCACTTCTCCCCGATAGTATCAGATGTCTAATTTGTGGACCATCTAACTGCGGTAAAACTAATGTTGTTGTAAGTCTTCTTCTTGACACAAATGGTTTAAATTATTTAAATGTGTACTTGTACTCAAAAACTCCATTTCAATCAAAATATGAACATTTACGCAATATTTTCAAAAGTATTGATGGTCTGGGTTATTTCGTATTTTCCGAATCTTCAGATATTATCATCCCCAAGCTGCTAAGAAAAATTCAATTTTTATTTTCGACGACGTAGCATGTGATAAACAGGATGTAATACGAGATTATTTCAGTCTAGGACGTCATAGTTTAGTCGACTGTTTTTATCTCTGTCAAACTTACACACGTATTCCGAAACAACTAATACGTGATAATGCGAATCTCTTGATTCTCTTCAAACAAGATGAGCTTAACCTTCGTCACGTATATGATGATCACGTAACTACTGATATGACTTTCTTAGAATTTAAAAAAAATTTTTTCTGAATGTTGGATTGAGAAATATGGGTTTATTGTTATTGACAAAGATTGTGAACGTGATGAGGGAAGGTACAGAAAAGGGTTCGATGTCTATATAAAGAGAAAAAGCTGAATATTTTAGTTAAAGTCAGTCGTCTAGTGCGTAGTGACGAATCGATATTAGATATGATATAAGAGAAATTTTAATGAACGATTATCTATTGAAATGGAGGATTATGATAACCTTATTAAAACTCGTGATATTATTAAAAGGAAGTTTAATGAACTGCGACGAGGACATGTGGAGGTTGCTACTCATCTTGAAAAGCAGTTTAAACCTATAGTCAACCCTTTGAAGGAACTCGTAGAGTTGCAAAAAGAACAATACGAAAAGAAAGATACGCCAACAGCTGACTCTTTAAAAATTGTCGACCAGAAGGAAGACAAATTTCATCCGGAGGAAGATGAAATTAAACTACCAAATAATGAAAATGCAAGTATTAGTGATGAAAATGTAAATTCATTGGTCTACAACAAACTTAGTGATCATGATGACTCACCGTCAGTGGAAACTGAAAATACTTCAAATATACATTCGTACTTTCTCGGAATATCAAGGAAGAATAGAACTTTTGATTTTATTTATGGGTTGAGAAAAGCAGACACAGGAAAGTTAATGATTGGTAATCAATCAGTCTCTATTGGTGAGACAAATGAGCTTGCTGTAAAAAATAAGAAATTTTTTCTCACATTAGGTTTAATTGAGCTCTTATGTAAAAAAAATCCGCAAGATTACACCACAGACGATCTCGAAAACTATAAAAGAATCTTAGAGCTTACTAACGCTCATAAAATTCAGTACGATTCCTCAGAAAAAGTATACCGTAACAAATCTCAGAAATATAATTTAATTATCTCAAAGCTCTTTCCTCCCTTAAACGAGGTGAAACGAAAAAAAGGATCGGGAGTGTTTGTGCCGCAAGCAGAAAAAACATATATATACTGGGACGATCCAAACGAATTAGCAGAAAGATTATTTTTACTCTTGGCAGAGAGCAAAGCTGGTCATACCGGACACGATCGAGAAATTTTAAGTATTGAAGAAGAGTTACGTGAGGCTGGGCATATAAAATGATGAATACCGCGATGGCCAATTCTGAAAATGATGAAACATTTACAGACACAACTGAGAATGTTCCGTTACCGAACGCCGAAAAATACACATACGTTCTAACTCCTAATTTAGAAAATGAGGAAGATAAAAGTGTTCAACCAAGTAATAAAGCAAATAACTTATCAGAAGATGGAGTATACGCAGCGAAAAACATACATTTGTTGTCCGATCCAACTTCTGATAAAGATGGTGTGACAAAAGAATATGCAGATCAGCACTTAACTCGATTAACTAAAGAAATTGATATGGTGAATGTTCTCGTTACAAATCAAGCGGATAAAATTAAAAATGTTGAATTTGATATGAAAGATATCGACGAAAAATTAACAAAGAAACTGACACAAGATCAGAGTCTTTTAAGTAGCATCAGCAACCGAGTAATTCAGATAGAAAAAAACTTATCGGAGAAGAAAGATAATAGAATGTTTTTAGACACTCTTTCCAGTCTTGAGAAAAACGTTCAAACTATAGAAAATACCTTGCATCTTCTCCCACACGAAACTATTAAAATTCTACCAAATCTTGTTACTGACCTACAACTTATGAAACTAAAACAAACGAGAATCGGAGAAATGGAAGACAAACTTAAACAAATAGACGTTTTACATGAAAACGTTCTAAATTTAGATAAGAAAGTAAAAGAAAATTATGAGAAAATTAGACAAGAAATTACGGGAAGGGATGAGACTTTACAAAAACTTCGATCTATCACAAGCGATCCGAAGTTACGTGAAAGAGATTACGAAAAATATTTAGAATTAGAAACAAAAATTGGAGAGATAGAAAATAACTTTGAAAGGAATAGTCAAGAACAAGGAAAGTTTAGGGAACAAATGAAGGAAATAACTAATGACTTCAAAACAATTCGAGAAGATTTAGGTTGCCGGACCAAAGTAATGATGGAAATAGCAGAGATAGCACAAAACTCATACGAGAAAGCAGTTGCTATAAAAACTACACTTGAAGGTATTTCCAGCAGATTGCGCAACTTAGAAGTTAAACTATAAAAGGATTTACAATTTAAATTAGTTAAATTAGAAAGGAAAAGTCAATGACAAGTAAGCATGTCTATCGATAAATTTGGGACAAGGTTAGAACGTTCCTTAAAAAAAAACGAAACGATTCGAATACAGACACGAATGGATAAGGTGATGATATTAGATGATGATGATCAATACTCCGCACAGAATAAAAGAATCAAACTTCTAAATGACCCACTCAATGAAAAAGACGTGGTGAATAAATCATGGGTAGAAAGGAATTTTTTGAAACTTCAGAACAACTTTGTGTCGATGGGAATGAAAAGATTATCAGAGCTTGGAGAGCCCCGGCAACGATCTGATGCGGTAACGATGGGTTACGTAGATATGAAGATGACAAAATTTAAAGAGAGCTTTGAAAAAGAAATAAAAGACAAGACGAACGGTATGTTTAATCACTTTGAAGACGAACTCAGAAAAATTAAAGTTGAAACGTCTAGTTTGAATACTTTGCTACGTGAGTCTATTAAACACACAAAGGCTGCTTTGACTGAGGAAAAAACAAAATGACAAAAGAAGGTTTAATAGAGGAGTTACATAAATCTGTGAGACGGAACTATCCTCGACGGAAAGTGTTCCTTAAAGGAATCAATGATCTTTGGCAGGCAGATCTCATCGAAATGATTCCTTACGCAAAGGTGAATAAAGACTACAAATACATCCTTATTGTTATAAATGCGTTCACAAAATATGTTTATGCGGAACCTTTAAAAACAAAAACCGGAAAAGATGTCACAGAAGCAATGTCCAAGATACTCAACTCAGTTGAAGAAAAACCAAAGAATCTTCAAACTGATCAAGGATCCGAATTTTACAATAAGCAGTTTCAAGAGCTTATGAAATGTTATGGTATTAACCTTTATAGTGTTTACAGTACAACAAAAGCATGCATTGCAGAAAGAGTCATTCGAACCTTGAAAACAAAATTGTGGAAAACCTTCAGTTTGCAAGGGACCTATCGATGGATAGCAATATTAAATTCAACTGTATATGAATATAACAATACTGTTCATAGAACTATAGGTATGAAACCATCAGAAGTAACAAAGAAAAATGAACAGCTCCTTCTCAATAGAATCAATTCCGTTTCTCGTCCATCCCTAATTAAATCAAAATTTAAACAAGGAGATTTTGTTCGTATCAGTAAGATTAAATCTATCTTTGAAAAAGGTTACACTCCAAACTGGTCTGCTGAGGTTTTCAGAATAAAAAAAGTGCAGTCAACATTTCCAACAACATATCTCCTGGAAGACTTGAATGGTACTTCGATTCAAGGTTGTTTTTATCCGGAAGAGATAAAAAGAACAAAGTTCAAAGATACATATTTGGTTGAGAAAGTTGTAAGGAAAAATAAAAATAAATCATACGTAAAGTGGTGGGGGTTTGACTCGACTCATAACTCATGGATAAATACGAATGATATTCTCTAAAAAGGTAATTCAAGTTTCTAATTCGGTTCGGATACCATTCTGTTCCTCTCACAACCACTTTTTCAATCAATTATACCTGTGCGATTATTAGTGCAAACTCTTCTTTTTTTTTCGTTGATATATCTTTGTCATTACCTTCTTACGTCACTCTTGTCTGTATTTAGACACAAGGAATTCCATGAAATAATTATTTTAGAAAATTGTTTTTACTCTTCACTCTCATTTTTTAGTTTGTGTTTTTTCAAGCAATATCAGCGAACAATCGATAACTATTTGTTCAGATCTGCTCAGTGAGCAATATTATGAATCTTTCCGGAGAAAAGCTCGAGCAGTTATTAATATCTCTTGTCAGTTTCAAAAAGTATTACACAAGTAAATTATCTAATCAAGAACTTGCGGATCTAAATGAATGGATAAAAATTTTACAATTCGTGGAGTATGTTCCTGTTTACAACGAACACTTTGTTATTTGCGCTTATTTTGATGAAAGTTATGTAAGAATACCTAATGTTGCTCAGTTCCCTAATTTATCCTGTGTCTGTCAATCAGTTACTGATATCCTGCGTAAATTCATTAGTTTAAGAAGAAAGTACGGTGTAGACGAGGAATTACAAACATTAATGTTAGGTTTGCATATATAGATACATAAAAATGGATTATGAAGATACTTTACAACTCCTACTTCGAACACTTCAATTTTGGACTATTGTAGAGAAACAAAAAACAATATCGGAAGAAGGACTGGAACAATTACAAGAGGATGTTGATATTGT
Organism: Trialeurodes vaporariorum; assembly: GCA_011764245.1. Lineage (NCBI taxonomy): Eukaryota > Metazoa > Arthropoda > Insecta > Hemiptera > Aleyrodidae > Trialeurodes > Trialeurodes vaporariorum. The sequence continues at coordinate 28,846,041 of VMOF01000388.1, read as the reverse complement.
ATGTCAATATTTAGATAGTACGCCAAATGAAAATGGTCATTTTGAGGGTTGTTGTTGTACTCAAAAATTGATAAAAATTGAAGATAAAATCTACTTACCTCAATATAATTTTTTTAATTATCATGAGTTATTTTTACGAAATCAGCTATCAAAAAGCAAAAAAGAAATTTGCAAATGTTCTCGATTCAACTCCGCTCTCTTCCGGATGAAATACTTTGATAAAGTATATGAATGAAAAGGGAAATCCCTGAGATAGTTAGATAGAGCCATGTAAAAGGAGTATAAACATATGGTAGATATAGATTAGGGTTCAGTTCTTCGTCTCATAGTGATCTCACATGGGTTTATTTTGTGAGCGCTAATCCTGATGAGGTCTGAACCTTACTTTATATCTACTATTATCCACGGACCTTTTGAGTCCAAAATGAACAAAAGTATTTAAAAATTAAAGCCGCACTTTTGAAAGGATTTTTTTTCCGTATGTTCAATGAAAGCAAGTGAGATAGATGAGATGGCTTGTGGGGATTTTCTATTTACAATATCTCGGCTTTATTTTTCAGTGTTTCAGATTGGAAACAGATAATTCTGACTGAAGTATACTGGCAAGTGCCGACGTTTTTCACATTTGCGCTTTTTGCGTATATCCATGGATTTTGACCAAAAACTTTTGGCTTTTAGAGCTGACGTGATACCAAAACTTTAAACTTATCGACCCTGGACTCGTGTAAAGGGGGCGATAAAAATCGCCAAAATTGACTTTTGTGTTCTGGAGGTGTCCCTCTGGAGGTCATGAACTCATGACCCCCAAAAATTTGTTCGGTTATGCCCATGTTTTACTAACCGCTATTTACTTATAGAGAAGGGAACTATCGAAGGATTCGAAGGCAAGGACAATTTCTGTTTAACGATGTTCTTAAGAACGTTAGCCCCCAAACGGAGCTTACGAGATTTTGTCAATCCGGTAACGATATGGCAACTCTGCTTTGCCCCGATGTCGGCAAAGACTCCTACCCTCAACCCCCAACCATCGGTCCAGCCGAAATGAATTTTGTCTCTGAGTTTGGACAAATGAAAATTAAGTGAAACAATCAACCGAAAAACGCGCTCCCTCTCCAATCTTACTTTTCACAAAAAAAAGAAAGACAAAAGGATTTCACAGCGCGCATGCGCCGAAAACACTCGCGCAACATCGTGTACCGGTTACCGGAGTGCTACCCAACTGACCATTCACATCGGGCGTCATCGGACTCGATTTTTGTTTCGCTGTGGGAATTTTATCGCAAGTAAAAACGAGGCCGTTTAGCCGTGAAGAGTTCCGATGGGTATGGAGTCTCTGTCCAAACAAATCATTTTTGTGGCTCTATGAGGGAGGAAGGATTAGCGAGTAAAAGCCTTCATTTCCAATCACCTTTTCTCAGTATAACCCATCGGCGCGTAACTCATAATGAATGCTGTCGTTTGATCAAAGAGAAAAGTACGCAAATTCATCAATTGGAATGGAGATCTAGAATTCACCAGAAAATTGCACCGGCGAAACAAAGCTTTGTGTCGTAGTCTACTCGCATAAGCACTGAAGTATTCATTACCACACGTATTACCCCCCCCCCTTTTTTTTACCTCCGTACCACTCTCCGGTGAGTTCTTTAACTCTACCGATCGACATCAACATCTTCTCTCTGTTCAAATGTGATTCTTCGCGTTTTTTAGGGAATTTTGGACATCAAAATCTCCCCGCCATCTCGTCAACTTTCAGACCCCGGATACCCCCCTCAACAAATTTCTAGCCATGCCACTGTTTGATGAACACCCTGGTATTTGACCTTTAGTGTGTGTTTACATGAATAAAATGGGTTGCTTAGAGAAATTGTACAAAGTTAGGACATCAGAACCCCTTCCTTCCTCCCCCACACCACCCCACCTTGACAACTCTCAAACCCCGGACTCCCCCCCCCTCCCTCACAATAACTTTCTAGCCTCGCCACTGCTCGATGAAAATCCTGGAATTCAACATTTTTGCATGTGTTCAAATGGATGAAATTCAACGTTGCTCAATGGAGCTGTTGCAAACTTTTGCTACAGGCTTATTAATAGTTGAATATGGGATAATACCCTGTAAAAATAACGAGTAGCACACTAAAAAATCACGAAATCCACTCCTAAACTCACAAAATGCTTTTAAATGCGAGACGTAATGGCGGCCGAGGCCGCGGTTTTCTTATGGCAATTGTATGCTTCTTCTTCTTCTTGTGTGGTGTTGCGAGAACACCTCGTGTAGATGGCGCTGATTGAAGATAGGGAGCCCCAATGAAAACCGCGGCCCCGGCCGCCATTACGGTCTCACGTTTAAAAGCATTTTGTGAGTTTAGGAGTGGATTTCGTGATTTTTTAGTGCGCTAATCGTTATTTTTACTGGGTATTACCCCATAATCAACTATTAATAAGCCTGTAGCAAAAGTTTGCAACAGCTCCATTGCACGCTAGGTTCTAAGCCGCTCTTAAATCGAGCTCCAGTCTATCTCCATTTCAAATGAGGGTCTTCTTTATATCTACAAAATCAAGCTCCTGTATAATAAACGCGGCGACCTCAACTGTTTTCAAATACAGCGTTTTATGCGTCTGTAAGCGTGTACCGAAAGGGAGGTGGTGGTGAGGGCACAGAATAATACAATCAGAACGGAAACTCTATGTCGAATTTTGAAGCAAATTCATTTCGCGTCCGTCATGTTGGGATATAGGATGTTTACATTTGGATTCGCGCGCGAAAAAAAAAAAAAAATATAGGACATGATCCGCGAAATTTTCATTCGGAAATGCCATTAGAATAAAAGTGAGTCTGGAAACTTTAGATTTCTTTCCAGAATTTACAGAAATAAATGAGTTTCAACACAAGTCACACACGTCCGCTATATCGGGATATATCACGGGAAAAAAAGATTAGTGGAAATAACCATACGGATACCTGATTTTGGCACCTGCTAGATGTTATGGTAAACTTGACCAGAAATATGGTACATTTACCGATACTTTGAGTAAATTTGACGTGTTATTAGGTAACATCACCTGGTACCTAGTCAAAACATAGTATACTTCTGGTTAACATTACCATAACATCTAGCAGGTGCCAAAATCAGGTATCCGTATGGTTATTTTCACCTTAGTTTTTTTTCCGTGATAGGACCTTAGCGTTGCCTATTGGTGCCGTTAAATTCCAAACTTGCTTCCATTGGCTCTTATGGGAGTTTCCGTTCTGATTGTATTATTTTGTGGTGAGGGGACGGTGAGAGGGTGGTGGAGGGATGGGAGGTTTTTCTTTTAGTGGTCCTGTTTTGTCCGGTCTCCAGCATGCAGCGAACGACCTCTCATCTATTCTCAAATGAGGCTTGAGGAATGACTTTCGCCACTCCCACCCGGTGACGGCAATCGTCAAGTTGAGGTAAAAGAGGCGGTTGTGGTGTATGGTGGTAGAGTGGTAGTGGTGCGTGGTAGCGCGAGTAGTGGCCGAGCCAGGCGTTGAGCGTTGATTAGCCTCCGAAGTGAGACGTTATCTCTCTCAGTCACGGCAACCTGTATAAGCTATGGGAGGTCGGGGGAAAGGGGTTGTAAAAGCGCCTTTCGCCGTGGAAAATAGTAACGAGCAGCAGGGAGAGAAGGAAAAGGAATAATTGGACGGTGGTGGCAAGGAGAGAGAGAAGGAGAAAGAAAAAAAGAGTTGGCGCAGACACTGGACGCTAGACGCTATTCACAGTGCACTGTGCACTGTCAGTGTTGCCAGATGTATAGGCCGTATATTTCCTATAAGAATCAATGTTAAATATAAGGCTTTTAAACTCAAATCTGGCAACTCTGTGCTCTGCATTTGCACCTGCGCGCTTCGGATAGCCGGAAATGTGGCCGAGTTGTACAGTAATGTATTGGCATTCCAGCCCCCTTCCCGCACATTGTGTTGTTACCAGTGTTGCCAATTTGCGGAACATATTTCCATTTTTTCTTGTAATGTAGCAACAGTTCCTCATGCAATGTGGCAACAACGTATTCTCTCAATTTAAACCTGCGAAAGACAATCGATTTTTAGGAGGTGCAATCGCTGCCTCAAAATATCGACACTTTTGTGTGGGTTTAAGTGGCGAATTAGCATACTTTTCAAAGTGCGCGAGCCACCACTGTAATTGAGGACATTTATTTTCACGAAGAAGGGCCCATGAAATGGTTGTGATCTTTCTGAGAATAAGGCTTTCCCTACCTTTTACTATAAGCGATTGAGTTGTTATCTCATGAGTAAAATCCAGCTGAACTTATGGTTCATCGAAAATTTACGAAATTCATTCACAGACTCATAAAATGAATTTAAAGTTCAAGGCGTGGTTACGGAACTTCGCAGGTTCCATGGGAGATTCCTATTTAATTTTAGACTTTTGTCTGTGCGTTTCTTTAGAGAGAAAGAGAGAGAGAGAGGGAGTGAGAGAGAGAGAGAGAGAGAGAGAGAGAGAGAGAGAGAGAGAGAGAGAGAGGAGAGAGAGAGGGGGGGGGGGGCAAATTCGATAGGCGTCTCCTATATGATACCTGCCTACTGCCTAGCTTTGCCATCTTTGCACTTAAATGGCGGAGTTACGCAGGTGTCATGGGGGATTCCTGTCTAATTTGTCACTCACTCTATATAGAAACACGCAGAGGAAAGCCTCGAATTAGGCAGGAATCTCCCGCAGTACCTGCGTAGTTCCACTGTTACGCCGTAAACTTTAACAGCTTTCGTATCCCCTCTAACGCGTTAGATCAAGTTGCAGGATTACCAACATGACATCTCCAAAATTCAAACATGAACTTGACCAAAACACCTCAATAACGGGTTTTATGGGTTTCATTGACTGAAAGTCGTGAACGGATGACCCTCCATCCATCGTCAAATAACTCTGCAGTTTCACGGCCTGTTTCGTTGATGTGCAGAGCTGACGGGCTGTCAAACTGCACATCAACTGAACATGCAACGGTTGGCTCATCTGCTGTTTGTGGTGGATTTCGGCTCATCGATTGCTTTGATCAAACCTGTTTAATTTTGTACAAAACACCCTAAAGTCATTTTGTGAGTCAGTGAGTAAATTTCGTAATTATTTACTGTGCTCTTCGTTATTTTCGCTGGATTTTACTCTAGTATTAGCTATTCAATCGCTTACAGCAAACAGTGGCGTAGCGTGCAATTTAGCAACGTTGTAACATATCCATTTAAACCCATTAAAAATATCGAACAATAGGGTGTTCGGTGAACACCTTCACATTAGACCTTTTACATGGGTTTAAATAGACACAGTGCAACGTTGCCAAATTACACGCTACGCCACTGACAGCAAAAGTTAGCAAGATCCCTATTACGAGAATACCGATAGTCGGTTATGCAACAACAGCCTTTGATGATGAGTGGAGTACCTCGCTTTCGCCGATTGCCTGTTTTAGAACGTATACACTTGGTGTGCACTCGTCACTCGGAGGCCTTCTGAGAAACGTGGCTCGTGCTTTATTAATATCTATTTCTTATGAAGCAATAGGAATGTATCGATAATTCAGGGTTTTAGTACCCCCTCAATCGATTCTTTTTCATAGAATGCCGAAGAAAGAAAAACAATGGTCGGTTATTCGACTTCGTATTGGCACGACCATGAAAACCAGACGTACTATGCGCCGAGAACTTTGCAGAGATTTAAAATTTTAACGCTCATCATTTTCATGAAGATATAATGCCCGGACAAAAACTGTGAATTGTTACATCATTCAACCCTCGTTTTATCGTAGAAAAAAAATAAAAATGAGCCAAATCGGACAATAGCGCTTTGGGTCAGACGAATGTGCAAGCGAGCGCGGCAGTCGGGGTAATGACCCTATATATTGAATAGGGGCAATGAATTGCTCCTATAGCTGGTGTCCATAAATCATTACTGCGCTTTCCGCTTTTCCACCCCCTCTCTCTCCCCCTCTCTCTCCATCTCTCTCTCTCCCTCTCTCTCTCCCCCCCTCTCTCTCGCCCTCTGTTTCTGTCTCCCTTCCTCCCCCCTCTCTCACACTATCCCCCCCTCCTCTACCTTGCTCTTATTTTTCTCGTCTCCACCCACGCTTTATATCTCTTCATCATTCGCTCTTTTGATTAATAATGGGATGTTATGATTCGTTTTCGATGAAAACCATCATTTGGTGTCTGCTGGTATTTCGGGGATCTTGCAGAGTGGCTAATTAATGCGAGCAGATCATATCAATGTTGTCAGATCTAGACCGTTTCATCAATCCGATGCATATTGCGGAGCGACCACATGATTTAACCCTTCCATTAGACCAGTTCCCTAGATTAAATGAATGCTAATTCAATCAACTTTAGTGGGTAGTTGAACAATCTGTCTGCGCTGTAGTTATTTTGCCAAACCTTCTGATTGAAGGCACTCAATGAAACACTATTTTGCAACTGTCAACAATTTGGGGTCTTTTTTACCATCAACGAAACAAAAATGTCACAGTGTGAGATAGTTGGAGTTACAAGAATGTCAATAACTGATTCTTATACCCTGGCAGTGGCGGATCCAAGGGGGCACGTGCCCCCCCCCCTCAGAAGCGTCAAATTTTGTCTTTTTTCTATAGGAAATAGCCCGAAATTGCTTCCACCAACGTTTCAAATTTCAAAATTTCACAGGCGTGCCCCCCTAGAAAAATTTTCTGGATCTGCCACTGTACCCTGGCGTGGTATCGAAAGGATTGAAAGGGAAGGAGATTGGACAAAATTCTGTATTTGATGTAAGTACTTTTACTTTCAAAAGAAAATATCCCGGTCGAAATTTTTATTGATAAATTTCCCCGTTGTCTCCAATGGAAAATGTCGATTTTTCATTACGTACTCAGAAAAGGGCATCCTGATTAGTCTTTAAACTCTTGAAAGCCTCAAAATTGTTCAATGGTTGCCGAGATTTAAGAGAGTAAAAATTTCGACTAGCGTACTTTCTTTTGAAAGTCATAATACATGGTATTCAAATAGATTTTTTACCTGCTAAAGCTTTTCGGCAACCGCCGCACTGTGGTCTGAGATCGAAAAAAAGTGGCCAAAAATCAGTGATGAAAATTCATCTAAAATCATTGTTTTCGACGTTTCAAAATCAATCAAACTACTTTCCAAAGACATTGCTGGGTTAAGTTGACTTGTTAAAAGTGATCTCTATGATTAAAATTGGTCTTGAAAGCTTAGAAATTATAATTTGGTGAAAAATTTAGTCTCTGATTTTTGGCCACTTTTTGACGATCTCAGACCATAGTGCGCCGTATTATCAGAGCATACTACGAAGATCCAAAATTGAGAACAAAAATTGAATTAAATGAAAACGAGTCAAACATAACCGCAATGAAACGTGCTGAATGCTGCTAAATGATTAAACAAAAGACATGAGAAATTCATCGATGTGTAAGTTACTATGAAGCACTTTTCTCAGCATAGAAATTGCTTTAATTACTTAGATCTAACTCCCTCACTGTCGCCCGCTCATTCAACCGCCATCTTGTAATTTTGCTAAATGCATTTACTGAGTTTGTGAGTGGATTTTGAAACTTTGTGAACGTTATTTTCAAGTGATTTTATGTAGGAATCGACCCTCCAGTCTCCACAACGCTATAGACTGTTTTAGTAGAGCGATATATCGTATCGATTGCCGTCCGAGGGCCTCTGGTTCCAAACAAACTCTGGTTCAATGTAATTTCCCCATAAGCGAACTTTTGAACGGAAATTTAGGGTATTAAATCAAACAATTAATGCGACCTTTTTGCGATTATGAATTCTACGTCCTCGAAAATGCTTAATTATGCCTGGTTCCTTGACTAAAACTGCCGGAATCAATAAGATATTACAGATTAAATGTTGCATTTGTAGGTTAGAATCGCCCGAAATCCCGCCAATTCCACAACAACAACAATAACATTTGGGTGATTCCAACCTCCAAACGCATCAATTGATCTGTAATATCTCGTTGATTCCGGCAGTTTTACGGGTGGAACCAGGCAAAATTAAGCATTTTCGAGGACGTAGAATTCATAATCGCAAAAAGGTCGCATTAATTGTTTGATTTAATACCCTAAATTTCCGTTCAAAAGTTCGCTTATGGGGAAATTACATTGAACCAGAGTTTGTTTGGAACCAGAGGCCCTCGGACGGCAATCGATACGATATATCGCTCTACTAAAACAGTCTATTGCAAAAGTTAGCGACAGACCCATTCGGCATCGCTGGAGAAGATTCAAATTTATGAGTAATGCTTCGATCCCCCCAGACAAGTGTATAATTGAGCTGCAGTTGCTTGAAAAAAGTCCCATAAAAGGTGAGGTCTGCTGTTTCCGAGAAATAATAGCTAGGATGGTGTTGAAAATCTTGTGAAGAGCAGATCCGATGTTTTATCGGCCCCTTTTTCCAGCGACCGCGAGAAGCTCAAGCTCACTTCATTAACCATTAATCATCCGTCCAAGCATCGTGCGGTGTAGTGTGTATGAGATGCATCATCCAAGAGACAGAGAACGATGGATTTGTTTCGTCATGACGTCACGTAGACGTTTCCAGTACTTTGTTTTCAACTATTTTCAATAATGGGTCGAACTAGACTGCAAGAAGTGTGCTTATAGTATATTGAGCGAAATGTTTCTAATCTCAAATCCCAGTTTCGTCCAGTTGCATCCCTTTACGTCAAGAATAATTTATCGTATTTTTCTGTGCGACGGACGGAATAGTTAATATGATAGATGAGAGTCGTTTGTAATTTTCCTAGAGTTTGATGGATTACACGGTTTACGGATTTCCTCACACAAGGATCCTTGTTGAAAATCCTACATTACCATATAAGTACGAGCAGTGGCATAAGTCCTGCGTCGACATAGTTATAGACGCGACCTGTGTTACACGTGAAAATAATGTCCTCTTCTCTTTCATTTCCTTTTGTTTCCTCGGAAAGATGAAAAGTTCGGGTTACGTGTAATGCGGGTTCCATCAAATCTTGGAAGCAGAACTTCTGTAACTTTTCGTTCTGGAAAGTGGGCAGGGCAAACACTCAAACAGTCCAATAAAACACATTGTAGATACCATTTGAAGAATTTTTTGGTTATGGTTTAGTTATAATTTTCCCTATTTTTTCCCTTGTATTTTAGAGTTTAATTAAAAGAGTGACGTACACAGATGACGTCCATCGACCTCAACGACCTAGATACCAAAGGTGTATCCAGAAAACATTCTGGGGGGGGGACCACTCTGGGTGGGCGAAATTTCATTTTTTGCCATTTCGACGCTTTAATGTTGTTTAGTGTTTACCGCCTTTTCCTCCCTTTTATTTTGACGTATTTTTTCAGGGATCCCCGGGGGGGGGGGAAGTGGTACCCCCTCTCCCCGTATACGCCCTTGCTAGATACGTAAGAAAAGTTATGAAAAATTGCTCTTTAGTCCTAACCAAAAATCCTTTTAAGCGAACCAAAACTTTTGTGATCTCTACCAAAGCTTTCGTATGCTACAAAATACAGAACTTTTGCTGTGTCATGTTTTATTTGCTTTTTTTCTTTTTTTTCTTTTTTGGTCCCATGGTTTACTTTAGCAAAAAATGACCACTATAGTTTTTCTTTTTGAAAAAAAAAAAAAAAAAATCTAATTTTTTTTTTCTCTCGGAGAAAATAATTATTTTTTTTGGGGTTCTGGGAGGGGAGCACTCTCCCCTATCCCCTTTAATTATGGCCGATTACTCAATGAATTCCAACGTCTGAACTTGAGAAATGGAATCTGCAGCGCACGAGCCAAGCCGCGTGTGTAGTCTCTGTTTGACTCAGCTGTTCGCCCGTACACGTGTGGCGGGTGGCCTGAGAAAACTTTGGCAGAAACTTGTCATTTCTCACCCCAAAAGAATTTGACCGGCCTCGGAATAAAGCCTGACCGAGTCAGAAACAGGGGTGACGCGGAATTGTTTTTTTATGTAAATTGCTCAACAAATCGTTCCGATATCTTGTAAATCATAAATTCTTCACTCGATGTGTGTTGCATACGATTAGGGTGTGCGGGTAAACAAGGCGCCGATAAACTCAACATCTTTAACATGAAATGTTACTGGAGTATTTCTCCTCCTCGGAACTTTTTATTTGTTTTCTCACCAGTTGAACTTTCGAAAAGATTCAAGGTTTTTCAGGAACTTTTAGTTTCTGTCAGGTTTTGAGAAGCCTTTTCCGGGTCTGATTTTCCTTCTCTGCCCTTCTTTTAAAAGGGGGAGGGAAAGCCACCGTTTTTGTATTTTGAAAGAAAACTAAATATTTAGGATCATACTTTTAACTCTCCTTAGCTCTGTATAGCAGTATTATAACGAGAGTTTTCCCTGTAAATCTGTCTAGTGTGAGAGATATCACGAAAACCATCAGGTATTCTGAAAAGTGTATGCATGTACCTTTAAAGTTTAAAAAATAAGAGGCAAACAAACAGAGCCCGTGTGAAATTGTCCATAATTCCATCATGACTGCCTCCATTAGTCCGTTGTGCCCAGTAGCGGCTCGTGAAATGCGATGTATCGATTTCTTTTCCATTTAAAACTATAGAAAAGTATCGATCGTCAGGGGGTGCAATTGAACCCCCAAGTAATCGATACTTTTCTATAGTTTTAAATGAAGCGGACATCGATTTATCGCATTTCACGAGCCGCTACTGATGGTTGTGCTGCAAAAGCACATCTCAGAAAACCCCGCTATTCAGTCATAGTCATAGCCATAGCTCGTTGCAGGTAACTGAGAAATAATGAGAAGCACTTAGGTAAAAGGGCGGATAAAAACATTCGGTGTGCAGTCCCTTGCTCAAAAATCCTGTTTTCGAAAAGTTATTGCGTGAGATTTTGATCCAACAACCAGAGCGTACAGTCTAATTTATTGTCAGATGATTATAGAAAACTCAACCCAACACTTCATAATCTCACACAATAACCTTTTGAAATCAGGTTTTTTGAGCACGATCTCACCAGAGCTGCCGTTTTTCGTTTATAATTAAAGGCATTTTTCAATTCACCGATTTATCCACCGGATGAGAAAAGATTACACAGTTCAGTTCACTGTATGGCTGCAATGCACGAATATACTCTATGATCTGTAATTGGAAACGCCGTTAATTAATTAAAACATCCATGGGTCTTTAACCCCTTATGGGCCAAGCCCGAGTATACTCGTTTTTCTCCTCAAGTCTTTTTCACATTGAGTCTGTCTTCATTTCAGATAAACGCAACTCTAGATGAAAACGTTATAATAGATAAGGTCTCGTCTAGTGCCTTCAATTCGTCGAATAGGCAATTCCAACTCCCCCAAGTACGAACAGTTAACTACCTTCCCCAAAGAAACGGAGGAGTGGTGTTCTCTTCAACTAACCTGGTCTTTAAAGGGTTAAAATGAGTCACCGGCGACTCCATCAGATGAGAAAAGATTACAGATGCGAGTATTTTCGTGCCAGTCATACGCTGAACTGAACTGTGTAATCTTTTCTCAACCGGTTGAATCATCGGTGAATTGAGCTTTGAAGCACACCTTTTGTTTTATCCGCCCTTTTACCAGAAGTACTCCTCGATTAGAAATATCAATAGAAAGAGCATCAAATGACTAGCAGGTGTTCAAAAATTCCCACCTCTCTTCCGGAATCACGCGGAAGGTATCACGGAAGAAAGAAAGCACGCAGAGGTGAGATCAATCCTTGAGTGTTCGCGGCGCGCAGCTGTTGAACGGTATACGTAGACACTTAAGTGTTGCAATTTAAATCTGCGAGGGTGTTTTGTCACGCTAATCCTTCCTCGAGACACAGAAAATTAAGCATGAGCTAAGAAAATCTCCAACTGCAGAGCCGCCTAACATCCTACAGTTGTACGCAATTAATTACGCGCATTCTAAATCAAATCTAGCTGAGCATCAAATCCTTTCTCCTCTCACCCCCACCCCCACCCCCACCCCCGCCCCAGCGCTATCCCTATGCCACCGTTCATTCCTGATTTGCTTTGGTTCTGGGAAAAATAACGACACGGTGTTGCCAGTTCGATATAGTGGGCGAATATGCGTATAAAACAGTGTTGTCAGATCGAGGGCAAAAAGCCGTATTGTCCCCATTTAAATCAATGTAAAGCGTACGGCTTTTTTACCCCAATCTGGCAGCACTGGTATAAAAATAGAGCTCAATTGCACGCAACGCGAGTACTCAATATTTTGATGATGGTAAGTTATAAAATGGGACGTTGAAACGTTCGAAGCAAATTCATTTTGCGACTTATTTTTGTTTGGTTTAAGGAGACCAAAAATCTTACTAAAAGTTTTTGCCATCTGATTTTAGTAATTATCTTTTAAATGTTTTTAATCCGTCACATAACATTTCTGCCGTTAAAGGTACAATATTGCCTGAACAGTACAGTTAGACTAATTTTTTTATTTTCTCGAGGTCATTAATGAATTTTACTTGTAAAATTACCGAGAGATACCAATTTTCATGAAATTTTGTTCATAATCGTGGTCGCTACTCCAAAAAAACCTGAATTTTGTTAAAACTTTGGGGGACTGTTGCTCAAAAGGGGGGCATTTTTGGACCCATGTTTACGGGCAAAAAGTCTTCTTTTTCTTTGAAAAATCACCTCCTTCATTTATGCGTGTTAATCTTGGGACACCCAGCATACCCTCGGTCGATTTTTTGACCACCGTATAGTCGGTGGTTCATCATGGACCTCAAATGAATTGATCTGCGGTGTTAGAATGAACAAACCGAGGCAATACCAGCATTCCTCATAGGTAATATGAAGAATGAAGAATTCTGCAGGGTCATACGTCAACCGGATTTTTTCCCCGTGCATGTTAAGTCGATAGTATGATTATTATAAATGTGTGTGTTGTACTTTTTTTTAATCGATACCTCGAACACTGACTTAAAAGTCCATCATTTGTATTAATCAATGTTTGTTCGCACGTTTCAAGATTTACTGAAAATCAATGTCTCCCTTTGTTACAGGTAAGAATGTTTATCCTGGCAAAGTTTACGTTAATGGTTACCAAAAGAACCGTCGTTCTGGTGAGTCTTAAGCAAATCACTTGTTAAAATCAATGGGTCAGTTGAATGGATCTTAAACTTCTGATTCTTGAAGATGTAACGAGGCGAGGAAAACGGCTTAGGGTTAAAAACAGTTTTAAAGTTACAGCAGCTGACCCATTGATTTTTTTTTTTTTTAAATTTTTGAGTTTTGAAGAATTGTGGAGTCGGGGCAGTTAATTACGCTAGGCTCATTCTCGCAGGAACTGTGCACTTTGCCTAGTCAAACCTACACTACTGGTTAAATTCGAAGGTATTCGCCGAGCACCCTCTCTTTCATTGGTTTTTCTTGGACAAATTGCACCGTTGTCAAATGTCGTGACTTAAAAAAAATAAGGGAAACTGTCAGCAAATCCAAATTGCAAAACCGCAAAACTCCATTGAGGGTTCTCAGGAGGAACTCATCAGCCTCAGAGGAAATGTGCTCCCTCCCCACCTCTCTTAGGAATATTTGAAAAACTTACTCCTCAGCGAAAGTCTCTATTTTGAACATTATTGCCTTATTGTATAGGCCATCAATTTTAACCTCAATACTGCCCTCCTTCACGATTCTCCAAACTATAAGCAAAAGACAAACTATATGTTGAATCAGTCTAAAAGCGAATTTCATTATGAGGTTCAGCTGAAGACTTGAGGTTCGGAACTTTTCGGAGGATATCGATCGCCAAAGTCAAAGAAACCATTTCTAGCCAATCAGGAGCGTTGTTTATTGTTGTCGCTCACCGCTGAGTCACTCTTTTCGCGGCTCCATCTCATGGAACGGATGCAAATTTTAAATCTCGGGTACACAGAGAAAAAAAACTTCGGTTCATATTGAATACCGAGGGTGTTTGGTTCCAGTAACCGAAGTTTTCAGTTGTAAGTGCCGAACTTCAGTTAGGAGTACCGAAGTGGTTCAGTAGGAACGAAATGTGAGTCATAGTATTAGTCACACTTACCGAAACCTTCGGTACTCCTTACTGAAGTTCGGTAGTCACAACCAAAAACTTTGGTTACTGTAACCGAACACCTCGGTGTTCCATAATACGAGCCGAAGTTCAGTTCTTATAACCGATTTTTTTTTCTCCGTGTACAGCATCGGTTTCATCCATCTTTGCCGAACGAACAGTTCGGGTGAGGTAATGAAATGCACCAACCGTTGGTTCGGGTGAAAATCTTCGCTCAAACCTCATAATAAAATTCGCTTTAACTATGGAAAGAGTGGAAGAACTGAATAGGTAACTGGTGGTTACGTTTGCATTTCTTTGTGACTTTAGTATAAATTATCTTTTTTATCTGTATCATTTTCATCGGATGTTGTTTACACTGATTACCAAGATCATAATTTTAAGGGTGTATACCACCCAAATTTTTCGATTTTTTTTTTATTTTTTTGATTTTTTTTTTTCCACCAATTTTGTAGAGGACAATTCAGGGAATACGAGGATATTTTTTTTTAATTTTAAGGAGGTCGGAAAGTATTTTTAAATTAATTTTAAAGTTTATGAGTCAACATTGCGAAATTGAGAACCATTTGATAACCATCTGTTTCTTATTTTTTTCTCATGTACTATTTGTTAATTTGCTTGTACTGAAAAATCAATTTTTCGCTTGTTTTTTCAACTTCAAAACAGCTTTTCTCGAGTACTATGATAGCTAGAGACTTCAGGTTTTTTTTTAAAATGTGCAGAATTTTATGCTCTAGGTACTCTTGTATGGATTTGCCCTCAACCTAACATCTCAAATATCTATTAATGTTTTAAAAAAAAAAAAAAACCATGAAAAAAATGTCACATCGAAGAAACATTAAGAAAAAAATACTTCCTCTCGACAAAAAAAAAAAATCCATACAAGAGACCCTAGAGGACACTGATACCTTTCATTTGAGACCAAGACCAAGGTGATTGAGCAATTCTAACTCTAAAAAAGCTGTTTGAAAGTTGTCAACGTTTTTTCAGGAAATTTTTTTTTTAAGGGGCAGGTATGCAACCAGCTTCACAAAAATTTCAGGATCTCTAATTTACATCATTATGTGTTACCAAAAAGAAAATTGAGGGCTCTAAGTCATCAGGAGCGATTTTTTTAAATTTGGGTGGTATACACCCTTAACTTTTGTTTTTCCTCACTCAAAATTCAGGAGAAACACAAGTGAGTAGTTGAAATGTACAATGAGACAATGTACAATGTATGCTCCATCAACTGTAGCAAAGATTGTATAACTTCTTCTCTATTGTGTAAGAAACTGAATGTATTTATCTGCGTCGCTTTTCCTCAAAAAATCCATTAATTTTGACATAAATTTTGGATCGTTTTTTTGGACTTCTTGGGAATCTTGGGTTTTCATTTTGACGAAGTTGCTCAATCTTTGCAACATCTAATAATTCCGCATACCTCATCACATATTTCCTCTCCTAAAGTTCTCTAGCATCCGTGGAAAAAACTGCTTCACTGAATTTCTTTACCGATCCCAAGTAAGAAGCAGGTGGCAGTTGTTTTGCGGGTCCTCTCGTCAAAAATTAGCTATTTTCGTTCCTCTCGTATTTGTTCGTTCAATGCCCCTTCTTCGCCATCATCATCGTAAATTTAACAGTGGGGTTCCAAACTCAAGCCGTAGATTCGATAGAATGCGGTGGTTGCGTGACGTGGCGTGGCGTGGCGTGGCCTGGCGGTGCAGCAGGTTGCATACTTCAAAGATTCAAGGCGGTCTACGATGAGAGTCACGGAGCGACTGTAGATGCGTGCGTACACGGAAGAGACTGAGCTGTGAATGGGGGTGTGGGTGGTGATGGTGAGCTCCCGGAGTTAGGGGTTTGGAAAATGGGGCGGGGTTTGGGGGGGGGGGCAGGGTGGCGGAAATGCGAGAAAACGGGGAGACTACAGTCGGGTCGGTGCAGCACGTGGAAGAGAAGGGGTCGTTAACCCAGAACTCGGGTCGCGCCGCGGCCTCGAATGCGATGTTGCCGCATCGCGGAAGAAGCAACCCCTCCCTGAATTCAGCTCCTCTTTCATCATTTCCTAAATTTCAGTCGATGTTTTAAAATCTTTAAAAATTCGCGCTTACTTAACATGATTTTTTTTTTACTTTTCTTTTATATCGTTTGGTCAGGTACAATGTATTAAAATTATTTTATCTTAAAAAAGGGGAAGGGGGAGAAGAACTCCACTTTATTTTAGTTTTTTGTACTATTTTTTTTAGGAAAGCTCCTTTGATGGAGAAGGTTAGACTATAATTTTTTTTTTATAATTCAAAGGAAAACAATAACATATTGATGAAATAAATAGGGTCTTTCCAGCAAAATTTTGAAAATAATCGACTCTTTAAGGAACCATCTATGATAAGCTTTATGACGGATTCTTGGCCAGGAATCAGTCTTTCTCTCCCTTCGCCCATCTGAACTCATGTGTTGGAAAAGCACAGAAAGAGGGGCTGAAGTCACGTGACAGCCGTTCTTACTATCATTTTCTAACACATGAGTTCAAATGGGTAAAAAGAGAGAAAGACAAATTCCTGGCTACTGCTGTACTGTATAATGTTTCGTCCTTTGAGGTATGAAGCATGGTTATGGACTGAAAAACTTGATAGAAATTTCTATCCGTCTGCTTGATTTTGAGACAGAATAGTAGTCTAGTAAATTTGAGCTAACGTCAGTCAGAAGTGTTTGGATGCGTTTTAAAGTAAAACGAAGCCTTTCACTAGTTCACTCAACGTTTGCTCAAATTTTCCAGACTGCCACGTTATCTTGAAGTAGAATTATTTTTCGGCAAATATAAAGAAAAAGTTTCACGAAAAGACAAATTTTCGAAGAAATGTCGAGAGGAAACTTTTAATGGATTTCCAGGGTGCTTTTTGTAAAAATCAAGTTAGTGCAAGTTTAATAGATAGTCAGTGGAACGATGTTTTCCCGTTTTCTATTTTCGGCATAGGTGGATCCAAGAATTCGTATTTCCCCTCTCTCAGGCCTTTTGAATACACGTGTTAGATAAAGATAGCGAAAAGCGCCAGGGGTCTTCCCGTGAACCCAAGCTCTCTCCTTTACTATAATACAAGCGCTCAAATGAGAGAAGAGAGAGAAATGAAAATTTCCGAATCTGTCGCTGCAGTATTTTCCACGGCTTCTTCTCAGCTTTTGTAAGAAGCGGGCAATATTTTATCCAGGCGAGCAAGTCTTTTATTTCCACCTTATCTGGTTCAATAGAGTTTATCAAATCAATGAGTTTTGACAGGTCTATAGGGGACAGCTGTCTTCCCCCTTTTACGCCATTGCGCCTTTACGTGTCTGTTGCACGTTTTCAACTTTTTTCGTTTTCCATTCTTATTTTTTTGTATGCATTTGCTTATTGTATTGTCATCATACTATCAAGAATGAAACATTGTATTCTTGCAACATTTAATTGCTGCAGAGGATCTGTAGGGCGTTGTTGCGGGGCACAAATACAATGTTGGATTCACGGTAGCACAAAAATATCTCATTGTGCAAAACTTTCACACTTTCAGCGGTTGTATCGACGCCGCACTATGTGGTATTTGACCGAAAAAGTTGGCATAAACTGTTTCTACTGTCCAAATAACTTGAAATTTGGTATTTGGGGGTACTTTTTAACGCTGAATTCAAATTTCACATCAGTTTTTCAAAATTTGAAAATCCAAGATGGCCGCCGACAAATTTTTTGGCTAATCGGTCGGCAGCCATCTTGGATTTTCGAATTTTGAAAAACTGATGCAAAATATGAATTCAGCGTTAAAAAGTACCCTTGGATACTGAGTTTCAAGTCATTTAGACGGTGTTGCCAAATTTCACTCTTGTAGCGATGTAGCGCTTACAACACGTAAAAACGAGAATTTCGTGCAAAAACGCAAAATTCGAACTAATTTTCCCGGAAAAGCCGCATTTTTCCGCAACTTTTGACTTCAAGGCCTATTAGTACGCACTAAGGACTACCATTTCTCATATATATACCCGCGGGATGTGGCAGGATAATTGAACTTAAGTTCTCTTGAAAATCGGAAAATTTACGTTTTTAGCTGAAAACTTTGAAATAGCAAAAACATATCAAATTCAAATTAAAATTGGATAAAATAGGCATAAACTGATTGTAAATACCTTCAGGAAGACGATCCATGTACAAAAATTTTGTTCTGACTTCATTTGAAACCCCTTTTTTTTACTCTGATTATAGTCTCGTGCTGAGGCTAAATTTAATGGTGGTAAAACTGATTTTTCCCCTGGTGGATTCGAGTTAAATTAATCTAGTTTAGACCCGCTAAATACAAGTTTCTAATGCAAAAATCTATGTAGATTCCGAATATCACAACAGTTTTTCCCAATAGCGACTTTTTTTTTTTTTTTTAGTTTATGCCAGCTTTTTTGGTCAAATACCACATAGTGCGCCGTGTCGTAACGTAGAAATATTTCATGGACATTGCCGGTATTTTTGTCGAGTTCTCTGGAAGAATCGAACCCGAAATTCCAGTTAAGTGATTCAATTCAATTGATGGGGCCGCTCGCTCTTCATTGACATAGCGTGCGATTTGTCAACTTTTAAATCTGTCCATTTAAACCCACGGAAAAGATCGTCCTATTGGATGTTCGGTAAACATTTTCGAACTCGACCTTTAAAAATGGTTTGAACGAAGGAAAACGCTTTGTTGCGAATTTTCAAGCTTCACCACTGATCTTCACCCACTCGACAGGTGTGCTTTTCTTCATAAAAATGCAGCCTAAGTGACCGAAATGAGTGTTATCGTGCGTTGCTATAGGATTAGAGGATTTCATTATGCATTTTATTTTATTCACTTCGTTGCTTTGTTCACTCTGAAATTGGAAACTAAATTTTCACAACATCCTTACAACATTCAACAAAGCGATATTATTAAAAATTCTAATGAATTTGTGTGTGATAGTCACTTAAAAATAAATAAAATTAAATAAAAGTAAAAGAATGCGGAGAAAAGTGTTGCTCTGAAAATGACCAGAACTCTCTTAAAAAGTTCTAGAATTGAAATTCTCGCAGTTTTCAGGATATTACTGGCTTTTTCAAGTAAAATGCGGGAAATTTTAGCCAAAATAATCTGACATTCTTAATTAGATCACCAGAATTCCTTTCCGGGAACGTTTTATTAGCATTCTGGCCATTTTCAGTAAAACGTATTTCTCCGTGTAGTCAAGTGAAAATAAATAAAAACGAAATAACAGTAAAAATTGATTGGAAAAAATTAACAGTCTATAGTTTTAGAGAGTAACCCAAAAATGTTAGAGAGAATACTCTCTTCTTCCATTTAATCGTAAAATAACTAAGGTAAAAACCAAGCATCTCTCTAAACCCGGCAACGCTGCTGACCGGATTCTGCTGCGCGCCGCGCCATCCATCTGCATGAAATTTAGTCTCTTCCTTTAACCGAGCGTTCGCCCTCCCCCCCACCCTACCCTCGCGAATCTAGTGAGGGTAAGGACGTGCTCACTGCATCCCTCTGAAATTTGAGATTGTAGGGGGAACGCTGTACCCTAGTAGGAGAGAGCCTTGTCAGTTTTAGGGTAAGACACCGTAAATTTTACAATAAAGTTCAATGGGAAGTGCTTGGATTTTTACAGTGTTGCCGGATTCATGACTTTAGGCCGTATGGCGTATTTCCCCCATTTGAATCAACACAAAATATACGGATTTCAACTCCAAATGTTGGCAACTTTCTTTTTACCCTTTTCTGGTTGGCAACACTGCGGCCTTCAAAACCGGAACCCTTGCACCTTCTCTCGCTCCAGCTTGGTGCTTCGCTTGTGTCGGTTGTGGCCTTGCGGCGCTGCGCGCCTTACATACTTTGCTATTTTATCATCGAAACAGAGATGTATGACAAATTGCTCACATATTCCGTTTAAAAAAAGGATGAAATATCTTGCGAACGGAATTATAAGTCGATAACTTTGCCGGACGCACAGGATACCGAGGGCCTATTCGATCACGTCCAAATCTGTAATTTTCAAGCCGATTGACGAGTTTATCAAGATGACAGTTTTACTATGAAGCCAAATTTTTCTTTAAAAGATTGTACGTATCAACTGAAAGCCTTTTTCCTGAAACCTCTTCGGGAAAACCCACGCTCCAATTCAGTGGCATATCCCCCCGCTAGTTTTTTGGCTTAATTTATTTTTATGGAACCGCCACAGCCAACTCTGATTAGAACAATTTTACTGCTCGAAGGCAATTCGAGAGAATATCCATGCCAATCCGAAGTGATTAGATCTGATTGTGAGACCATTAAATCTTACCACTCCGACCGCGGTATACGATGCCAGGACCTCCTAGATAGTGGTCAGTTGCGCTAACCTCTAGACCATGCAGGCCGGCACAATGACCTATTGTCCTCAAATTTTCTTGTATTTATGCAGTTTTTCTCTTTTCTGTGAAAACAATTTTGATTACGTTGGCTCTTTCCAAAACAAGCCAGTCAATAACGTTAATTGAACTCTGAAATACTTAGTCAAGCCTTTTTTTTCCTCCTAAATTCTCTTGTTTCCTTGAATTTTCTGAATGATGTAAGATCTCACGCAGTTTTGTCTGCCAACCTTGGGGGGGGGAGGGGTGGGGCGGGGCAAAGCTGTACAAACTTAAATTAAAATTCTACTCGAGTGACGCAACCGAGCACTGTGAGAATCCCCAGCTTTTGTAAAGTAGTTTCGAATGCAACGTGAGCTGAGGCCAGTTGCCAACGTGAATTGTTGAGAGTTACGCATTTCTCGTCTCTTATGTAACTACGACGATCTTGCTAATGTTGGATCACGGATGACGTTTTCTTTATTCGTCCGTTCGTTCGTTTGTTTGTTTGTTTGTTTGTCAAGCTCAGAGATTACTAACAATAAGCCTAAGAGATATGGCATAACGATTCACAAGTGTTGTTCGACTCCTACGAAGTATGCAATGTGGCGTACGCTGGTGGCCGTAAACATTGTTACTACTGTTGTTGTTTGAAATGAGGTTAGAATCTCCTTAACAGTTAAAATCTTATGAACATTTGACTGGATGATGAGCTCTGAGTATATTTTGAAACTTAATCTGAAAATCTACGACACTTTAATAATCCCATCGGCCACTAAATGACAAAAATTTAGATGTTGCAGAGAATCCAACCTCATTTCCAACAACATGAATAATAACAATGTTTACGGTCACCAGCGTACTGCACGTTGCATCACGGCCATTTTGCAGGCGTTTTTTTTTACGGAGCCCGGCCAACGGTTTTTCAACCATTTTCGTCGCCTCACCTCCAAGAGCCGCCAGTGTTATGGAGTAAGTACAACCAATAAAGATTGCGCAAATTTCAATAATAATTAGTCTGACGAACCAATCCTTTTTTTGTTTTAGTGTGGAACCTCGTTGTGGACGATAAAAATGCTTTAGGGTTTTTTTTCCCCAGAGTGGAAAGAGAAATAACGACAAATTCCTGTATCCGCCCCAGTCACAATCTCATCTCAAGCTCTCTCAATTCTAAAAATCAAATTCCTGTTCAGTCCACATGAATCAATTTTTCAAGGCTCCCTCTTTGCGCGGACAAGTCTGCCGTGAAATTCAGGGAAAAATTCACCGGGTGTTTTAATAAATTTTAAATTTCGAGGCCGGTGCGTGCAAACGGGTGACTGGTTGGAGGAAGTAGAAATCCTCCGAGCGTAAAAATATGGGCTTGATTAAAGCAATTTTATTATCCTTTCGGGAGTCCCCTTTTCCCTCTTCTCGGCCCCGCTCCTCACTTCAGCTGCCTCACGTACTGGTTTTACTGCCGGGCAAGATTTGATTGAAGTCTCGAATCTGCGGCTTTACTCCATTGTCTATCTCATTTGGTTCGTCTTGTTTTTGGACCTGTTTTCAAATCCATAAAATAGTTCGCCCGTGGGTGGTTCTGGTTCCCCTGTATAGATTAACCAAACATCGTGCAAGCATGATTCCGAATGTTATCCATTCACCCGAAATAAATCACATCGGCTCACTCATAAGTCATTTCTCATTCGATGTCTGTCTCTAGAGAAAACTACCCGACCAAGGACATGAATTGGTAAAGGTGGTAGCGTGGGAAGGGGGGGGAGGAGAGAGTAAAGAGAGAAATAAAGAATAATGAAGAAAGAAATATAAGACGGAAAGAAAGAAGCAGCAGTAAATTCGTTCTTATGTTGACACGGTATTTCAACATCGATGACCACTACTGATGTAAATTGAAGAGTTCTTTAGAAATCCCACGTATAAAGCAGAGGGTATGTGGTCGTTCTCAAAAATTAACAATTCAAATAGATAACTGTTTTTGTGTGTGTTTCTGATGAGATGAATCAATTATTCTTTTTATTATTCTTCCAATTGTCAGGTAAGAAAGAAGAATGGAGCTGTTGCAAACTTTTGCTACAGGCTTATTAATAGTTAAATATGGGGTAATACCCTGTAAAAATAACGATTAGCGCACTAAAAAATCAAGAAATCCACCTAAACTCACAAAAAGCTTTTAAATGCGAGACCGTAATGGCGGCCGAGGTTTTCTTATGGCAATTGTATGCTTCTTCTTCTTCTTGTGTGGTGTTGCGAAAACACCTCGTGTAGGTGGCGCTGATTGAAGATAGGGAACCCCAATGAAAACTGCGGCCCCGGCCGCCATTACGGTCTCGCGTTTAAAAGCATTTTGTGAGTTTAGGAGTGGATTTTGTGATTTTTTAGTGCGCTAATCGTTATTTTTACAGGGTATTACCCCATAATTAGCAATTAATAAGCCTGTAGCAAAAGTTTGCAACAGCTTCATTTGTTTATCTCATTAGAAACACACACCATAACTCTTTGAAATATCAATTTCCCAGAACGAGCGTGCCCTCTGCTTTATACGTGGTTTTTCCAAAGAGCTCCTCAATCGTGACCTATCGGCGAGCGCAAACTATTGGTCCGGTGCTTTTCGTGC
Source organism: Trialeurodes vaporariorum (assembly GCA_011764245.1). Classification (NCBI taxonomy): domain Eukaryota; kingdom Metazoa; phylum Arthropoda; class Insecta; order Hemiptera; family Aleyrodidae; genus Trialeurodes; species Trialeurodes vaporariorum. The sequence goes on along the minus strand of VMOF01000388.1, from coordinate 28,823,068 downwards.
GGTGTTAACTTTTTTCATATCTTTGGTCAATGCTCACCGAATAAACTGTTAGCAGTCAACATCCGCATATACCTGTTGTGGAATGGTGAATATTTGTACTTTAGTTTTTTGTTTGAAATATTATCTTCAAGTTCAAACATCAACTTGGAAAAATGGCGGCAAATTTGAAAAGAATCACAATCGGATTCGTGACGAACAAAGTGTTTTTGATTTGAGCTTTAAAGAATATCCATTCCTATGATCTGTGTTTCTAAGAATTACACTTCTTTTTTTTTTTCAATGGACAATGCCTGAATCCTATGTTGATAAGAATTCAATCCTTGCACCTCAAGGAGTATTGTGAATGCCAGAAATTTCGCCGCCTTCAAAATCGGAGTGACGTGTTGCTTTGAAACTACCGGAATCACCTTAGTTTTCATAGAACTCTCTCTCTCTCTCTTTCTCTCTCTCTCTCTCTCTCTCTCTCTCTCTCTTTCTCTCTCTCTCTCTTCTCTCTCTCTCTCTCTCTCTCTCTCTCTCTCTCTCTCTCTCTCTCTCTCTCTCCCCCCCTCCCTCACCAACTCAAGACTCCCCTTCTCTGGCAACTATGTCGCTCCTGTCGTGAACTCTCACGGACAAAATCGATATAGCTGTTTCTTCGGAAATTGATTCGCAACCGAGTTCGCAGTTTGTGTGCAATTCTCTTTGCCTCTTTCGAACCCGTTTCTCTCCTCTTCATCCACGTCCAGACGGCTTTACTCGACATTCGTGGACAGAGAATGAGAGGGGTCCAGTTGGAGTGGTTGTGGGGGTGAAGGGCAGAGGAGGAGAGGTGGAGATTAAGGGTAAAGAGCGAGTGAGAGAGTAGTTTGCTAACTGCTCGCCATTTAATTGAATTCAAATCAGCTCGAAGGAGGCGTTGCCGTGCCTTTGCCCCGCCTACTATGCAAGGGTCAAACTTTTTCACCATTTGGCTATCAAGTCCTAATTGGGGAGACTTAGACTCCCTCATGTTCCCTTTTATCCTAAAAGGAACCCTTGCACTTAAAACAGTTAACCCTTTAGGGTTAATTCCCCGGTTGCGGGACTTTTCGCTGTCGCTGAATAATGTCATAGAAATTGTCTGAAGCTACCAAATGAATGAAAATTTCTGTTAAAAGCGTTTATTTCAGCAAGTTCTACTGTAATGGACCGTGAATTCAATATGAAGCGTTGAAGCTTATATGTAGCCTTTTGAGAGTTAAAATAGGTGGAATGACCTGGCAGAATGTGAGAATGACTATTGACCGTAGTCAATGTCTTGGCAGAATGACCTTTCGACTCTTCGAAAGCATAGTGTGATTTCAATTAATTTCAGTTAGTTCAGTTAACTTGCGGTTGGTTTCGGTTAATTTCGTCTGATACACAGCTTTGCATGTCAGTTTCTGAAACCTTCGACCATTGCTTTTCTCATTGGTGGTTTTTTTTTTTTTTTTTTTTTTTTTTTTTTTGAGAAAAATATCTAGAGATTTCAAGCACACCTAGGCCCTAGGCATGCGTGGAAGATGAACTCCGTGAGAAATTCTTATTTGCGAGGAACATTCCCCACACCTTATTTTGCATGTCAGCGAACAAGATGTTTCTGGTCGTTTTCACCCTGTATTCATTCAAACCCTTCATCGAATAAGTGGATGCAAAGAAGCGAGGAATCCAAGGATAGTCTGGAACAAAAACTACAAGCGGGATTGATAATAGCATATCGATTTTCCTGGAAAGGAAAAGCCTTTAAGGAATACGTTTCGCAGCATGATAATGGAAGTGTTTTAGAAGGATGAAGATGAGGAAGAAATGGGGGGGGGGGGGGTCGTTGCATTTGAATGCACCGCCGGATACTTCGCGACAGGGTTATTGAAGAAGATAAATAAAAATGAAATTGCATTGGAGCCGCGCCGGGTGGGAGAATTGGAGACAAATTTTCTGGTTTCCGACTCCGAGATGGTTCTCATCCTGGATCAAACGTCCGTTTATTTTGCTCCCTCCCTCTCTCCCCCACAATTCCTTTGTACCAGCGTTGCCAGATGTGAAATAAAAATCCACTTGTTTTACCTTGACTTGTATGGGAAAAATATGGCCTAAAATCGTGCTTCTGGCAACACTGCATTCCTTATACACTCACGAAATACTGTTGGGATTACCGTTCAATCCCATTGGCTTTGCAGTGTTTCCAGTTTTGCAAACGTTGTCCCATTTTTTTTTTTTTATTTTTTTTATTTCACTCGATGTAAATTTTGCAAAAAGTTTGCAACCCTGTTCTTGAGTCTCCTTCCATTCCGTTGTTTCAGGCATAGCGCAACGAAAAGTCCTCTATCTCTTTTCGTTATCCATGGAAACATACTTTCAAAGAAGGATAGATGAAGAACTAAGCCCCCTGCCCTCTCCCTTCCTTTTATTCTTTTTCAACGTGTATTGCACTTGCATATGAAAATCGAGAGATATAGAAGCGCCGATTTACGCTACTAGTTCAGGAAGCTGTTTTAAAATTAAACTGGGTCGAAGACGTCATTAAGGATGGAAACAAAACAGCTATTTTGAAAATTGGTTAATATTTCTTTGTGCGATGGCTCTTTTGATGCAAAATTTTGCTTTACAGCAAAATGAAGCATAAATTCCTGTGGATTGCAACCCCAAAAAACCGGACGAATACGCTAAGAATCTTCAAAGTGCATTTATAAAGTTGCAAATAACTTTTTTTAAATCCGTATTTATTCAATTGATTAAATCAAGAATACAAACGAGCGGACTGCTCAATCAATGATAGACAGACACGGCTCTTTAGAACGCGCGTGCGTGAGATAACTCATCGTGCATTACTGTTACAAAATTGCATACCCTCCGTTTTGAAGGCGAGTCTTCTGTTACTTCAGACTTCAGACTCCAGACTCGGCCTCAGTCGCCTCATCACTGTGCCAACAGCTGAGTGTGTGCAGGACGTTCACTGCAAAACAGTTCTAAAGGCATGGAATTCATTGACAAACATTGACATTCGATGTGTCGAAAATGCAAGTATCGATTTATCGAAAACACAAAGTATCGATTTATCGGAATTACAGGTATTGATACATAAAAAACTCTAGGATCGGTGCATCGAAAACTGATAAGCTGATTCTTTTTAAAATTTTACGTGGAAAAATATTCTTTGTCACTATGAACGAATATTTTCCTCAACTGTGAACTGATAGTCCTTGCGAGTCGTTTAATGGGTCTGTTGCAAACTTTTGCTACAATGATAAAGAGTGTTTCATCGTATGTAAAATCGCCCGAAAAGTCCATTGGTGGCATCAGAAAGTCATGAAATGCGATAATAAACTCAAAAAAGACGTTTAATGAAATCCAAGATGGCGGTAAAATATTGCGCAATCTGTATGCATGCATCTTTAACATCCAAGGATTGCCAACGTTGACAACTTCACAGCTCCAGAGGTTATGTGTTTATTTACGTTGTGATTGGGTGTGATCGATATTGTGAGGTTGGCTATCCTTGGATTTTCATGGTGCATGCATACAGGTTGCTCGATATTTTACCGCCATCTTGAATTTCATTAAACGTCTCTTGTGAGTTTATTATCGCATTTCATGACTTTCTGATGCCACCAATAGACTTTTCACGCGATTTTACATGAGATTGAACACTCTACAGCGATGTAGCAAAAGTTTGCAACAGACCCATTGTTCCCGAATTTTGTTTAAATATCGTGACTTCAAAAAGTTGCGGTATAAAAATACGTTGCAGTCGAGTGCTAGCTACTTACGACGAAAGTAGCCGGCTCTACATCGAATAGATTATAGATTTATAAAATAGTTTTAAATTTCATCCGTCATTTTCCATAGAATTGCCAGTATGGTATGGTCGCCACTTCCTGGCTATCCTGTAAATCGTACTTTTTACTTTTTCTAAAGCGGTATTGTAATTTCAAGGGTTGGTGCGCTGAAGAAGAAAACCTTTTCACCTTGATCTTTGGAAACCTTTTTCACACCGACTTCGGTAGATCCAAATCGCACCACCATTCATCACCAGAGATCGTTGTCATTTGACGGGCCAACAAAGGACAGTGCTCATCAACATGTCATTACATACATCTGATAGTTATTGCATCCGTAAGTGACGATGCGAGTGATCAGTTGCGGCTCGTGTAATTTGGCAACCTTGCTAATTTTCCATTTAAACCTATGCAAAAGTATCGATGTTTTGGGGGTGTAATTGCACCTCCTGAAGATCGATTGTATTACATAGGTTTAAATGGAGAGAATTCGTTGTTGCCAAATTGCACGCGCCGCCACTGCGAGTGATGCTCATCAGAGAAATGTCGAATGACAATTTTGTTTTGGCGTTGAAACGAACTCTGTAAGAGGAGGGAAAATGTCCGCCCTTGTGACTCGAAGACATTATATTATAAAAATAGAAGAAAAAGAGACTATAAACAAAAAAAGACAATATAAGTAACAGTACAAGTTCTTGTAATAATTTTGAATTTTAAATGAGTTTGATTACACGGATTCTTAAGAAAAAGTCGACACTTAAACTTTTCTGGAGCGAAACACAAAAACTTTGCTTTTCCGGAAACATCCAAATATTGATCTACTGTTCGATGTCGCTGACTGATTTTATCAGTAGATCGACGCATGCTCTGATAAAAATGTTCTAAAAATTGCCTGAGCTCTAATAATAATTCCCGAAAAGTAATTCTGGCTGTTTTTCAGGAGAATTCTGTTTTTTTTTTTTTTTTTTTTTTTTTTTTTTTTTTAACAGAAGTCTGACATGTTTTACCAAGATAATGTGGTGAAAATGTTAGAATTTCTGGCCAAAATGGCAAGAATACTTGAAAAGACCAGAACTATCTTGAAAATTGCCAGCATTTCTTTTCGGCAGCTTTTAATAATAGAATTCTGGCGAATTTTTGTTAAAAAATTTTGTGTGTGCGGAGGCATTCGAATAATTTTACGATGTTCTTCCAATACACGACTTTCACAGATGTATATTAGTAAATTAATTGAGTTACTGTCGATTCTTTTACTCATCGGAAAATGTAATGTTCCATTAACTCAAAAATACTATTAAAATCCTTTGATTTCATAAAATATTGCTCGGAATGGACGGTCATTTTAAAGACTCAACCAATCAGAAACGAGTATTCGCAACTTGAGATCGAGAGCAAGGACTGTCCGCTCCAAACACTTTTTTGGACCCAGATTAGGAGCGATGAAAGTTTCGAAGCGAAGCGGGCATCGCTCAAGGCTCCTTATCAGATAAAACTAGCCTAGAATATCGGAGCGCGCGCCTTCAAAACGGAAGTTATGCAAAAACATCTTTGTCGTGCAGGATGTTTTATCTCATGCAGGCGTGGACTGGTCGTGTGGCTGGGGCTCGGTCTTTACTCAATTTTTCTTCGTCTCAAAAAGTATAAATTCATACGTCCTGTATTCGTGGACTCAGAAAGTGTAACTATGGTATAAGGTCTTTTTGTGCAATAACAAGGAATGCTAGCCGTTAATATTGCCTAATTTTATCTGCTGTTTTATTTTCTTCTCATTAAACCACTGCACCCATTCGTGTAGTCTAGCAACATTGATTCCAGTCCATTTAAACTCAACCGAAAGGTTGAATCTGAGTTTAAAATTGACCAAATACGACGTTGCCAGATTTCACGTTACGCAGTGCCACTGCCACTCAGTGGCGGCTCGTTCAATGTGGCAACATATTATTAAATGGAGTAATTTCTCCATTTAAACCTATGTAAAACAATCGATCGACAGGAGGTGCAATTGCACCCCCAAGATATCGATACTTTTGCATAGTTTTGAATGAAAAATAAGCATGGTTGCCAAATTACACGAGCCGCCACTGCTGCCACTGCATTGACTCGGAGAAATATTTGTTTGTTATCTCACCTGATTCTTTATCTGAACGGCCCAACTAAAAAAACCTCTTCTGACCATCCGGTCTGGGGGTGGTTTGAGGGTGAAGCTCGAAAAACCCATTTATATTCGCCGAATGCGCGGAAAGTTCATGTGCCGTCGTGTTCGGGCCATTGACTGATTGGGGGGGGGGGGGGGGGCAAGGGGGAAGAAGATGGCTGGTACGGGCGGACGCCAAATCGGGGATCTAGGGGTACGGTAAAGGAGCAGTTATAAAAGCTGGAGGAAATTTAATTGCCGTACGAATGACGGATGTTTTAATACCCGGGTAATAAACGTGCCTCCCCCCCTTACGTTTCTAGCGACAAGGAACATATCCTTTTAATTATGTCATACCCTCCTCCCCGCCACTTACTCCTCCGCGTCACGAGTTTCCGATCATGAAAGTAAAGGATGGTCGTTCTCTGCCTGTCCATCTCTCTCTCTCTCTCTCTCTCTCTCTCTCTCTCTCTCTCTCTCTCTCTCTCTCTCTCTCTCTCTCTCTCTCTCCCCTCCCTCCATCTATCTATCTTTCTCTCTGTTGACTTTCAAAATGAATAGACTTCTCTCACATTCCTCCGTAACTTTAGTGTTATTGTTTTCAAAGGTTGCCTTGTTGCCTTGCATATCAATTCATAGATGATCACAGACCTGAAAAACCGGGAAATTTCGGGGAATTTTAAATAGTCAGAAAAAATTGACCCTAGTAATAAGCAAGGAAAAGACGCTAACTAAACCGGTTTGAAAGTCAGGGGAAAATCGATTGATGGGCTTTGTGAAAATCATGAACTTTTCAGTTCGAAGTTTAAAACATGGAGATTATCGAGGATTCAGAGAATTGTTTATATTGCACTTCCCGCATTTTAACAGCAATACGCTCTCAATTTATGTACGCTAAACGTAACTCTTTCGGTTATTGAACCTTAATGTACCAACTTCGTCCGTATGAAGCCTTACGAAAGTATCGATTGTTTGGAGATTCGATTGAACCCTCGGAGGATCGAACCCCCCCCCCCCCCCAACCAGCTTTATATGGAAGAGAGTGCCGCATTCCGATTCTTGAGCCTCTATTAGTAGCGTTCTAGAATTCAACCGTTTGATGCATCCATGCAAAAAAGATTACATTATTCTATGATGTAGTATATCTATGTATATTGAAAAGTGCTGCTATTCATAATCTTTTTTGCATGGATTCAGTGAATGGTTGAATTCTAGAACGCTACCATTGTCTTGATCCATTCGGCAACCACGAGTGTTTCCAGCAGAAAGATACTCCCTTTCACGTTGACCTTGAAAGCTTTCAATGAAAAGTTTACGACCCTCCCCCTCTTCCTCCTTATCTTCTACTCTAAATACCTTTTACGAGTATCTTTCCCTTATTTTTTTTCCAAATGAGCTTTCTCTTAAATATTATTGCTTTTTAATACTATCAGTCAGGTTAGTAAGCAACAAAATGTACGTATATGTAGCTATTGATATAGTTTAACGATGCGAGCTTTTATTGTTTTACTATCGTCTGCGTGTTCAAAGATAAAATGATACATTTCGCCAGCTGAACAGCGAAGCCTTTTCAGGCCGAACTTTATCAGGCGTTCATCGCCTCTTCGAGACTTTCTCGAAGTTAATCTCAGATTCTTCGATGTTGAAACGATGAAGACCGTGAATTTAAGGGAACTAATTTCAAAATTGATGATCAATTATTGAGTAAGCGCAAACTCAAACGAAAACCGTATTGACGTTATTTTTCGGAATGGGCTATAGTTTCTATATTGCTAAAGTTAACGAGAAATAGCGATAGAGATGATTTGTGGGGCGTGATATTAAAACCTCACAGAGGCAGCCTTGATCGAGATCTCTTATGGACGTTTTTGACACAGGCTCGGTTTGTTTGCCTCACTTTTTTTAACCTTTAAATTTAAAAAAAAAAAAAAATTGTGACAAGCACATTTGAAATTGGTTATAAACAAAGCGCAAGTATTTTAGAGTGGCTACCTGGACACCGAAATCGACATAACTGTTTCTTCCGGAAGGATTTGCACGATAAAGAAACTGAGACATAACAGAAATATACAAAATTTTCTAGCCTGGACAGTTGTATTAAAGTTCTATGTCCAGACAGCCACTTTGAAACACACGCTCATTTTTTAAAGTTTAAAAACTAAATTCGATGCTTGATTTTTGTAGATTTTGTGGCGCGGAAAACGGTGATGGAAATAAAATAAAGTTTGGCCGAATGCTTCTTTTTGTGACTTCACTTCGACTTGCTTTCAGTATCTACGTATATTTTAGCTCCTGTCTAATTTTGTTGCTCCGATATACTCACGGAAAAAATTATTCGACTATAAAAATCGCCAAAATTCAAAAAACAAGTTCCTGAATCTGGTAGTCTTTAGGAGACTCCTGGTCTTTTAAAATGGAATTCGGTCATTTTGACCAGAAATATTGGCATTTTTCACCCGATGATTGTGGTCAAGATTGCCAGAATTTGTGACCAAAATGGTCAGCATTCTACGTAAAAATACCAGAACTCTCCTGGAAACTGGGACTCATGGGAGAATTTCTTTTCGACATATTTTTATTATTATAACTATGGCCAATTTTAGTCGAACATTTTTCTCCCTACACATTTTCTCCTCTTTGAATCTAACGTGGTGAGCATGGTTCTGTAACTGATCTCCGTTTTTCTCTTTGTTTGTTCTCTAGGCAAGTGCTTGTTCCCGACTCTAGAAGATCAGTCAATTCTAGAAGACGGACAGAATTTGAATAACCCACCGCCTACCTTAAGCTCACCTTCACGTTCCTCGCCCCACAGTCAAAGCTCCGAGCCCGGTGAAAGATTCTCTAGAAAAGTATTTGTCGGTGGTCTCCCTCCGGATATTGACGAAGGTAGGTCATAAGTTTCAAGAGTAGCTCGATTTCCTTCATTATTCTAGTACATTTCGGGGAGGATGGCCGATCGATCGTAACTCTACGAATTGTATAGCTACAATATTTATCTAGTATAATTGGTGGAGAAGGAAAAAATCGGATCAAAGTTTGCTGTGACCTAAGGCTAATTTTTAAATGGATGGAACACGATGGAACACGATGAAACAAGCTGGAGCGGGTTACTCTTAGCTCAGTGTGGTTCGTGTTTAGCGTTCTATTATGAAAAACAAACACGAAAAAAACAAAAGAAACAACATGTTTTATTCAATTTACCTATAACCTGAGGAATTGTAGAACTTCGCAAATGATCTGATTTAATTTTTTAGAAACAGTTCGGAAAGGAAGTGAAGACACAGAGAGAATTGCAAATTACCAAGTAACGACAAAAGAAAGTAACATGTTACCGACCGATTCGAAGATATTTTAATTAACTGCATGTAAAAACACAAGTAATATAAGAACAGCTTCCCCAATATCAGTCATCGATCACAATCAATTACAATCTTTTTGAATGTACTCACATAACAACCTAAGATCCAAAAGATTTACCCAGTATAAACCACACGAACATTTCAGACAAAAGCGTCATCCCAAGTGTGCTTCAAAAATGTTTAATCTTATTTGAATGTCACTAAACTTTGTGCAAAAACTCAAAATCCATTTCTTCTGTCGTTTTCATTGATGAATTCTCCCTTTTTTTCCTGAATTCTTCGTAGAAGCTGAAATCTCACCTTGGTACCTATTTTGTTTTCCTTCTTTCAGATGAAATCACTTCAAGTTTTCGAAGATTTGGTCCTCTTGTTGTCGACTGGCCTCATAAAGCAGAAAGTAAATCATATTTCCCGCCAAAAGGCTACGCTTTTCTGCTTTTTCAGGTAAAGTACATGAATGCAATTCCTTGGCACTTGGCTCTTTAACTTCCTATGTGAGGGTCTGAATTTGGTTATTTTTTATCAAAAAATCCAAATGACTTTGTTTTCTGCAAGAAAAATATTGTTTTCAGACTGAGGTTGGATTTCATTTGCGATTAAATTTGAGTCATTTTTGAAATTGACAAAAATTTATACCTGCTTTCAAAATGAAAAAAAAAATTATTTTACAAGATTACACGTATCTGTAGAGAAAGTGAACTTCAACGTAATTTTTCAAAGTAAATGTTTTGTGTTTACAGGAAGAAATATCTGTACAGCAACTAATGGAAACTTGTATACAAGACGAGGATAAACTTTACCTCTGTGTTTCATCCCCCACTATCAAAGATAAGCCTGTCCAAATTCGACCATGGCGGTTATCTGACGCAGACTTTGTTCTGGATGCTTCTATGCCTTTGGATCCGAGGAAAACAGTTTTTGTTGGAGGGGTCCCCAGACCTCTCAAAGCAGGTAAACATCTCAAAATTTAGGAAAGGTTTAATTTCAAAACTTGAATTGTGTTTTTCCTTACTTTAGACTTTACTCTTGCACACTAGTCTTGCACGTCTATGTACCTCCTTAATTACCTACCAAGATCAGCAAATTTTTGCCGAAACTTTGGAGTAAAGCATTAGAAACGGAATTGTACGTTTGAATAATTTCTCCTGAAGTAGCTTTTTATTCTCTTTCAATCCCTGATACATTAGTGCACCAAGGATCCTTCATGTACCTCTCAAAGGATAAAAGAGTAGGATTTGATCCCTTACCCATCTTTCTCAAATATACATGTTTTAATGGCAAAAAGAGAGGGATAGTGAATCTCTCCGTGCACTGCGCCACTGCCCTAGCATAATGAAATGCAATCTTTTAATAAATAACTGAGGGGACGATAATTTTCAGGCTAGCAGAAGCATACCCTAAATTTTGTGTTGGTAACATTGACAGGAAGGAAAGAAAATTCAAAGACTTCTAATACTATCTAGACTGGACATAAGGCCGATTTTAGGGCGGGGAAAGTGAAGTGGAAGAGTGGGACAAAAATCGCATGTTGCTCCAGGCTACGCCACAACCACGATTACAGTATGTGCTAAGATTTTCAGTAAGAAAATCTTTGTACTTTTATGCTCTTTCTGGATTAAAAATAGTAAAATGTTTTTCTCTTCACGGTTTACAGTGGAACTGGCCATGATTATGGACAGACTTTACGGAGGTGTATGTTACGCTGGAATTGACACTGACCCTGAACTTAAGTACCCGAAAGGAGCCGGCCGTGTTGCCTTCAGCAATCAGCAAAGTTACATTGCTGCTATATCAGCACGCTTCGTTCAACTTCAACATGCTGATATCGACAAACGGGTGAGTGACAGTAATCTCTAAGAAGTTTTTTATTCGCTATGGGTCAGTTCTCACTGTTCTCAAAGAATCAATTGTCCTGCAAGAGTTTATTACAACTTTCTTGCCAGAAACATGGTGGCACTCATTACAAAGTTCATCACAGTCAAAATTAAACACATTTTCTTTTGATTTTGATCCAAAAATGAACTCTCCAAGCTTTTTTCATGCTTATTCCTACGACCAAAAATGTTATCAAATGTCTTTATTCAATGTCAGAGTAGTGTAAAATAGAGCTTTTAGCAATTACACAAGAAAGATAATTAGAAGATGTAAAAGTTGTAGAAGATGTTTAGAAGATGTAACTTATGAACCAAAACTATTGTGAGAATCCTCAGCAGGGCTGTGAACTGTAATCATTTTTCACAACCGGTTCCAATTCTGTTTTTGTCTCCGATTTCATTACTATTTTGATTACTTTATTATTTTTATTTTTATTACTTGTATTACTATACGAGTCTCTTGATTACTATTTCCGACGGAGGAAGGAAAACAATATGGAAAAAAAAAAAAAAAATATAGAGCTCTATAATGGGATGTATCAATTGGTGGGCTCTGAGCAAGTGGTTTATTACTGTACTATTCGTATCAACTATTATTTAATCATTTTTCAGTTTATATGGAATTTTTCATTGTTGCCGTTTTGGTTCTGTGTTGCCTCATTTTGGTTCTGGTTTGGATTCTGGCTACACATTAAGTTGGCCTTTTGGTTTTGATTCGGATTCCAGTTCGCACCCCAGATCCCGTTTAACATCATTTTTGAACCATTTGTATTCATATTGCCAAATTTATCTACCCACAGAGGCTTATTCTCTTTGTAGTTCTACTCTCAGTTTATTTTTTTTAGCAAAATCAGTATCATCGAAGTCCTAGAAAAACAAAAGTAAGAGTGGTTCATGATTTACTTTCACATTTTTTTCTCTTTTCTAAAATTTGATTTCTATTTTATGAAAGTATTTTTTATTTGGCTAGGTTGAAGTGAAACCGTACGTTTTAGACGATCAAATGTGCGATGAGTGTCAAGGGCAACGATGCGCCGGGAAGTTTGCTCCATTCTTCTGCGCGAACGTCACATGCTTACAGGTTTGTCATAATTTAGCATTATTTCCTAAGACAGTCCCGAAAATTTAGACAACTTAGAATGTATCAGTGATTCTAATTTCACTGTCATGCATTATAAGTGAAGAGTTAGTGTGGATTACTCATTGATGACAGAACTTTCCTCAGGGCATAGATCTACAAAACAGAATCCCTTTGTTGTTTCTTGATCAATTTTCTCATTCTTTGATTAGTATTAGAGTAGTAATTTGGCTCAAGAGCAGAATTTGGCCAGCAAAAATTGCAGTTTTTGCTAGGTGACAAGCAACCTGGAAAACTGGACAAGTCCGGGAACTTAAAATAAGATTTGGAAGCATGAAAGAGTCAAGGAGTTTAAAATAAGGTCTTACAATGTGGAAAAGTCAGGAAATACCATGAGGAAGATTTAAAGAAAGAAGAGAAAAGATGTCAGTTAGACTAATGTTAAACTGAACTATTTTAAACTGATGTTTGTGAGTCTTATAATATAGAATGTTTTCTTTTTAATGTTAAAGCTCAAGCATTTTGAGTCTCGGGTTGAAGGATTCTGACAAGTAGCAACGTATGCTTCTGAAATACATCGGAATGCATCGATGAGGGATAGGTCAGCAACGAGTAAAAGCTGCTTCCTTAACAACCTCTCACCGATGCGTTTTGATGTATTTCAGGAGTAAGCACCGCCACTTGTCAGGGAATGAGCTGACGGGAGAAATGAGCGGGGATAAACTGGATGGAATTTGGCAGCTGTTCCGTCGGCTTTCGATGATAACTCCTTTATATATCGAAACTTTCCGCCTCATGTTCACCGAGCTTTCGTGGCGCACTGGCAGAGCGCTCGCCTACAAAGCGGAGGGATGCGAGGATCAATCCTGCATCTGCGTCCCACGTTTTTTACCATTTCATGATTGACAAAAATTTTTATCGCATCAATTTATAATAATTTATCCTACACATCAATTAATATCAAGGCAAGCAACCCAAGATTTTTGCTGAAAATTCAGGTTTGGCGGCGAAGCTGTCTCACAATTATTCGCTTACCCCACCGAACCTCAATTTTCAGCAAAACTCTTGGGTTACTTGGCCGTTTGGCTCTGCCTACTACATAACCAATACTCCTGTAAGGTTAGGTTAGGTTATTTATAGATTTCCATCCAGTTCGTCGCGCGATATCGGCAATCATTGAAAGCCGACGGAACGGCTGCCGCTTTCCATCCACTTTGTCTGCTCACATTTCTCCCATCAGCTCAACCGCACTTGTCGGAACCTATCAACCTGATACTTTAAATGCTTCAGCTCTACTTTGGCTTACAAGTAACAAAAACAATGTTGTAACGCAAAGTACAAGTACATAAATACCTTTCTGAAATTGTTGATAAAAGTAAAGCGCATGAAACAATTCTAGGGGTTTATTAAGTTTTCGATGTAGTCTTGTCTTGCATAAACTTTTCATGCCAAAGAGGAATTGAGGAGCCTCTGAAATTATTAATCAGAGTGATGATGAAAACAGAAACGCATCCAAAACTTATCTAAAAGTTATAGTACCCAAGTTGCGATGAGGAATGTGCAGAATCTTTTACAAATTTTAGTGTGATATATCTTGCCTACCATAACAAAGCACTGCATGTGATCATCTTTAATTAGAAATTCCTGCTTTTGTCTTTCTTTCCTGTTTGCAGAGGCATATTCTCAATACACACACAAAAGCACAAAAAGACGTGGGGAACACAAAAAGACATAGGAGACACAAAAAGTAACTTGTCATAGAAACTAAAATATGTCACATTTTTTAATCATTATTCTTTGCTCATCATCAATCTTTGATTGTTTATTACAGTATTACTGCGAGCATTGCTGGGCAACCATCCACTCGCGACCAGGGCGTGAGTTTCACAAACCATTGGTCAAAGAAGGTGCCGATCGACCGCGAGCCGTACCGTTTCGTTGGTGTTAACAACAGTGGTATTATTGCGCACCGTAATCTACGATCGTAGTTCAATTATGTTCTATATCTAGTTCAATTTAAAGAAAGCTCTCGTGTAAGCGAGGAGGCTTACATGAGTATTTTTTTTTCTCCTCTTCAGAAATTGAAAGCAGCGCCCTCTCTTTTTTTTTAATTTTCCTCCGTAGGAACTATTGTATTTTATTTTATCTTTTCTGTTGTGTGAAAACAGAGTCACTTTTTAAAAAGTTTATTTTCTTACTAGATCATATTTTTACCTTTTACTTTTATCGACTTGACGTTTTTGAACGCAAAATGTTTTATTTTTACTTGTCTTTACTTTTTTTTTTAATTTTTCAAAATAACTTTTCTTTCTGACGAGTCTCAGAATGATTCATAATATTTCTTTTTTATCTACTCGATGTTCTCAACGAATTATGAAAGAGAAATATTTTTTAATGGAATGTACTCAACAGCGGGAACTGTTAACGAAGAACAGTCAGTCTGCTGCATTTCCAGTGGGTGGGAGGGAATAAGGATAACTCCTCCCCTCCCAGACCCTACATTTTTTTGCAAAAAAAGGATAATTTCTGGCTATTTTCACATCTTTCCCCGAAGATTGAGTTGAGAAAATTTTGGGGCAAAACTCCCCCGCCAGAAAAGTTTTCTGATGCTCTGCTGGCATTCAAACTTGGTTTGTTTGTTTGTGGTCATTGTTAATTGGTTTTAAAGCTCAGGTCCTCATAATTTTCTTTGACTGTTACTGAGTAACTTTATCAGTGAATTTCCTCGACTTTCGTGATGACAATCAAACCCCTCTCTGCCTCTTTAAATCTCCTTTCTCCTCATCTAAAACTGATACTGTTGCTTTGAAGAATATCTAATCAATACTTTGGCCTAAATTCAGCTCCCCTTTAATGGCTATAACGCTGTCCAAAAACAGCGTACACTATGTATCATTCTCGCTACTTAACAGTTACATACTTAAATCTTGGCAATTTCTCTTTCCGAGGAAAGCTAAAAATCCTGGTTGAGGGATAAAAGGAACCGAGAGCCTTGTTTTTTATGCCAAAAAATGCTCAAAGTAAGTGCACTGTACCAAAATAAAAAGAGGACATCTTCAATTTCGTAAGTATCCTGAACTTCAACCTTTCAAGTGCCTGATCTAGGTTAGAAAAGTTGCTTTATGCATTCGATCAGGTTCGGAAAATCTAACGTAAAAAAAAAAATTGTCATATTGGATGCAACATTAGTTTACTCAGGTGTGGTCATTATAGAATACTTGAGTGAATTGAATTATAAACATTAACTGTTGACAACAAAACAAAATAAATTCTAAAAATAATTATGGCTCTATGAAGCCTGTGTCCTACTAATTTAACAATGTTAGTTATTTTTTCAAAGAAATACTAATAGAAAACTAGCCAAATCCTTTTGTGTAGCACTTATTTTTGGTTGATCGCAAATTATTGAATATCAGTCAGGTACATTTAAATGAGCTTAAACTTTTATCACCTCACAAACCTCTTCAATCCTATCAAAATCTCTGTGCCAGTAATAGTCCTCTCTACATGATCAAAAAGTTTGATCAAAGAGGGCATTGACAAGTGGTGCTCACCAATAAAATTGTAAGAAAAGTGTTGTAGGATCAAACTATGGATAATTTTGAACAAAAGATGACTGGTGTCGACCGTTTTTCAACAAAGTTCAGCGCTGAAATTTGTTGGTAGATGGTGATTTGTTGGTGTCACTCATTCTTCACTTATTTCAAGGATCACTATTTATGAGCCTAAATAGTTTATGCGTATATTTGAAACAAAGCAATTCTGGTCTGTTGTATCCGGCTACTTTAATGGGAATTTGTTTCGAATTTGATTGTATCCACAGTGCTTAAGATGTAATAAACTTGATAGAATTTGTTTTCTATGGACTCACTTATGAAGGGACTGACGATTGATGACTGTCAAACGGCTCTATTTTTAACAGACTGTTGAAGGAGAGAACTGTTTGACGATGTGTGGTGCATTTCAGTGTACTGGTTACGCTCTTTGATCATGTACAGAGGCCTAGTTCCTGAATCCCCTGTCTGTTTTCTAAGTCAAAGGAAATATGAGAATGCAGCTAAGCCTCCTCTCAGAAATTAAAATTTGTTAAAGCTCTACCAAAGAATTAGACATTTATGAGTTATTGCTGTAAGTATTTCAACAATTGCTTCTTAACAAATTCGGCTGTTGTGGAAAAGAAATAAAAAATTATCGATTGTAAATAAAAAAAAACCTTCCTGTCGTGACTAGTCTCAAACTATCTCATGTGCAAAAATAATTTTTTTTGAATGACTGTGAATCATGTTACCTATTTTTTAATTTTTCATATATAATTATTTATAATCTTTTTCATACCTTGTAAAGTAGGTTTTATTTTATTTGTTTTTTTTTGTTTTTTTTTTTGTTTGTTTTAACCTGTGCGCGCGATTTGATCCTATAAGAGCGCACCTTAGTGTTGTATCAGCGTATTATGAGTTAGATCACTTGTGTCAGTTGCTGCTTTCAATTTTCTGTACTTAGTCAAATATTTTTCCTTTCATACCAGGTTATTTTAATCAGATACCTCTTTGAAACTCAACAATTTCTAGGTCAGTGTATAGAATACCATTTGTTTCTTTTTTTTCTCTCTTTTTTTTTCAGTTTGCTTTGCAAACTAAAATTGTTTATACCATTTATTCATTAGGGTTGCAGTTTTTCTCCCTGTCTTTAGTCAAACTTCACTGTTTTTACTTGTCATTTTTTATCCGATTTTCTCGGGTTGTACCTACATTACTTCATGCAAACATTTATCTATGTGTACTGTTTTGGATGTATGCATATGCATTATAACACTCTCATATATGTTGTAATATCTTAGATATATATATTTTTTTTTCTATTCTGTTCTTCTATATTTTAGTGTAAATATTTTGGGTTTTGCCTATTTGTTGTTGGGAAAGGGGGGTAGTACCAATTTTTATTTAAAAGAAAAAAATGTTATATAATTTCACAGTTTAATTTTAATTTTTTTTATTTTTTGTTGTTCTTATTTTTTTAATTTATCTATCAATCTATTTTTTATTATGTTTCAGTTTGATACTTGATTTATTTCTTTACCTTTTTTTGTTTAAAAATTCTTCAATTTCTTTTTGTATCTTTTTACGCCAACTATAAAATAGTTAATTAACAAAGAACTAAGAACATTTATTCGGACTCATATAATGTAGGCATGCATGTATTTATGTACTGTATTATCTTTTTTTACCATTATCAATTATCATTTTTTGCAATCTAGTGTTTTTTAATTATTATTTTGATAAATAGCTAATATTCATGTAGTATATCACAATAACACTCATATTTTAATTTTAACAGGTGCAGTAGAGTCAGACTCCAGTGGTTTGATTTTTTCATAGACAATTATTTTCGTCCTTTCTTTTTTACAGAATTTTAACTTTTTGTGGTTTCATATCAATCTGTCACCAATAAGTGGAGACGTGAATTTTTGCGTATTCATATACCTCTTCCTCCTGTGCAGAGATCATTTAGTAAAGACGCCTTCAACTTTTAGTGTCTGCAGTGCATCGGCACGATAAAATTGTAGACTTCAAGAAGTGAAGACATTTTTGATTGCAGCACTTGCGGTAGAAGAAATAAATTTGAAATTGCAAAATTTTCAGGTCTCCACCGATAAGTAGTAGTATTGTCTTACTTCGTTTTGCCAAGCAGTCTCAACTTGCTCTCTCTTTTATCTTCCTTTCTTCATATCACTCTCTTTAATTTGTGAGTATTTTCTTTGCAACTTTCACCAATTCTTCATGATTATCAAGCTTTAATGGTTCATTCAGGATCTCTAATATCTCTCTCATTTGTCCTTTGGAAGTATGAGTTGAAAAAGGATAAAAAGGAGACGTTTGATCCTGTTATCTATCCTTGTCCAATGTGCAAGCAGAGCCATAAGTCCTGTGTCGACGATTCGATGCAACCCGCAATACATGTACAATTAATGCTCTCTTATCTTCCTTTTCTTTTGTTCTCTCAAGACCGAGAGAAGTTCGGGCTAAGTGTAGTGCGGGTTGCGTCGAATCGTCGACGCAGGACTAATGGCTCTGCTTGTAGTTGTTCCATTGGAGTATTGAGAGAGATAGAGAAGCTCTTGGTGGATCTCTGTCTATCTCGGTATTCAAAAGAAGTTTCATTTTTTACGGCCATTGTATCCTTGAAACTTCTCACGCAGCACAAATTGATTATTTCTTTGACCTCTTTTGAAAGGGCCTTTGTTACTGCAGATTAGCCTCGTAATGTTACATCAGATTGTTGGCAATGATTGAGTCTGTAATCTTTGAAGAAAACAGGCATGTAGTCTTGTATCGTCCTGTTATGTTATTGATCGTTAAATTGATTGTGTATCTTGGTGTGATCGATATTGTCAGATATTTCATCATTCAAAAAGTTGCCTATTTTTGAAACGTCAATTTTTCTAAATGTAGATAGGGAGATGTTCAGCTGTGGAGCTAAATGAAGTTAGCGGTTTGCTCTAGCTCTGTTTAAAACTTTCTTGGTATGGTATTGTTCCCATTCAAATACAGGAAAATCTTGATTCACCAGACCCTGGCAGATTGGCAGAAATATGTAGTAAAACGAGATATCTAGTCAATCAAAAATCAAGTTTTTTGTATCAAAATCAAAAAATTTGAAGGTTCGACTCCTTTGTTTTCTTTAAGAACCTATTGGGCTTTTAAAGCCTTTTAAAGGTGCTTGTAGATAGAACACATCATGACTCAAACACTTTATTGTGAAAATAGTTTGCGATCTGGTAAATAAAACGAAACTAAATTTTATTCCTTTGGGAGTTTTGCCAGGGCTGGTAAATCAATATTTTGCTGTACCTTTATTATTACTGTAAGTTTGTTCTCTCAAGCTTTGAAAACTCCTTTATGTTGACCATTTGAAGGCTTTTAAGATGCTTTAGCAATCTTTCTTTTTTTTTCAAATAGTCCAAATTGCTGTTGAATTGATGTTGATCGTACTGTAGAAAGAAAAGATAAAAAACTTAGTTCATTCTTTTAGTTTTATTAATTTTAGCCAACTTTTTTAAAGTTATTTTATTAATTAATTTATTTTTTTTACTCTCGTTCATAGGTTAATTGATTAATCGTCAGGTAGTAAATTCACGAAAGTTTCTTTGTAGGTAACGAAATGATTTTATAAAATTTGATAAATTCTTGTACGTTGGTGTGGTGCATGTTGCATAACTTGAGGATGCATTATTTTTTTGTGTGCTCTGGAAAGTCAGCGTGTCTTTTTCCATTTCTAAGGGATATGATATAACTCGACTGTATAAAATAATTATCAGATTTACATAAAATTGTAGTCAAATTAAACTTCACAGCAGACCTTGGGGGGGGGGGGTGCCAAGTAAATACAAAAGGCATCCTTAAAGCAGTAAGACTGATGCTGTAACTTCAAAACCAAGCAATATAGAGTTTTTAACAAATATTTTCTCGTAACAAAAAACGAAGCTCTGAGTTGTCCGATGCACTCTTTCTCCTGCAACTTCTTCCTTTGCAACTGTCACAACTTTATCAATTTTTAACCAAATGTACTCATCTTGAGCTCAATGGAAAGCAAATAAGTTGATCATTAGCTTGTTTAGTTTTGAAGTAATAGCATCAGTCCCGGTACTTTTAGGACACCCTATGTATTTTTGCAATTTTTGCTGGTTGGATAGGTAGCCAACAGATACTATTCTGTTACCAAACTATCATTTGTATGTTTGTCTTATATGATAGAAATTTGAAACTCATGATCAAGTATTTGTTTTCAGTGTCAACAAAGTTTCATCTTGATTTTTGAGCTACTTGGTGTGGTAATTCTTATTTTATGTAAATTGCTCGCAAGCGACCTTTCCTGTTAGCTTTCGCTTCCTCTTTGACGCTTCTCTACCTGATAACTCAACAAAGGAAAGAAAAAATAAGGATGTTGTAAACCTTGGTTTTTTGTTCTTCTCGGTTTTATTTTCTATTACCACTACAAGTACTACCCCTATTTTTTTATTATTAATTTGAAGACATAGGGATGATTGCTTCGTAACTATTCAACATACTGAGTTTATTTCTTTGTCATTCCTCATTCAATCAGTGATTAGTGTTGTGTCAATCCCTCTTTCTTAACAACCCCCCCCCCCAGTAGATGAGAGAACCTATACTGAAAGGAACCTATTAAATTTGAGTCCTACAAAAAAAGTAATATTTGCACACTCAGGAAATTGAAGGGGCATGTTACCATCCTGAACATAGTCTCCAACTTCACTTTTATGTTGACTCGCTGCATGCTTCTGTCTTCGCAATTTTCATGCAACCGATTTAAAATACTTTTGGCTCGACATGTGTGGGGACAAGTAATGCTACTACCGAGTGTTTTCTCTTTGAGTTTTATAATCATTCCTATGTAAAAGGCGATGCTCTCTTAATCCAGACCTTTTCTATAATCTATCCATCAACTGAGAAATTTCAGAGGGAAAACTGGGTAGGTACAGCAGCTAACATCAAGATGAGAAATGGTCAGATGAACAGACTTAACTCTGGAAAATGTTGATTGTGGAGTCCTCTGATGGGTTGAGAACCAAATCAATAGTAACGATTAAAATTTTCTTCTCTAAACATTTTCCTTAGTTGAGTCAGTAAAGTTTATATATTTATCTGAGAAGTACACGGTCTGTGTTTTTTTATTTCTCCCTTCCTTCGTTTGTATCATACTCGGAAGGACCTATTTGTCGCTGGCTTTTTTTCCTTGATATCCTCGCTTTACTCTTGTTTGATGAATGGATACTTATTTTCCTATTATTTTGATTTCAAAAAGAAGAAAAAACAATCTCCCCTGCTCTTTGTATTTAGGACCTTGTATTTCTTGCAAGTTACCATTTTTTTATTTTTATACAATTTAAAATCATTTTTTGTGATTTGATATTCTGCTTATTTATTGTTACCTTTTCTAGATTTTTTC
The DNA here is from genome assembly GCA_011764245.1 of Trialeurodes vaporariorum. Classification (NCBI taxonomy): domain Eukaryota; kingdom Metazoa; phylum Arthropoda; class Insecta; order Hemiptera; family Aleyrodidae; genus Trialeurodes; species Trialeurodes vaporariorum. Next base: position 28,801,883 of record VMOF01000388.1, on the reverse strand, counting down.
AACCTCTTTTTTATTACTTTCTTATTATTATTTTATGAATTTTTTCTCCCCCCCCCCTTCCCCTGGCACGCTTTCAACTGATTTTTGTTGGCTAAGCTGCCCTGAAATTTTTTATTTGAGCCATGGAGTTTATTCTTTGTAAGATCTTTAGAATGATTGGTTAATCCATCACTGCAACACCCAATAAGTTTTCTTGTATAGGTTTTTTAGGTTCCTTGAACATCACATTTCATCTCTCTTCCTGTAGATTTCATTTCCCAGCTTGTTTGTTCACCATTTTTAATCGTGGAAAAACTGTGTTGAATATTCAAGATAAAAGGTCTGGGACAGAGATTAGGTGTGAATTAGATAGGCATGGATGATAGAATCAAAAAGGAAATTTTTACCCGAATTTGGGGGCCCCAGTATGAAGAGGCAGTTAACTTTCGGACGTCTCTTGTCCATAATATTGTGCACATCATGAACGAATTCTAAAACGTTATTCACACCCACTGGGTATGCTATTATGTATTTGCATAAAAATCTGGAAAGAGTCCTGCTGATTATAGCAGTACTCCTCCGGGTCATCTGACGCAAAGAACTGATTTTCCAAGGGAATTGCCAACAGATGTTTCAAAATATCACTCGTATGCAATACAGTATGAAGCGATGTAAATAGCTCTTTGTATGACAACTTGGTTGGTCGGCATTCGGGATAAGAACTACCCATGTAAGTATCGGTATCAAACGTATGCGATACGGGATAGATGGCGTTATTCCAAGATTTAGTTTGCATTGCTCTTTTGATAAAGTTTTCTGGTTTTGGTCTCTGTGTTGGGCTGGCGCAATGTTGTAATTAGGATTTCCCAACAGATTGTTTCTAGTTGGCAAAGATGTTTAGGGTCCTCCAGGGGCGCTTTGACCCATCAGGTCGCGACCTCCATCAGTCTTCCTTTTTGGTGCCTGCGATTGCCTGAAAAGGGATTAGGTCGATCTTCGCTACAAATTGCCCAGTTAGCCCTTCTCAGCTGAGAGGATAGAAAATTGTTTTTTGTATTATCACCTGAGAAAATTGTGCGAAGGAACTAAGCATATCTCAAGCACCGATGGTTTTCTCACACTGTGATGTCACAACTGAAACTATTCATTGAAAATGGAATCAATGCATTTCAAGTAACATGTTTGCATGAAATATTTCTGATTGTTTTTATTCAATTTAATATTTTTTGTTAAAACTATTTTAATTGAACCTTGAATCTTTTTTGGAATAGATGAAACGATTTCCCCTGGCAGCTTCAAGTTTTCTATTTTTATTCTTCTGAGAATTGAGGTGCTCAAAGCTTGTCTGTCATTTTGGTTTTTACTCGATTTAAATGTTAATTGCATGATAGATTTTTTACTTATTTCATCACTATCATATAGAGAAATATGAAATTACGTTTCATCACTTTACTGATTTATGTACCAAGGTATTCTACTTTAAAAATAAATTTAACTTCGTTTTTAAATTTTGCTGCATAAGTAAATAACTCCACTTTTACTCACAGTTAATCCAACTTTTTTTCTTGCCTCGTCAAAGATAAAAATATTCTTATCGTATATTATAAAATTTTTAATAGTTCTATTGTGCAGCCTTTTGCATCAAATAAATACCAAAACTAGAAATGCAGAATTTTACACATTTGCCACTCTAATGATAACTATGCGCTCCTATCATTTGACTTGATTTTTAGTACATATTTCATTAAAACGTATCTTCAGATCGAATCACTCGTGTCACCTCTCGCTTCACCTTTGACCTAGAAGGTCAAGGCAGTTACGTTTCATTCACCAAGCATTTTAAAGAGGAAACAGTGCAATCCCCCTCTACAATATTTTTGATGTTATTATTCTAACTTTTTGCATGTATTAAATTATTATGGAAAATACTTTACTTTTTGGGAAGAAGTTCTCTTCCCATCGTATTTTGTTTCAAGTACAATTAATTTTTTCAAGTTAAATAAAATTACGTGTCTGTATAATGTAATTTCTCATTCTTAAAAGGAACTCAAAAATCTTAAAATGTTCACGAAATATTGTGTTCCTGCTGATCTTTAGGTATCTTTGTATAATTTTCCAGTGTGTTACTGAAAATCTTATCTTTATCAATGTTATACATAACGTTTTAAAATGAAGGATTATTTATGAAATATTTATGATATATTTATGAAATTGATCCAAAGTCCTAATCTTGGCTCTGCTGCACTGTTAATTTAATGTAGACTCAATTGTTACCCTGTAAGCATAACTTAAATTATTTATTTATTCATTTATTTTTTTTTGTTGTAACTAATATTAACTTGTCCTCCGTTTTGAGTGTTTCAGCTTGCATGAAATAGTCATACCCTCGATTCCTCTTTTTAAACTAAGAGAACTTATTTTTATTTTAATTTCTTTCTCCCTTAATTATGGTAATTGCATACGTTTTCTAAGTGAAAATTATCGTTCATAGTTACCAAAGAGGAGACATTACAAGTGTATAGCTTTTTGAGTTAGCATGTCAATCGATCTTCTGTTTTGATCATTTTGAATTTGTCTTCATGAAGTATGGTCTTTCTATCTTCTAGTATTTTGTTGTAGTTACCATAGCTTCACTGCTCTGTTACCATTTGAGGATCGCATTTCACTGCTTCAGGTGACCAAATTTTGTGAGAAATTCCTGTAATTGTATCCAACAAAGTTTTCCACGCTGCCCATTTATTCATGGTGAGCGTTGACAATCTGATCTGGTTTTTTGTTGGCATTGAAATTAGACTTTCATTTATCTTTGCAGTATGTATTTTAATGTTTCCTATGCTCTGTCTGTGGCTCCTTAGGTCATAAAATTTTAGAAAATTTGTATAATTTCAAGGGCAGAGTTGACTTGTATCTTGATTCTGTGTTAATTCTTAACAATTTAGCTTCTTACGCATGTCTTTTTCTTCCTCCAAATAGAGACATTTTTATTTACTTTACAATATCCTCGGTTCATCTCAGCCTATATTTTGATCATTGATATTTTAAACAATCTGCTCCCAATTAAAGCTCTTTCTTTAAATTATGTTTGCAAATTTCAGCTTGCATTGAATGAATGGTAATTTGCAATTCTCAATGTTCGGTTTTTTTATCGACAAGTAAGTTCGTCCTTGCTAAAATTTGCTGTTAAAAGTTGTAATTTCCTCCTTACTGGTTGTCATAAACAATCTCCTCTATTCCTTTTTTAGCTTTTGTTTCATTATCTATCTCTTCTTTGTCTTTTGATGTTCAAGGAAACACCTTAAGTTCCTTTTCAGCACCAAACTTCATCATAAAAGGGAAAAGAAGGAAATTTGAGCATCGTTCAAAGCTCATGCACTAAGTAAAAAAGAAAGCGCCTTTATTATCTGGCTATGGTTATTGTTCCATCTTGCAATACCAAATTCCATGAGTTTTAGGAGTAAAAATGTTTGCCCCCAAAACTGTACCGGTGAATTGATATGGCTACAAATTACCGATGATTAAGATGCACTGTACAACTTTCATTTAAGTTTTTTTTTTCTTTCGTAATTTTCATTGTTTATTCTATCACCTTGAGTTAGTTTCAATTAAATATTTTTTTTTTTTTTTTTTTTTTTTTTTTTTTTATGAAGTTTCATCACTGCTGGTTCCTTGGTTTTCCTTAAGGAGATTTTTTTTAATAACCCAGTTTTGTAAAACTGCTACCCGGTCACAAAAATTGTTGATTACTGATATTTTGTCTTTCTGGTCACAGTATAAGTGGGTGAGGCTAATCACTGTATGGTATAAGGTTTGGCTCCATTTAATTAAGTAACTGGTGACCGAGCTGTTATGAATTTAGCTGCCATACTCCGGAGGTATGTCTTACTTATTCGTTGTATCTTCTTACAAATTCAAGTATCTGAATGCATTTGTGAGTGTAATTTTGCTTCAGGAATCATTTTATGCCCCCATTTAATTCTTTCTCTTCTCTCCCCCCCCTTTTTTTTTGATTTTTTTCTTTGTTTCTTAAGAAGAGCAGCTGCATTTCAATCATTGTTCACAAACAGAGATTTGCTTTGATGTCAACAAAAACTATTCACTAGTATTCTGTTTCCGCAGTGCCATCAAAAGTGAGCTGTACTGATTCTAACTGCGCTCTGCGTGGCATTGCTCAGACGTGAAAAGCTAATGTCCCAGCAGCTATTGTTCTTATAATTAGGTATGTGCTATCTAGCCACTGCAGTGATATTCAGCTTTTAGTTTTAAAATTGTCTCCAGACAATATCGCCTATGGTGTGATCATGAAAACAATGAGCTGATGGTCAACAGATATATCTCCTGCCAAAACAAATTATGTCTTAAGACTCTCTGCCCTAAAAAATGTCTACTAAGATCTAGTTATCAAAGTGTATATTTTTGCATCTAAACTGCTTCTTCATTTTGAGAGAGGACTCAAAACTTGAACTGTGTCTTTTAAAGATTGATTGGACGGGTTTTTGCAAATAATAATCAACTAAATAAGGAATCCATAGCAGTAGGTATCTTTCTGCCTTCTGCGGTCCAATTCGTCTCTGAACTTTTTTTTGCGTTCTCATGTGTCTCTGTTCACTGAACTTCATCCTATATCCATCATTAACGCGTATCAAGATGGAAGTAACTATTTGAAAAAAGAGAAAACTTAAAGGAAGAAAAAAATAGTAAATAAATAAACTAGAAATTTGAACATTCAGCAGACATGAAATTTTAATAATCTTGTGATGTGAGTGATCTCTTCGAATACCAAAGAAGTTTTGTCATTTTTTACTACGTATATGTAAGAGAAATAACTATTGATTATCTCTAAGTTTTTATTTTATGTTTTATACTTTACTTTTTTTTTTATTTTTTTCCATTTTATTTCCTACTCTTTTACCCACATTTCTTATTTCTTTTTTAAAACTTTGTTTGCATTCATTCAATTTTTCCTACGGTTTTCATCACACTATTCATGAAAAGTTATTATTTAAAAATGAATGAAAAGAGAAAGTGAAAAATTGTTACGATTTCTCTCATTTTCTACCACCAGCAAGGTTTCGCTTTGCAGTTTTGTATATAATTAGTCATATTATTTTACTAAAAAAAAGAAACAAAAACAAACAAAAACACAATTTTTCATTATTTCCTTGTTCTACTGAAAGGAGTTTCTGTTCTGAACCTGTTAGTCAATGTGTTTTTTTCAAAGAATATTTGAGAATTAGATTACGCTCTACTTTTTTATGCAGTGCATGATTCTTTCCAACTTTCTATTTTCTCTCTTTTTTACTGACTTTTTATTTTTCTGAAATTACGGACACTTTATCTTGGGAGCTGAGTAACGACGTTGTAAAATTTGATTTCCTATTTCTTTGAAATCAAACATCAATGTTTGTTTCCTCGGTTTATTTTTTTTCAAAATCAATATTTCATTCTTTTCACAGAAAAAAATTTTAAGATTTTAATCATTCACACCTATATTTATAATGTTTTCAATCTTAAAGATTAAGTGTTGCACGCATTCTTAATTTATATTCGCAAATAGTTGTACGATTTAAATAATAATTACGCATGTATTTTAATTGATTACGTAATCAAAGTTTGTTCCTAAGTTTCTTTGTTCTCTTTAACATTATCTATCGTAATGATTCAAGCTCCAATATGCTTTTGTATAATGACCCTGTAGGTCTACATCACATCAAAAATATATTATCATTCATTCGTTTTTTATCTTATGTCTCCATGTAGCTGCCTGTAAGCTTCAAAATGTCTTGATATTATTTTCAGTATTAAACTTTGTGTGAAGAAGATTCAGCGACTGAGATCTCGAAAAGGAAAATAAAGGTATTTCTTGTTTCAGTTAACATTTCAAACCTGAATAGCTCAATATGAAGATCAGAATTCAAGTACTTCATCGTTCAAATTAACCCTTTCCGGTCCAATGTCGGATATATTCGACTCGTCCAGCGTGTGGCAGGCTCTGGTGAACACTTAAGGAACTAGTCTGGCAGTCGACAACGGTGACCTTACGGCCAGCCAACGGTGGCTGGCTTAACCTTGTCTCCCTTTGCATATTTTCACTTTGTTTACGTTTTCATTTACTCGTTTGTTTACGTCTTACTTAGTATGCGGACCTGCTACAGCGGCCGGGTAAAATGGCCGTGGACCGATAAGGGTTAAAAACTAGCAAATTCAATTACTTGCTTTGCGAGCCATTTTTATCCTTGAAACATCGCATGAATCACTTGATTGTTTCACAAGAGGTTATTTATGATAGTTGTATTGGAAACATTTGAATGGTCTCTTAGTTTTAGAATTTCAGTCAGACGTAATTAGTTTCAGTTGAAAAATTGCTAAATTATATTTCATTAATTTTGAATAGTCGATATCATTTTATACAGATATGGACAACGTGTTTCCTCATCTCAAAATGTTTTGAACATTGCGCACTACAACATGGTTTTGTGAAAGAATCAAATTGCACCATCTCTCTCAGAAACGTTTAGTTAATACAAAGATGGTATTTTCATCTGTTTGTTTTTCTTCCTTATATCTTCTTTCTCAACAATTTTGCAACAGTTAAAAATTGATCTTTAGAATACACAATCATTTTGGTCAGATGTTTAAACGGTTCAAGATAGTAATTTATTCGTTTTTTTTTCTTTCCTCTTTTAATTTTTTGTGTATTCATTGAGTGGAGAGAGCAGTAAAATCCAACAAATGGAGTTCAGTGAAGATTAAGAGTATTGCATATTACCTGCAATTTTATAAAAAAAAATTTCACGGAAAATAATATGTGATGAAATTGTAAAACATGCCCCTTCTCTTTTTACATCAATGGTTTCCACCGCCTATTTGTTTACCTGTAAATGAATGTTTTGAGTTGCAACTTTGTTCTATACAAGGACGGAATCTTTTTGTATTTGTTTTGTCAGAGTCTTTCGGCGAGCACTATTAAGGATTTCTCGAGTCAATTCTGCTTACATAATTATACTCTAATGAAATTGTAGGTTTTAAAGTTTCTCAACTTTTGTGTCGGTTAATTTTTCATGAATTGTAGCTCTTGTCATCAGAATTTTTGCTTAGATAGAAAAAATTGAAAAACGATCATCGTTGAAAGCTACAATGATAATTTTTTCCAAACTAATGTGTTTTTGCATAATAAGTCCATGAAATTGTACCTTTTTTATCTCTTTTTTTATTCTTTTTTATGGTTTTATTAAATTTTATCATTTTCATCACTTTTTTATTTATTTATTTTTTTATCGCGTGTAAACTATGCCATTATTTTGTATTTGTATAGGTTTTTTCTTGTAAATTGCTTTCTCCTTTTTCCCCCTATTAATTTTTCCTGGCTCCAGGTTTTTTCCTGAAATTACTTTTTATAATCAAATTGAATAGGAATCGTTCTATTTTTTATATCTTATTATTGTATTTTATATCTATTTATTTCTTTATGTTAAATTTATCCATGTATTTCAAATAACTTTCATGGAGACTTCATGTTTCTTGCTGCCTGTAAACCTGTGTAGTGTTTTTAACTTTTCTTTTGATGATTTGTCCTTTCAAATTCTTCAAAAGGGGTTTCTTGCTATTTGTTTAAAAAGTATGAGTTAAAACCAAGGTTGCTAGATTAATCAATGAACATTGTCATCAGTCAATGCTGACGCATATTTAGATGATTGGTTTTTCTTGCCGAGTAATGTTGATGACAAGTTCCGTAACTTTCAAGTATGCCTTGCAAGCTGTAATAAATCAGCATTTTCTAAAATGATTTGTGGAATCCAAGAAGAAATGTTTCTGCATGACCAAGCTTTGAAAGAAGTAATTGAAAAATTTACATCTTCAGTCCATTCCTCCTTCCCTTTTTCTATCAATGAGTTAAATCAATATTAATTAACTTTTAATTAAATCAATGAGATGTCACGCAAAACCTAGCAGTTTCAGTCAATTTTATTTGAAAGCTCTGTCATCCCTCCCTGGTATGCAAATTTTAATTAACTTTCAACCAAAACTCAACGCCTATTTCTGACCCAACCTATATGATTACATGAGGCTTCCTTCGAAATGGGGCAGTTACAAGGGTCTGAAATGTTGTATTTTTTATAAAGAACTTTCCTTATTTATTAAAGAGATAAATTTTCTTGATGAGCTAAGAACACAATGGTGCCTTTGGTTTTTTCATACGTATCCCAATTTTGGAGATGCACACGTGTAAAGTTGCAGAACACTATGCGCAATTCCCATTTAAAATAACGTATTTTGGACCAAAATCTTGTCTCTGGAACAATGGGACTCAATTAGAAAGGCATCTTTGTTCTCAGTTCATCAAGACTTTTATTTTCTTCATAAAAAATACAACATTTTAGACCCTTCCAACTGCCCCATTGGGTTCTTATCAGAGGTTGCGCATTTTCTCTAGCTATGGGCCAAGATTTTGAATGGGTTCACATGTCTGTGTATTGGAGCTCTTTTAGGCTTGGTCAGTTTTTATTTTGGTAATTTAAAGAAGCGTCTTGAAAAAGTGCTTTCATGCACTGGAATGAAATCCGACCACAGAAATGTTGTTTCATCGGAAATGTCTCACATCCTGGAGCTAGATTCCAGTAATTACCAGTTTTGGCAATTATCTCAATTCCAGAAATTACCAAAACTCGAGGTAAACGGTTTTTTCGATACTAAAATTTTTATCCGCAATTGTGAGCCTGCCCCCCATCAACATGTCCGCAGTTTAATTTTGCTTTGCAACTCTCTAGCTTTTGATATTTGTAGAAAGTAGTCTCCATATTTCATATTTCAGTTCTCTAAACATTTTTATTTTAACCAATTCTACTATTTTTTGCTGAAATATTGAACTCTCTAGCCAAAGTTTACCTTTAATTTTTTCTGGGAACATTTCCTCTTTTTTTCTATCTGAATTATTCTGCTATGGCCAAAAAAACTTTGGAATAAAGATGCTACGATGGTAAAGAACATAAACAAATGCATAAAAAACTTGTATTTAAAAAAGAATTTCAGTCCCTTTGAAAAGCACAAAAATTGAAACAGGAAACCAAGACTCATTGAAAATTGAGAAAAATAATGAAGAAAAATCATAAAAATGGTCGAGTAATTATACTGAAAGTAATTCGACTCCCTGAAAAAGGACCGTTAGTATTATGATGCTCTTTGTTATTCATCTTTTCTTTTTGTTATGCATTCGTTTTTATCACTTTCCTTTTTTAGCTCTGCTTTTTTGAATTTTCTACTGCTAAGAGCAGAATACTTTGTCGATTGTTCACCACTTCTGTTCTTGTAAAAAAGGCTTGGCCTATTGATGAAATCTAATTTTTAAAATTATTTTCTTTTCCTTCTTTTTTTTTGAAAATTCATCTTTATATTTCTTACTTAATGTTTGTAATAAATATTGTTCGGTAGATGTATTATAAAAATTTTAACGGTTAGGTATTGTTCATATTATTCGTAATATTTGTGATTGCTGGTATATTAGATGAAATGGGCACCTTACCATAAGTATCTCTGTGTTTGTTAATTTGTATCTAAACAGTCTTTGTAGGATTTTTCACTCCCTCTCTTTTATACTTTTTTTTTCTCTTTTTTCATTTGCACATTGTTTTCCTCATCCTAGGTTTCCTTATTCCCTGCTTTTCCTCTTTTTTTTTTTTTTTTTTTTTTATTTTCTTCGCCTTTTCTTGTTTGCTCATGCAAGTATTTGGGTCGAAATCAGAAATTTTGCTTTAATTTTTCGGTTTTCTCTTGCTTGAATGTAAAACTGTTCATTCAATTGGTGACATGAGTTTGGGCTCAAATCAGGGCAAAGGGATTCTACCTCATAAGCTACCTTAAGATCTCAATGTCTCTCAGTCTGTTCGTAGAAAGAGAGTTGGTTTTGGAGGCTGATGCTGACTAAACTTCGATTGGTTCTCATACCAAATCGGAGACAAATTTTGAATTTTTTCCCTGAATGTCCCAACATTTATACATAAAAGTTGATAAATACTCATAAAATGGATACATGTGACTGCAGCAAGTGAAACCATACCATGATTTCAACTTGAATCCTTGCATGACTGTAACTATCTACAGTTACATCCCTTGGATCCTTCACTGTTTCTGCCTTTTAATTCTCAAGATTTCATCCCTTTTGATGCAGCTGAAGAAAAAGTACTTTCCTATGAAGAAGGAATCAAAACTAACCAGTCTTTCTCTTACCACTATTCTTTTTATTCTACTTCGTCCCATGGAAAAAAAAAAGAAAAGAGAAAAAAAGGGATGGAAAAAGGCGTATGACTCGTATGAGTAACCAGTAATCATATCCTTACTCAGTTGCTATTTTGAACTTTCTTTTCAAATCTAGCTTCAAAACTGAAAAGTATTTGCTTAAGCCTCTTTGAGTAAGTATATGGATTGGAATAAGTGGTAGCTAAGAGGACTGGTTTTGCACCGTTTGTAATTATTCACTTCATAATGATTTAATGTGTATGTTGAACAACTTTGTTTCCACCTTTATAAGTTATTTATTAATTTTTATCATCTCTTTTATTTTGGTCAACTTTCGTTCATCCATTACTCCACTCAAGTTGTCTTCTTTAGATCAATTTTGTACTGCTCTACATCAGTGTTGTTTGCAGTCTCCAAATATCTCATTGAAAATTATTTTGAAAATGTATTTTTATAAATGAACTAAAAGAAAGAGAGCTCAGTTTTTTACATAAGTTTTTTGAAAGTGCAATAAAATTGTGATGCTTAATCGTCTTTTACATGCAACTATAAAATGCTATTCGAATCTTTCTTGTTATCTTTCATCGCCTGTTATTTTCTGTATGCACTGGAACTTTTTTTCTCTCCCTTATTAAAATTATTTAATGGTTTTTGTAGACAAAAATAAGTAATCTTTTAGCTAATATGAATTGAATTTTACTACTCACTAGTAAGCTTGTGAAACATTAAAATATGTTTTATTTTTTTATTAATTACAACACTTTCACTCACACACACTTTCACTTACTTTGTTTTTTTTTTTTTCTTTTTCTTTTCTTTTCCTATTCAAAAATTATTTTTGTCAAGCGGTTTCATTTGTTTTTTTCTTCTTTTTTTCTATTTTTTCTCCCCTCTTTTTTATACATTTTTTTTAAAACATTTTTGTTTTTACATATGTATCTTTTTACCTTTTCTACCCATTTGTATTTTAATCATCTTCAATACCAAAAAGGCCCTGTAAAAATGTTTGCTTTAAGTACTCCTCACTCTCTTAATAAATGTTCCCTAAAGAATTTTTCCATCTTCTCCTAATTTTAAATGTTTGTAAATTGAAATTTGTTTGAAACTTTGAAAAATTCATTCTAAACGGAAGGATCGACAATATAATGAGCTTTCCAAAAAGTATGTACTCTTGATTTTCATCTTACATTGATAATTGCTTTTATCTTTGCAGATTGTCTTCAATACTGTTTTTAGAATTATCATCAACCTTTATTCTTCAAAATTCACACCAGACTCAAATATGTATTTTTATTTTTTTTCTCTCTCCAAGTTGAAAGTGATGGCTTTCAAATTGAAACTAATTTATTATTCCATGTCCGCTTCAACATATGCATTTTGTAGAATCAAGAGTATTTGAGACTAAAGCATGACAATGTACCGTGGAACAAAGGTTTTCCCTCTTAACATTCTGTGCTCAGTGAGCTTAACAGCTTCGTTGCTCTATTCCTTGTGCAGGCTTATAACGGTAAACAATTTCAATAGTTGTTGAAGTTTGAAATGAAATTACAGAGCGCATTCATAAAGAATTTTCAATGAACGCAAGAAAGTTTTACAAATCCTGAGCATTGACTCTTGATTAAATATTCTCTTGCGCCCAAGAATGATTTTAACTCCCATTTTAACAATCATATAGGAGCTTCTGATCCTTTGAATCATGCTAGCTGTGCTGGCCTGGAAATCATTGGTTTAAATTACTTAACAATCACTTCTTTTGTTTTCTGATCAAATTCATAGGAATGTGAGAAAATCGTTGTCACTAGGGTTACTCCTTAATTTTTATGATGCCTCTGCTCAAATTTTATTTTTATTACATATTTTAGTCCCTGTGTGCGTTTAAATTTTGTTTTACTCCTATACTTCTCTCTTACGTCTTTTCTCCCTTTCTTTTTTATTTTCGTTTCTTTTTTATTTTATTTTTATTTTTTTATTTTTTATTTTTTTTAATAATTTGTTATTTTCTAAAAAAAATAAATTAAGTCAGTCTGTGTGAATTTTATAGACAATTATTCTTTTGTATCCACTAGAAACAATTGTAGATTAATTTATTTTCAAGTTTTAATTTTTAAAATTTTGAATGTACGTTGTTTTTCTTATTTTGAATAAATAAATTTTTGTTATTCGTAAAAAAAAAAAAAAGAAAAACTGTTTTAATCCCCTCCACATTCCTATTCTCCAACAACTTTTTCAACTTTGATGAACAATTGAGGCGGTGGCTGCAAAAACAGCACATACCGAAAAACCTGATTTCCAGAAAACGCATTTAAAGTTTTCATTTGCTAATAACGCGTTGATATGATTCGGAAATGAGTACAATTTTTCTTGGTTTTATGCTTTGAACCCTTTTTGAAGAGAATCCAAGGACAAATTTAAAAAAAAAAAATGGTTTGAGTTCATTCGCGGCCAATTTAAAAAAGTGAGTTATGTGCGGTTTTTGCACCCAACAATTAAATTAACGCAAATTTAATAGGATTTGACAGTTGAATGAGAGAATAATAATTTTTTTGCCATAATTTATTGAAACATAAAAATTTAAAGTAAAGTAACAACGCAAACTGAAACAAAAAAGTAAAAACTAAATAATAAATCAGCTATTTTTGGCTCGCAATTATTTGTAAAGGAAAATGACCTCTCAAAGTACATGAGCATAGCCAGCAATTTGGCAACCATGAATTCTTCCCATTTTAACGCATGAGAAACAATAGACTCTTGAGGAGACCATGGCTCTTTTACTGATCGATTGTTTCTCATGCATTCAAATGGGAATAGTACACAGTTACACACAGTTATACGTATAGTGCATGTACTCGTATGTGCTGTTTTTGCACCCATGGACGCGATATCTCCGCGTAGAATCATCGCCACGTCACCAAATTCACAAAGGTGATACTTCTTGAGTATAATTTTCAATTGCGCTGTTGGGCGCAAAAACAGCACATACGCGCATGGGCTGTTAATGCAGGGGCCGCCTCAATTAGCTTTAAGGAAGACTTAGGAAAATGAGAAGACCGAAATACCCATGTTTCCTCAAATGCCGCCCTCTCTTAGACTCGTGAAATGCCGCTCGGAGTGCAGGATCTTACTTGCACACCTCCATCTTTGCAGCACCAATCTGTTTTTAAGTTTTTAGTGAAGAGAAAACACTAACAAAACTATATACCCTGTATCAGAGTTGCCATGGGATTGTAGGTATTCAGTGAAATTAAAAGTTTCCCTTTGATTTACTTCTGATATCACAAGGTAAAAACAAACATTCTTCTAATCAAACTTGCTCCTGATTACCCCATGGCGCCCACACTAACCCCAAAAATAATCAAGCCTTGCCTTGTTTTTGTTAGTATTTCATTTTTTGTTTTTCCATGGCGGCTTCAGGAATTTGTCTTTCCTCTCCGCTCATTAGACCGCGGTTTGGTATTGGTTAGAGCAATAGAGCATTGTCAGACCCAGCCCTTGCAAAGCCCACCCTCCCCCACTGTATTGCCAATGTATAGAGAGGGACAGAATAAGGGACCATTACATGACTTTCGCCTTTATAGCTGCATTGCTAAATATATCAAACGAGTTTTCATTGAGTCTCAATCTTAATATTCTGGATTTAATCAAATAGGATAGCTCTCTGCATCAAAGGAACTAACTGCTCCATGGCTGGAGAAGGGAGCCAACTACAAAGGAAACTCTCAGCAGTTGAATCCCGTCTGCTAACATGGAAAAGTTGGCTCTCTCCTGCAGAAAGTCGTCCAACGGATGATGCCTGCAAGCTGATTATGAACAATTGTATCGTAATGCTATCAAGTCAATGATCGAGCGCGTGTTATCTTATGGGAGGTGCCATTCAGAAAGGTTTCATTCCGATAGAAACCCTCCCATCTCTACGGAAATTCGCCGATGACTCCTGAGCTATGGAGAATTTCCGGAAAGATGGGAGGGTTTCTATCGGAATGAAACCTTTCTGAATGGCACCACCCATAAGATGACACGCACTCGGTAGCATTACGATACGATCGTTCATAATCAGTCTGCTGTTTGGTTCTCGCCTTTGTTTTGACTGCGAGACAAGGAAAAGTCATGAGTCATGATAACCAGCAATAAAGCTCTAAAAATTCTGGTGATAGTACTAAAATCATGCCTCTACGGGGTTTTCTCTGATCAAAACTAACATTTTACCCCATAATAGGTCATCTCAATAAAACATTATTGTACTATCGTTTTTTTTTTTGTTTTTTTTTATTTTAAACAAATTGAGGAATAGAATGAAAGTAACAATGAATTAAAAACAGTAGTTTAATAACGGAAACAATTTAAAGACAAAATACAAACTATTTACACCCGCATCGACTTAAAGAGAAAATGAAAATTATTTGTATAAATTAACTCTCTTCAAATAGAAACAAAAAAGATAGAACTTCCAAAATAAACTTCAAAGTATGGAGACAGATTCCAGAAGGAGGAAGAAAAAGCTCCCATTGCATGATAAAAATAATCACGAAAAAGGAGCAGACTATACAGCAACCATGTTTCCATTTCATGTTTTAACAAATAAAATGGCTTATAGTCATGAATACAGAATAAAGAATCTTTACTATGATCATGTGATGTTTGAATTTAAATCTGAGGATCTTGCCAGAAAAATGACAAATAAAATTTTCGAGAAAAAGGAGTTCAAAATTTAACGTGATCTATGGGTTTGAATATACCGTGGATGTAGATAGGTACATAAAAGATCACAATTCTTCAGTTAGACGACTCTACAGAAACATTTACGCGTTTTATGCTCTGTTTTTTCCCAAAACATTCTTTAAGATATCTTTCATTTAAAATGCCACTTCTCACTGAAATATCTAGATATTGATTTGAGGATGTGTACTTTAAAGTATGATAAATAAAAATAATTTTAAATGTTTGCCTATTTTCTGGCAAGGTCCATACTTACACTGTCATCCTTTTCTAGCAGAACGCTGAGAACAATTCGCACCATTTTTGCAAACTCTTCACAGTCAAGAGAAATGTCTGCATTCCATAATTTTGAATCCAAACATGATCAAAGAGTTTGAAGTAACTACTCGAGTCCCTTTGTACAGAAAAATATTTTATTGAGTCAGGGGATCAAATAGAGACAAAGTAAGCAACCCAAGGTCTGGAGTCCATCTGCAATTATGCATGACCCCTTGTGGTCTGAAGACATTCTTTATTTTTCAGACAAAATAAAATTTTGGAGCCAAAAACTGAACAAGGAAGTTGAAAGCAGTTTGATAGTAGAGTTCAAACCCAATTCAATTCTTCAAAAGTCCTCAAACTTTAATTTTGAAAGATGCCTCTCGAAGGAGTTGCGTTCCAACTGAGGGGAGGTCGTCAATTTTTCCAACTAGAGCAGCAGTATTTTGAAAATCAGGTTCAGACAAGTAGCAATGCTGCTCCCGAAATGTATCAAAACTTGTAAATCAGCCCTAACTTACCGCTCACCAATGCGTTTTGATGCAATTAGGAAGCCGGCACCACTACTCAACAGAACCCGATACTATAATAATGCTTCAGCTCTACCTCCAAAAGATTGGAGCTTTTTGAGCTGGATTCGTAATGAAAGAATGAAGTGTTGGAAAACGAGTCTCTTCAAAAAATCCTGCCCACATTACCTTTGAAAAATACACTTCCCGCAGTTAGTCCGCAGGTTTACAACAAACCAACAGCTACACATATAATACTGCGCACTATTGTTCACCCCCTCATGCCTGCGCAAATGCGCTTTCTTTGTTTTAACTATCTTTGCTAGTAGCATTATAGATCAGTCAATTGGAAGCATAGGAAGAATATGTTGCAATGAAAATCCTCAAATGAAGGGAAATTCCTCTAGATATTTGGCGACACTGGAAGTAGGTTCCAACTGTCTCTTTAAGTTACAAGGAGCCTGATTTAAGAACAATGGCGACTCGTGTAATAAAAGGGAAAATTGAATTTTCTCCTTTCAACCCAACAAAGAATTGGGCTGAGTCACCTCGATAAAAAAAAAGAGAAAAAATCTGATCATTGATGATAACGAAAAAGCTTGCTGTCAGTAATCAAATAGGTACAAGTACAACTTAACGTAATAAGGAGAGTCACAAGATTTGAAGGTACACAATCAAGGGCAATAAGTGTGATGTATCACATTGGAAAATCGACAGTTTTTCAGTTCTCTTTGTCTTAAGATTGAGGACGTTGACAGTAGAAATAGAATAAGACCTTGGTTTTTGATAAAGGTGCATTTTTTTTTTGTATTAATATATGTACTGATCCAATTTCAACCAATTTTAAATGGCAAAGACTACTATTGTTTTTTAAAGGAAGCTTTTTGCAGAGATTTTTTACAAGGTAAGCAAAAGGTATCACAATCACTAGGTACCTACCATGATCTAACTACACAGGTCAGTCAATCCGGTGGACGAGTTTCGGTGCGATCTGCGCAACCTCCGCTCGTGACGTATAGCAGGCGCAGCTGAAGAGCGGGCGTTCAAATCTCCATGCATACGTGGAAAAGACCCTTTTACAAGTGCAAATCATGAAAAATTTACGACAGTGAAACTTTATTTTTATCAATAAGAAGTAATGAGGAAGGTTTCAAGCTTTGAGAAAACCAATGCCATCGTACGGAAATTTGCTTTTTCTATTTTCGGGCACTTTAAGAAAATTGGGTAGAATGCATTGAATATTACGTACACCCACCTTCTCCATAAGAGGGATTTTTACTATAACCGCCAGAAAATATAGGAATAAGAAATTGAAGAGTGATCAGACTGGTTTTCTCAAAGCTTGAAACCTTCCTCGTGATCTATCATAAATAAAAACCAAGTTTCACTTTCGTAAACTGTTCATAATTCGCACTTGAAATAGGGTCTTTTCCCCATATGAAAGCATGTAGATTTGAACGCCCCCTTTTCAACTGCGCCAGCTATACTTCATCCCTTCCTCACTCTACCCAGTGATAGTGCCAGGCAGACGGAGAGGCAGTGGAGGGTGTGCCCATTGACTGACCTGTGTAGTTAGATCATGGTACCTATTCCTCATTTTTTTGCACAGTTCTCAATAATTGTTCTGGAGAAAGAAAAAAAGGAGGAAAAAAGAAAAAAAAGGAACAAAATATCCCTTGGGGAAAAAGATAGTGACACAAGTACTTATATACTACATACAAGAATTGAAAAGAAAATGAACTTTTAACAATAAACAGATAATTGGACTGAGTTCTGTAAAAGAGAACCAACTAATTGGAAACCCATGGCAGTTGGTTCTCTTCTCTAGAACTCAGTCCAATTATGATTCAAACACCAAAAATAAATTGGAAAAAGTATAAAAGGAAAAATTTGAGACATATAAAAAAGTAAAAACTTCTCGAATAAAAATATTTGTTTGGAATGCTTCTTATTTTTGTCCATTCTGTTAAGTAGGTACGGTAAAAATAAATATTAAACCTTAATGATATTTACAAACAACTTTTGATTCAAAATACGTTCAAAACAGAAGGTCTTTAAAAATTGGATTTTTATCATGTAAAAGGCAATCAATATAAATTTTGACTTTTGAGAGTAAAAAATAATGCAAAAAAAAACGATTTGATCGAATTGAGTGACTAACAAGAGAATTTTCAACATTTTTGCGCCAAACAAATGTTCAGCTGTTTACTTCTACAAAAAATTATTTGACAAAAATTTCTCCGTACACAAAGAGACAGAGCCAGTACTACAGTATAATGATAGAAAAATAATATGAGGCACATCTGATCAAAAAGTTACAAAAATCCGTTAAACGTTCAATATCAACTAAATACCTGTAGGTGTGTAAACCTTCCGAATTGCAAATATACTGGTTTTATTGAGAGATTCTGCAAAAAGATTTTTTTCAAAAACCCCTAGGGGTTGAGAATAATTCTCTTGAGATGAGAATAGGGAAAAAATTAATTCCTTAAAATATATGTATATAAACATAACAAAAAAAAAGATAAAAAACCAATCAATAACTCAAAAAATTTCAAATCTAAAACATTTAAAATTGCATTTAAAGTTAGTTAAAATTAAAAACGAGATAGGCAATATTAAACTCTTTACCCTAGCTCAAAAAATCTAAGATAAGATAAATCTTGAAGCAGTGAGGAGCGACTTAAAAGAAAAATACTCACCAAACCATTTAGGTAAAAAGTAAGTTCAAAGCTAGACAACTATTAGGGTCAATTAAGGTCAATCCGCATAGGATACGTTCGTTTGATATGGAATCAAATAAGAAAATAAGAAATTCAATTTTGATTAATTTTGAAAACGCATTCGACCAGCCATCAACATTTAATGATACAATCCGCGAGGGCTTGTAACATTCTGAAAATTTGAGACAGTGCTTACGGAATGGCAACATTGCAAAGCGATATCATAGATCACAGATCGCATTGCGATCTTTGCTACCTCCCAAATTTCGCGGGAAGTTTGGAGATGTTTTTAGATCCTAACGATTCATATCTTTAAAATATTCGTGGCTAGATGACTATAATCCTGAGATTCATCACAATGGAATATTTCTATGCGAGTTTTCTTTTTTAATAGTGCACAGATCTCTTGTGGATTCACATTAAGGAAAAATTCAATACTCTTGCCACATTTAGGAGCAACCCTTTGAATTATTTTTGTAATCTCACCTTTGAGAGGACTGACTTGAAAGTGAAAGAGGCAACGAGAAAAATGCTGCTCTAATATGAGTACAAGGTATTTAAAAAAGTCAAAATTCAAAAGAATAAATAAACCTGAAAGTTCAGTGATATCATTTTGAAAAAACTTGAATAAAGCCATTGAGGAAATTTTACAAATTTTAAGTACACATTCGTGCTGCTTGGAATAAAATAAAAGTAAAGTTAAGTAAATGATAAGACAAAACAATTAACGTTGAGAAAAAAGTCTCTTAGAGTCAACCAATTTCTGATTCAAAATCAGATCTGCGTAACTAACAAGGGGAGGTCATGAGGTGGTCACCTCCGATTTTGACCAAATTTCGGGAGAAGGTAGTCTATGGGTAAGGGAAACACAATAACTTTAAATGGACTTTTAGGGCATTTCAAAGGCCCATTGAATCGAAATATTTTGGGAGGTGTTTCTCCTACCCATATACTACCTTCTCCCGAAATTTGATAAAAATCGGAGGTGACCACCTCGTGACCTCCCCTTGTAAGTATAATTTAATGGAATAAGCAGTGGCAGCTCATGCAATTTGGCAACAATGTTTTTCCTTCGTTTGATTTTACCTACAACAATTGGTTTAATAGTGAAGCAGTGCTTCACCAACAATCGATTTTTGTACATAGATTCAAATGGAGGAAAAAGCATCGTCACTGCCACTGAGAATAAGTAATATTTGCAAGCATGAAACATTATTGTGACACAAGTAACACATGGGGCCAAAATAAACCTAACTAAAACTAAATGTAAAAATAAGCGTGATTGCTTTTATAATTTCCATAGCCAAATTGTTCATTTTTGAGAATAATTTCATTCTCTTCAAAAAGTAGGTACCTTTATTTTTTTATTTTTCTTTGGAAATTAGGTAAGTACAGTTGGGATTTTTTTTTTTTTTTTTTTTTTTTTTTTTAAATAGCTGCATGAATAAAATCAAATTCACTGAAAATTAAATAACAAGTCATAATTTAATTAAGTTAACAAAGAAAACTGATGAAATTATTCACAAGAAAAAAGAAACAAATTAACAATGATTCAGAAAATCCAGAAATAAATTAATTAAGTATATACATAAACAAGTAATGGAAAAGTTGGGAGCGTAATGAGGAAGGCTTTAAGGTCATCAATTTTGACCTTAAAAAAAAAAAAAAAAAAAAAAAAAAAAAAAAAAAACTACCGGCGAAATTAGTCAGATATTTCTTTAAACTCTGTGACCAATGTTAAATGGAAGAAAATTATGATAAAGAGTCTCTAATTTGCAACTATTCAGGTAAAAGGTAAATGGTACAGGTATTCAAAAACTTCTATTAAATACCTGGTACAACACCATACCCATGCTCCAAATTTTGTGGATTTTGGTGCCCTACTGTGGAAAAATCTGACTACACAATTAAAAAAGGAACCTATGAGTCTTATCTAAAGGCATATATCAAAACAGGCTGCTAGCTAGGAAAGCAGTGCGACTTCTTTTGTTTTTTCAGGTTCACTTGATGTTTTAATAGGAGTTTTGCTAGTTTTTGCCTGGTCCCGACGACGGCGAGTCCACCAAACAAGAAAAATTATTATAGCGGCAGACAAGAGAACTGCAGAACCAAAGAAGAGTGCCATATAGGGCATGTTCATTGATTCCCACTCTTGTAGACAAGCGGAATGAAGCTCCATTGCACGAGGTGATGCAGTTGTATTGCACTCAGGGTGGTTTTCAAGCACTGAAACAATCATGAGAAAAAAGAATACAAATGTAAAATTAAGTAAAAAAAAATACCTGCAATTAGGAGCTTATGATGCATTGGTGTCTGCAAAGGTACACATATTTTTACTTTCTCCCTCTCCCCTAAGGAGAGCAAGTATTGTCATCATGAAAAATTTCGAAGTTGGGGTTTTTCCATATCTTGGCATTTCAGGTCTCCCTGAACTCAAAAATCATACTCCCAAGAAATGTCTGTCCGTCTGTCCGTCTGTTCGTCCGTCCGTCCGTCTGTGGTACATCATAACTTCTAACCTATGGGTCCATTTTTACACTTTTTGTAAGTGTTGATATGTAACGGGCAGATTGCAACTTGCCCAAGGAAATTGAGCAGATCTTGGAGACAAAGAAATCATAAAAGTAACAGACAAATCATAGCCTCGAGGTAGTGGTCGATTCACGAGGGGGCAAATCCCCCCACCCCATGCCACATAATTCACCTTTAAGGCACAGAAAACAGCCACAAATTCTTCCTGGGACGCTCCAAACCTCAAATTTCAAGTGCGTGCCCCCTCCTCTCCCCTCCCCCGCACGATAAAAACTTTATGAACCCACTATTACTTCAAGGTATTCTATCACCTGTGAACCTCGACCGGTTAGTCGCGGCGGGCTCGTGTAAGTGACCTCATCACTCATCAGTGGCGCGGCGTCGCGTGCTATCTGGCAACAATACAACTGCTCAATTTAAACTCATTAAATATATCGAATTTTCCTTGTGCACTGTCCACCCCCTGAATTCGATCTTTTACATGAGTTTAAATGGATCGAATACATTGTTGCCAAATTGCACGCGACGCCACTGGACCTCATTGATAAATGATAAAATGATTTGAAACGGTCACATTGGCTGTTACACAGGCAGTATAACTGTTCCATTCATGGTAAGTTCTTGATTATCATTTTATTGTTCCTCAGCAAGGTGCGACAGCTGAACATTGGGCCCATCAAATGTCTCGTACGGATGGTTCTTGCTCTTTAACGTACGAGAAGTCTCGACCAATCAGAGAGGCGACCAATCGCAACTTGGGGTCAAGGACAAGGACCTCCCTCCGCTCCGCAGTCCGTACTCCAAACAATTCTTGAACCCTGATCTCTGATTTGGTAAATAAAAAAAATCATGGGGGGGGGGGAGTTAACGTGTTTTAGAGGAATCGGCTCGTAAAGTCGTCTATTATTGGTCACTCCTTGATGGAGTTACAGTAGTACCTATTACTTAGATGGGAAACTTCCCATTATCACTGCCCTAACGCTCGCGCAAATAAAAGCGTTTATTAAATTTAGGAGTGGACTTCGGAAGTTTTCAGTGCTGCCATCGGTACTTTTGGAGGTTTTTTACACCAGAACAGAGACAAATAGAGACCCAGCACACCGTATGCTTCCCGTGTTAGAAAAGTGAAGCAAGTTTGGCGGTCACAGTCATAAAGTAAAGATAGAGTCACAGTTTTGGTCGGGAGTCACAGGCTGCAACGATAAACATTGCCTACTGTTGAATGGTGATGCTCAACAAAAGGCTGCGATTGGTTCGCCGTCCCGGAAACGGAAACAGGTTCTGCTTTTCGAATGCGAAACACACGCTCATCAGTCAACAGTAGGCAATAGTTGCGGCTGTTGTTCCAATGAGTTCCGACCAAAATTGAGCCAGAAAAGTGGACACCTGTCGGCTGTCGCAAGCTTTGTGCTGGGTCTCTATTTGTCTTTGCACCAGAATCGACAGTTAAATCGCTTGCAGCAAAAGTGCGCACCAGCCCGTTTGCTAAAATTAATAGCTACATTCTTACCATGAAAAAGTGGATTAAAATGAAAATCTTACCATCTGAACAATTTAGATAATCGATAGTAATGTGCCTCTGCTTGATCCATGCGTTCAGCGTATGACAATGGCAGACGTCACCTTCTTCTCTGAACAGATCGCGCGGGAGCTGGAGGAGTTGGAGCCGGCACATGGGGGCCAAGAAGTCAGGCGTAAGCTTCTGTGTGATCCGACTATCAGTCAGAACTAGTTGAACCAGCGAAGGCATCAGACCCAGCGACGGAAGCGGATCCAAATCATTATCCGCTAAAGAGAGGAACTGTAACGAATTGGCGTTGCAGTAGTTGACCTCTCCAATAGGATTGGCCGCCAAATAAAGTTTAATCAACGACGGTGGTAGATAGTGAGGCAGTTTTCGAAGGGCGTTCGAGCTGAGGTCAAGCGTCCGTAGATCGGTTAGAGGGACGAAGGCGCCCTCTTCGATGGAGAGGATCCTGTTGTCGGACAAGTAAAGGATCTGAATATCAGTGTAATAGATGAAGCTGGAATTGGTCAGTCTTTTGATTTTGTTATCTGAAAGATCTAAGACCTGAAACAGGGGGGGGGGAAAACAAAACCAAACGGATTGTTAGAACAAACCATAAGTTAATAGCAGAGGCGGATTTAGGAATTTGTACTTCACGCGGAATACAAAAAAAGCAATTGAAAGCATGCAAAGTCGTCATTTCAGGTCTTGCCAGGGAGGAGGAGGGGGGTGATGGTTTTTTTGTTTTGTTTTGTTTTTTTTTCTGCTTCTCATATGCATTTGATCCCTAAAAACTCTGACCATCGCGAACCTTGATGACCCTAATGTCCTCTAACACACTGACAATTTAGGCACATTATGGGGGGGGGGGCACATTTCGGACACATCCTTTTCCGAAATTAAAATCTTTCTTAACACATACCTATATACTCGCTAAATTTTACCTCACTCTCTCCTTCTTGAATTGTCCGTGAGAGTCGAAATTTTGGGATGTGCCAAAACACGGAGGGGGGGGGGTTGATTTAACACCAAAATTTACCCTCTTTATAGCTGTAGCAAAAGTTTTGCAGACCCATCAAGTCTCAGCCAGAGGCCCCAAAAATGTTTCGTTCATTTTTTAAGCAGTATAGAGTATAACCAGAAATTCTTTTCGAGGGGGTTACATTTTGCCCCAATTTACACAACTCAAGCTTTGAGAAGGATGTAAGGGGGAAAATCGCAAAAATTGAGCTTTTCTTGAGAGGGGGGATGAGGTTCGTCTCAAGTAGTCTTGGCTGTTGAAGCAAGAGGCTCAATCTGTACGCATTTATCAGCTAATTATCAAAATTATCGCAGTGAAATAAAACAAAAAGCATACAAAACAAAAATGTTGCAAAATAACGACTGAACGTCTGAAATTTCAAACTGCGACGACAAACTATTTAAATAAGGAACCCTGCAATCTGCAAACCATTTGATCCTAAAGAAACACAAATCGCCCTAAAAAAATTGAGGTCGCTGTCAACATCGCTGCCGAAAGTTTTTGTAAGAAACACTGATTTTTTATACATACTTCTGTGCTATTCTTCAGATCTTGAGGCACTTGAATAAAGTCCATTTCACTGCAATTAGCCGTGAACAGTTTGTGGATTTTGGTATAGTAACATCGGGTATTCTTCGCTCCCAGAACAAGACTCGAGCAGAGTGTTAGTAACACTATTAGCCAACCCACATCTGTTAAACACAAACAAACAGGTAAATTAATGAATAAATCAACGAAAACAACAAAGATAAAATACAAACAATTACAGAAAAAAATACTTCAACGAAGACACATGGGCGGATCCAGCAATCTGGCAACTGTGTATTCTTCCTTTGAATGCGTGAGAAACAATCGATTAGTCAAGGGGCCATGGCCCCCTCGAGAATCGATTCTTCCTCATACGTTCAAATGGGAAGAATACATGGTTGTCATATTGCTGGATCCGCCCTTGCGAAGACAATATTTTCTTGTAGCGAACCTTTCAAAATAATGGCCTGCAACTCTGCGGAGACTGGCGAACCCCTACGACCAGTGGCGTAGCGTGCAATTTGGCAACGATGTAATGTGTCAATTTAAATACATTCAAAAGATTGAACTATGGGATGTTCGGTGAACACCTGAGACAAATAGAGACCCAGCACAAAGTATGCTACAGGTGTCCACTTTTCTGGCTCAATTTTGGTCGGAACTCATCGGAACAACAGCCAACTATTGCCTACTGTTGACTGATTAGCGTGTGTTTTGCATTCGACAAGCCAAACCTGTTTCCGTTTCCGTTTCCGTTTCCGGGACCGCGAACCAATCACAGCCTTTTGTTGAGCTTCACCATTCAACGGTAGGCTATGTTTATCGTTGCAGCCGGAGACTCCCGAACAAAACTGTGACCGCTAAACTCGCTTCACGATGACGTTTTGGGCGAGGGTGGGTGAAAATCGGGCGTTTTGGGCGAGAGAAAGAGTACGTTTTGGGCGACACAAAAAAGTACCTTTTGGGCGAGGAGCTGGATTCGAGTGGACGTTTTGGGCGAGTTAAAAATTGAATTTAGTGAGGGATTCAGTCAATGTCGAAGGGACTTTTGGGCGAGTACATTTAAGGCATTTACTGTGGTAATTTTGTAAGTTTGGCATCACCGGAAGTATTTAATTTGCCGAGTACGCGTTTTACAAGAGTGTATTACTCACCAGCAATGATTGTTGGTCTGTAGCTTGAAGTCTTAAAATTTGATGTATAATCGATGAATTTAAAAAAAAAATAGTAAAAATGAGAAACTAAAGTTCAAAGTAGGAGTAAAAACATTTAAATCTTCTGAGCTTGATGAAGGTAGCCTGGTAGCCCATTGGCCATTTGTTTTAGGTAGGTATTGCAGGCGACGGAGGGCGGTTCGCGGACCAGAGCTATTCTCATACCAGTTTTCAATGAATTCGGCGATTCTGGCTTGCGTAGAGATTTTTACGGAGTTCCTCATATTACGTTTTATGAACATAATTTTTGTGTAAGTTCTCTCTGTTTGAAGTTCCTGTAACACTCGAACAACGTCGCGTCGTGTGAGCCCGGGAGCGAATTGTAAAATTCAGCATTGTACATGACGTGGACACGAGACATTTTACGAGAAGGCGAGGTTGCCACATGCAGCAATAGCATCATCTCTCGCACTCGCCCAAAAGTGATCATTTTTCACTTTTCCTACTAATTTCCGATATTTTTCTCTCGCCCAAAACGCCCTAAGAAATGGAGTAGTTCTCAGAATTATTCTCCTCTTGCCTCGCCCAAAAGGTACTGTTTTTTTATTACCTGTTTCTTACCATTCGCCCAAAACGTACATCCCCTTTCTAACACGGGACATACGGTGTGCTGGGTCTCTATTTGTCTCTTGGTGAACACCTTCGCATTCGACCTTGTACACGGGTTTAAATGGACACAAAACAAGGTTGCCAAATTGCACGCCACGCCACTGCCTACGACTTAAGGTATCGAATTCGCACTGCAAAATCTTGCGGCTCACGTGGGCGGACCGACATTCGATTTATCATAAAATAATGTCGATTTGCAGAAAAATGAAGTGCAGGCGCACACTGGATCGAGACAGGGAATTTTCCGGTCACGAACAAATATTGGCTTTGACAACATTTTAGTGTTTATGTTTTCTCGTAAAAACAATGTTTATAGACTCATTTTCAGCTCTAAAATAAATGATTTCACACAATTTCAACTTTTCTTACAATTCATTGTTCATAATTTTGGTTTTTATTCTTAAAATGAGGTCTGAGATTGTTCCGGTACACTGTCCGGCGCACTATGGTCTGAGATAGAAAAAAAAAAGTGGCCATAAATCAGTAAAAATTAGGACATCAAAAATCATCGTTTCCGACCTTTAATTCAAGCTCAATTTAAAACTTTCTAGTGACGTTTCTATAGGTTTGAATTACTTGTTAAAAGTGTCCTCTGTGATTAAAATTTGTATTGAAACTATATAAATGAGAAATTTATGAGAAATTTACTTTCTGAATTTTGGCCATTTTTTGACGATCTCAAATCATGGTGCGGCGGCTCGAGAATCGAGGCGTGGAGACATTAGCAAGTGAGCGCGTTCTACAGTGTCAGCGTGGAACTAACGCAGCTGCAATCGCATTAAAGAAACATTCAGGTTATACCTAGCTCGGACTCATAGGGACAAACCTGAGAAATAGGGACTTAGAAAGCGAATACAGGGGATTATAGCGATTCGCCTTTACTAAAGACACTGATACCGATACCGACACCTCCAGCGCCCCCCCCCCTTCCCGTCTCCTTTAGACGAAATCGAGGGTGAGGGACTGAGTGTAGTTATAAGACACACGCACGGTCGCACGGGCGTATTCGAGTACGAGCGCAGTGTTGCCGTCTTGCGGAGTTTCCTCTAATGTATCAATGTAAAATTGTCGAATTTTATGCCAAATTCGTAAACACTGAGTACGAGTATACACGTCTTAAGTTCTTGCCGCATGACACGATGCGACACGACATCAACACGAATTCTTTTGTATGGGTTCTTGAGATGCTTTCCGCTTTCTCCCCATACTCCCCTGTCTCCCCTCGGTCAAACATTTAACTTCCCCCAAATCCTCGCGAAAGTTCGTTCGCGAGGGTCTGCTGGTGTGCACTGTGCAGTATGCATATGCAGCAGCGGCCAAGTGTAGCGGAGCTTTTCCGTCGAAAGTTACTAGAAGTGAAGAATCTGGGGTCCGATCAAGTTGGCGAAAAGTCGGACTTGACTTGAACTAGCATAACCTCACTCTTTGCTCATCAAACGGCATCGATGACCCTCAAGTCAAGCTCTTGAAGTTGATTGTTGCTTATTGGTTGAACTAGGTCGAGTTTCAACTTGATCGGGCCCCTAGCTAGAAGTAAAGAATCTGGGACCAAAAAATGTTCGGAACGGACGGTCCCCGAAAGACGTTGGATGGTGAGCACTTAGGTGTGGTTTTAAATGGCCCTAAGTGCTCACCAATCATCAGCAAGCAAGTCCCGAACCGTTTTAGGACCCAGGGACCCGCTTAAGTAAGAACAAACCTAGTTGAACCGACAAGCAACAATCAATCTCAAGTTAAGCTACAGAGACGTTTGGACGTTTGACGTTTCGTCAACCTAGAGCTTGACTTTAGGGTCATCGATGCCGTTTTGGTGAGCAAAGAATGTGGTTAAGCTAGGTCAAGTCAAGTTCGAAGTTACGCCAACTCAATCGGGGCCCTGCAGCGAAATCGAGCGGACGAAAAGTCACACTTGACTAGAGCTAGCATAACCTCATTCTTTTTACGAATGTTTGCTTCTGATTGTTTGGCGGTGCGGTTATAGGTTACGGGAACTTACCCCCTTACGGGCCAAGCCGGAGTACTCGTTTTTCTCCTCTAGTCTATTTTATATTGATTCAGTCTTCATTTTGGATAAACGCACATATGTATAGATGAAAACACATAGAAGATGAGGTCTCGCCGGGCGCCTTCATTCGGTGTATAGGCAATTCCAACTCCACCGAGTACGAACAGTTAACTACCTTCTCTGTATGAACGGAAGATTGGCGTTCTTTTGAACTAACCTAGTCATTAAAGGGTTAAAACTGACTTGGTGAGTTCCAACTTGATTTGGCTCCTGGATTCGGTCTATATAGCCCATTTACGAGATCCATTTCAGAGACTTTTCGAAATTTGCAGGAAATTAAAATCCCCCCTCCCCTCATCCGAATGCTTTCGGAAGGTGACTGCCACTCTCCTCCTGGAAAACCTTAAAATTACTCCCCTGACAAGGAGTAGAACAAACGGTTGTATTCTTTTAGAGTTTTAGCACCTTACATGGTAAAGAAAGACAAATGGCCTGACTATAACAAATTGCAGGCGTTACTTACAAGGGGAGGCTCAGAAGTCGCCGCCTCCGATTTTGAAAACAATTGCACGAAAATGAAGCTAAAGTAAAACTATTAGACCCGTGTTTCTCACTTTTTGCCAATGGGCCTTCCTAAAGCGTCAGGAATTTTTTGAAAGTTGCCGAAATTCACGTAAATATTCGGAGCGCTCTCCGCTCGGGTTTTTTACGTGAATTTCGGCAACTTTGAAAAATTCCTGACGCTTTAGGAAGGCCCATTGGCAAAAAGTGAGAAGCACGGGTCCAATAGTTTTACTTTAGCTACATTTTCGTGCAATTGTTTTCAAAATCGAAGGCGGCGACTTCTGAGCCTCCCCTTGTTAGAGAATTAAGGATAACAGTGTATACGTCACGCAAATTTGACTATTGTGCGTCGAGTTACCCCATGCTGACGGATCAAATTTCAGTGTTTAACCGGACGCTTTGCTGACTGTATGCGCCGCGGCTGCGCTTCACTGAGAGGAGCAAGGTCACCCCCTCCCTCTCCCTCTGCGCTAGGCTACCGTTTGTGCAGCAGCAGAGCAACGTATTCGGAACAGGCAATATGATCCCTGTGACCCAAAAAAGCGTCAACCTGTGCCCATTCACTCGAATAAGAAAAGGAGACGGAAAAATTAAAGAGGAGTTTATTCAAATAAAAAGAGAAGAAACAAAAGGAACAAAAGGGAATTCAGATTTCTTTACGGTATCATAATCCCGATTTGGTGGAGACGGCTCAGGTGAAGACTTTCACGTCTGCAGAATTTGAGACGAGCTCAAGAGAAAGAGAATAGCCGGAATAAAACAACAGTTGTGCTCTTTCCCAAAAATTGGCATTTATGATGAAATAAGGTTTCCGTGGACGAGCACATACCCCATGCTCATTCCCACTTTACAGAAACAGAAAGCGTGTGAAACCGTACACATTTCATTCTACACAAAGAAGGTGTAAGGAGGAAAAAAAGAGAGGGGGGGGGAAGCACTTCAGTAGGATATTTAGGGCAATACATTAATTGTTTTTATTTTCGTGTCTGTTTGACAAATTATGAGGAATTGTGAGAGGAACAAAAGGCATAATAAACTTCAATTTTTGATTTTTATGATAAAGGCCGGTTTTGAAAAGAGACGTAAATGATATAATGATAAGATGTGACAGTGATAGTATGGTCAGTGTTTTAACGGCCGTGACTATCCCTCAGCTGAGTAAATTTCTAATTGGGAATATCCCCAGTTTTTCTTTTCCTAATGTTCATCTCAATAACTGCTCACTCTTCCATTTTCATTGGTCATTTTCTCACGTATGATTAAAATAGAGGAAAAATATTATCTGCTTATCTTTTACGGGGGGGGGGGGGAGATACATCAGCAAAAATACCAGAACCACAACGATATATGAACCTAGGTAAGGGATGGTACTTCTACCAGGATTCCTTTAACATTTTCAAGAAGTATGGTACGTACAAACACTAGAAATTCTGGTACTAGCTGTGACCATATTCTGATAGTAACACCACAATGGGGCTCGTGCGAACTTTTGCTACACGGGATTGAAGAGTTGATTCTTGTAAAAATGACGATGAGTAGGTACACTAAAAATTCACGAAATTCACTCTCAGAATTGAGCTTAATGGCGGTTCAACGCAGGTATCATGGGAGATTCCTATCTAAATTGAGACATACCTCTGTGTTTCCAAAGAGAAAGTGGCATATTAGATAGAAATCTCCCATGATACCTGCGTCGAACCGCTATTACGATCTTGCCATTTATGTAGTTATGCAGGTTTATTACTAAATTTTAAACTTTCTCAATGTGATTTTCGTGATTTTTGCTGGTTTTAACATCAGAATGGACTATTCATTTGCTCACAGCAAAAGTTTGCAAGAGCCCCATTTTCTATGCAAGTTCTAGACTCTCCGCGCGGTTCACATACTTAAATTTAAGAATTATTTTTTCCTTTGTTAAAAGCTGATATCCTGCTTGGAGAAAAAAATCGAAGAATTTTAACGTATAGTTACAGAGCGCGGACGCGTACAGGATTGGGGGGGGGGGGGAACAAACGAAGCAAGACTAACTCTATTCTTCTTTCCTCAGCACAATGCAGCCATTAATTTAAAAACTTCTAAATAGTAGGTAACAAGCTGTGAAAAACATCAGTTTCTTATATTTTAAGAAAAATATCAACCTATTTGCCTTTAAAAACTTGCATTCTTTAAGGGGAAAAAAATTAAATCAATTCCCGAGAATTCAAAATCACCAGTTATGGTACACTGTGAAAGAGTGGGGGTAACGTTCGACAAACAGGGATTTTGTAAAATATGGTTTTTCATGACCCAGGATTTGAAGGGGCGCTAGAAAATAACAACACACCCCTTTAAAGTTTTCGCTATTTCATTAATAATTGATACAAATCTTCTACTTCTCGAACCCACCGGGCAGCGAGAAAAACAATTTTGAACGATACAAAATGAACAGACAGAGAAATTGGTTTTTTGAACTTTCAGAGCTTACACGCACGGGTTCGTAATTCTTCATTTTCTTCACCATTCTTCCTACATGGCTGCTACGGGGAAAGTGTCAAATGCTGAAGAGAAGCATTGATGACGACGGAGGAGATTTGTGGTCGGAAGGAGGGGGGGGGGGGGGGGGGGGGGGGGGGGGGGATTGTCCGGGTGTCTTCTCCGGAACCGTGTTGAAATTAAAGCGCTGAAATAAACAATGATAAGAATAATGGGCCGCGTGATTGCGGGCTCAGCATAAAACTAACGCTGAGACCTGCATTAAAAAAAAAAAAAAAAAAAAAAAAAAAAAAAAAAAGAGTGAAAAACAAACTCGAGCTCCCAGGCTTTGTTTAGTTTCACGCACGAGCCGCAATGAATAAACAATTTGCATACGCCTTCAAAAATTGTCGATGCTTCCTCTGTTACCCTGGTTAGGAGAATTGAGGCTCACGGCTGACGGGCTGACAAAGGGCACGCCCTGACGAGGCTACTCTATGCTACGTCACGCTACGATGCGATGCGACAGAACGCGCACTCGCACTTGCCGAGTCAGAAGAGGAGCTAATGCAGACTAAAAGACGCTGGAAGTGATCCGACATGAATCGAGGAAATAAGCAGAGACTATACAGCTCAGATTATCAGAAACAAGGAGTATTGAATCGTGGTGATGCCCCTATATCACAGTCAACTAATGCCGGGTGGGAGGTAAATAGGAGAAAAATTGGGGTTTAAAACGAATTGCGAAATATCAAGAAGTAGACTTGTATTAAATGAACAAAAATTAGGAGGGACAAGGAAATATGCCTTGCCGAGTGCGTACTGATGGAGGGGCCGAGAGACAAGGACTGAATTATGGCGCATTTTTTTTTTTTTTCAAAAAATGACTAGAGAGAAGACATAGAGAAAGCTGAGTCGAAAAACAAAGGCTAGCTCGGCTTGCAGGTCAAGCCGAGAGTTAGAAAAGTTAAGAATTTAAGACTTACATTTTTTCAGTGTATATGGTCGAGGACATAATAATAATAATTATGTCCAGTGTATTCAGTGTTTGTCCTAAAGCGAGGATACTCATATTCTTGCAAGATATGCAATACGTTGTACACAAAATACAATTTTAAACGTTTTGTATTACATATCCTGTCAAGGTATCTTTGTCCTCGACTTTCAGGAGCGTTTAATTTTCAAAATTTTCCGGAGGGACCCCAGACCCCCCTCACTAGGAGTGGAGCGGGGGACCCTTGGACGCCCCCCCCTTCCGAAGGCAAACCGCGCAGCTTCCCCAACTTTTAAGTCACGACACGCCACTGGTCCTCGCTAATCCGGTGACAGACAACGACAGTGATTTGAACGCAACGGACGAAAAGCAAGACAAAAGCAGCATACCACATGAACTAGCTTTTGATTTGGAACCATAATCCACCATATAGATCCACCGTGATTTGATTAGCTACACAATAGCCCACGGCGAGTGTTGGCCTGGCAGTCATCGAAATTCGTAAGGAATCGTCATGCTGTCACGTTCTTCCAGTTTTCTGGCGATACCTCATCCCGTTAATTCAATTGCCTTCGTATGATGAGTCTGTCATGTCAGTAACAAAATAGATGAAGAAAAACGCAGTATTTTTTCAAGTGTTAACGACCTTTCAAGTTTCTACCCCAGGCAAACAGAGTTGCAAAATTGACACCTGAAAATCACCCGATCCACCGTAATCCACGCGTCTCGGAAATCCTCCAATCGTCTCGCGCATTTCATATTTTTGACACCTATGTTTTCACGCAACTCGGCGACTTAATCGACACCTGTGACGTGACGTGTAGCGATGCAAGTGTAGAACACTCGGACCTGCAGAGAAGTCTGTCGAACTCATGATACCCCCCCCCCCTCTCAAACCCCTTGCATGCTTCTCTTACACTATTAACCCTCTATGTCCTCTTGTGACGACTGCAGCGTCAGTAGCCAGCGACTGTTCAACACATCACAGTTCCTCTGTCCGATAAGTGCGTTTGACCGCTTACCTATTTCTCACCCCCCCCCCCCTCTCTCTCTCTCTCTCTCTCTCTCTCTCTCTCTCTCCTCTCTCATCTCTCTCTCTCTCTCTCTCTCTCTCTCTCTCTCTCTCTCTCTCTCTCTCTCTCTCTCTCTCTCTCTCTCTCTCTCTCTCTCTCTCTCTCTCTCTCTCCCGCGGGTGCTTCGCGGTTCATCATCAAAAGTAGAACTAATCGCCAGTTCGACGGCCGGCCGACCGGGGCCGACGTTATCCGACGGTGGGTGAAGGGAGGGAGGGGGGGAGAGCGAAATTCGGAACAGTTTCCGTCGCGACACTGTTATTGCTTTGAGCGATTTTTCATGCTCCGCCCCTCCGCGTCATCGCGTCGCAATAGTTCAAATTAAGTATCTATTCTTTTGTCTGGTAACTAGTTGGTTAAGAAGTCTTCATACAAAAGTAGGAAGGAAAAAAATATTCAAAAAAACATAAACGATTTATCTCTTAATTCGATCGAATCATCATATGAAGCATAGGTTAGACAGTTTCAAAAAAATCGAAGTAGATTAAAGTGGTTTTCCTCGCACGATCATTCCAAACTACCAGAAGCCTAGTTTTTCCAATTTTTTTTTTTTTTTTTTTTTTTTTTTTTTTTTTTTTTTTTTTTTTTTTTTTTTGCAGAAATGCATAAAATGCCTTTCTACAACCTGCTGTATTTTCAAAACCTGCTGCGAACAAGCCAAAGGACTGAATCTGAATGCCTCTGGGCCATGGATGTTTTTCCAGCAAAACACTGGAAAAACATATACATGGTCGACAGGCATTCAGATTCTCTCGATGATAAATGATAATCCAGTATTTTTATTTCTTTTTTTAGTTCGACAAATCTTTCTAGTTTGGAAAATTCACTTTTTCCATTAAAAGCAAAAAAAAAGAAGAAAAAAACATGTCCCTCAAAAAACTTCTTCGTTCTCATATTTGTCATGTTTTCCGGAAATTCGGGAACTATTTTGGCACTTCAGGAATTTTTCAATTTTAGCCAGCCGGTGAATAGCAAAATCTGCAGCTCTTCGTTTGCGGTAAAATCACGGGGGAAAAAATACTTGCTATAAGGTTTACTATCGCATGATAAATGATGATGGCGCCAACGTGCAAAGAAGATAAACTTGACTAGACGTAGGTCGGGTTGAGTGGAACAGATTAAATCTTTACAAAGTATTATTTCATCAGTAAATGTTTAGCGTTAACAAGGGGTCGAGAGCCCCACCCAACCCTTGCCGCTGTCAATAGTTTCATTTACTTCCATGGATTCTGGACAAAATAATGAAAAGACGCCATAATGGGGGTTCGAACTTTGGATTCATAATCTATTATCAGGATCGTTCAAAAGTCACAAGCACTGAGCGCTGGCAAAACAAGGCACCTGTAGACCTAGGCTAATCAGCGGGCCGATCATTTACTTCATCGTTAAACCGATCGTTATAACTGTCTACGAGTGATGCTATTGGTCGAAAATTGTAAAACTTGGCTGTTGCTATGGTAACCATCGTTAAGAGTTTCGTTTTATAAAGGCTACTCATGAGTAACCTTTAAAAAACGGACACTATAACGATGGTTACCATAGCAACGGGTAAGTTTTACAATATTCCACCAATAGCATCATTCGTAGACAGTTATAACGATCGGTTTAACGATGAAGTAAATGATCGGCCCGCTGATTGGCGAGTCGGCAACCGTTCATATCTGCGGGATCACTGTAGGGTCCATGTATTCTACTGTTCAAACAACCACGTTTTCAGGAATTCTCAGGAGAGGGGGAGAGGATGATTTTTTGGTCCAAGGGCTCTCACAATAATTTTTCACGTTAAATTATGTTTACAACCGAAGCGTTAAATTTTCCGATGAAGGAGAGGGTAGAAGGGGTGGGTAAACAGCTTTGCCCTCCAGCCGCAGCTCTGCTCCTTGTCAAAAGCTTCCAACGATGAAATTTAAAGAAAATAAGACAACTTATAATATTTCTCAGCTACAAACGACAGCTCATATTCTGCACTTAATTCTTGACACTATAGACACGAACCGAGATTATATTAAAACTGCGAAAAGACACGGACGAATGACACGTTCTACAGTCATGCGTTTTTCGGACGAAAGAGGGTCAGTTTTAGACCGAACGCGGTTCTTTAACGACATGTCGCAACAGCGCAACGTATTATTACTTTTGTTTGACTGAAATCGTGGCGCAGCCAAAGTTTTTAACTTGATGATGGCGATTTAACGAATAGGAGGAGAGGAAAGCAAGAGGGATGATTGGACAACACATTGTTTGAAGCCTCTTCGTGTTCACTTGATCACTACTAACAAAGTTAGAAATTGAAAATGTATTACGATGGTGCAAATTTAAGAAAAACAGACCTCTTCATAATTTAATTGCCTTTCACCATGCCAAAATACTTTCCCGAAGAACATTTATCAATAAAATTTAAATATTTTCTAACCCTGTGTGGCTTAGAGGATTAAATGTTAACCGACCAA
The DNA here is from genome assembly GCA_011764245.1 of Trialeurodes vaporariorum. Taxonomy (NCBI): domain Eukaryota; kingdom Metazoa; phylum Arthropoda; class Insecta; order Hemiptera; family Aleyrodidae; genus Trialeurodes; species Trialeurodes vaporariorum. The sequence continues at coordinate 28,766,523 of VMOF01000388.1, read as the reverse complement.
CAAACAAACAAACAAGCAAAATCTAACGCGTTATGTCTATGTTTATCGGCACTGCTCTTAATAAAAACGTTAAAGGTACCTACATGCATTAGAATTGTGCCCTTAAGTTGCTTTCTTGATACTTCAGAGGAACTTTTATGGTTTTTATCGTTCAAATTTTCAGAAAATTCTGGATGAAAAAGTTATTCCATTAAAATCAATGGGAAAAAAGAGACAAATTCACTGGAATAGTCCAACAATGGCAGGCTCAATTTTGATGAAAATTGGCACACACAACCCACTTTCATGTAAAGGATCCGGGGTTCTCCAGCAGAATTTCAAGAGGTGACGGGGCCGTAGAATTTGAAAACGGAGTCGGGGGGTCTTTCAAAAAGAAAACTCCGCGTAATCAAGCAAGTATCTGTATAGCATTCCCTATAGTTTATTTGACCTAGCTTGTAGACCTACACCTAAAAATTCATACTTTCCGAGGCGAAACTGTCGGGATATTGATGATCCAGAAGGGGCAAATATACATATATTGTATGGGGGGGGGGTGGATGGATATTGAGAAGGGGGAAAGGAGCCCTTTTCGTTTTATTGCTTCTAAGAATAAATCAAACTAACGCCTGAGGAGGCGTAAACAATCTAAAAGGCAACCTTCAGAATAAAAGTCCCTAAAATAATTGAAAGGTGCGCTCTTCAGGAGAAAACCTTATTAAATCACAGCGTAAAATTCCACGAAAGAGCACACCTGGTGTTTTACGGGCCCTTCCTCTGGGTATTACAATCTACCGACGTTTTTCTTGGACACAATGATGCTTGATGGTCATCATTGCAAAAGCGTGAAGAGTGGGCTTATTCTCCTCAATACCAAAACATAAAAAAAAAAAAATTAAAATTAAAAAAAAAAAATAAAAATTACTACCTCAGGTTCTCAAATCACGTCGTCGTTGTCGCGTCGTCACCTAGCCGCGTCAACTCTATGACGGTTCAATCTCCGTGTCGAAGGAGGAGGCGAGAAGGGGAGGGGAGTGAAAAGGGAAGGGAACGGGGGGGAGGGAGTGGGGAGGAAGTGCTGAGTATTACGGCTGATCAGGAAACTGAAAACCGCAATGCTCATCGAAATGCAACCGTAAGCAGACAAAAAGAGCTTATAGGTAAAAAAAAAAAAAAAAAAATATATGTATAAAAAGGAGAAGGGAAAGAAAACTGTGGTTGAGCTAGTTAATTGAATGAATGAAGATTTAGGGAGGGGGAGGTGGTGTTGATGAAGGGGTGGGGGCACCGCACACCTCGCTCCGCGGTTGCGCGCGCATATTATAGGACTATAGACGTATACGTCTGCGGCTGAAAAGACGTTGCACGCCGCGCAATTTTGGTCGCGATTTAATAACTGTGCATGCGCAAAAGCAAAGGGATTTTCGCATATTTAATTTCAATCATCAAGGATGCCGTGCCGTGCCTCAACAGTCTCGCATCATTAATCAAGATTGAAAAAGGGGAAATAAAAGAAAATAAATAAATGAAAGTGCACTGTTAACACTGCAATAAATACGGCACAATTCCCATCCATGGCGTCGAGTGCGATTTGGCAACGCTGTGTTTACTGTTTAGTTTATTTACACTAGTGAGAAAAATCGATTCTTAGGCAGTTCACAATGAGCCACCACAGTTCGATCTTTTCCATTTATCTTTCAGCTTTATTCAGCGTGTTCGTCTAGTGATGAAACTTCCCGATGAACACATAGTCACATACTTGATGTTTTTTAATACATAGTACAGCTTAAGATAATACAACTAATAATACTACTACTGGTATCTATTTTCTAGAATTACTTTGTACAAAAACTAATCGTACGCAATCTAGTTTACAAATACAAAAAATGGACTACAAATTAATCAATTCCCACCAATTCAACCGCAGATAGTGATAGTTATTTCTAAATCATTTAGAAAGGATAAAAAGGTCCATAAAAAAAAAAAAAAAATAGATGCAAGGAAGATCCATATTTTAGGTGACCTTAATTTTTATAGTTCCACGGCTCCTCAGTTCCCTTAAATAAATTTTAAACAAAGAAAAAAAAAATCGAACAGTTATGTTATGGTTGTTAAATTAATTCAAATAATAATGAAGCTGATTTGTCTGTTTCGTCGGTCCACATCCAGTGGCGTACGCAGGAATTTTTTTGGGAGGGGCTGAGCATTTTTTTGATGAGCTTTTGACTGAAAATCTTCCCCCCCCCCCCCCATTCCCCTCCACCCCTTTAAATCTGAGGGCTTTAGCCCCCTGCGTGCGCCACTGTCCACATCATAATCAAGTTCAGCTTATAAAATTAATGAAGATAGGTTGATACATGAGGACAGATGCAGTGTATTATATGCATACAAGTAGACGCCTTAATTGTCCATCTATCCGAAGAGTGGACAAGCACTGACAACCTTGTCAAAGACATCAGAAGCTGGTAGTTAAAAAAAATCTATTGTCTCGCGACAACGCGACATCAACCAATTCCAATCTTTTCCTTCGATCTCTTTCACCGATGAAATCAATTTAGTTTTACCCGATAAACAATTCTGTTATGGTAATAAAGTGCAGTGCTAAAGTGAGGACATTCGATTAATCCATTCCACTGTTGTCAGATTTCAATCTCTTTTGTTCCCACTTTCGGAGACACTGGAGACGTGACATCGACGACGATGCCCAAAAAACGCTGTTATCCAAAAATATAGGTTATAAGAGCGAAGTTCGGCACCCTCCGCTGAATTCTCGTCGAAATACGCTTAATTCAATTCGTTTAATACCCTTCTAATTTAATTTTTTTTTTTTTTTTTTTTTTTTTTTTTACGGAAAAATAAATTGAGCGCAACCGTTGGATTACCGGGTGAAACACTTCACCCGATCCGCAAGATGAAATTCGCCATTACAGACTGTTAGAGGTAGTTTCAGAAGTGTAGGCGCGCACCTGTACCGATAATCTTTGGAATTTGTCAACATCATTTCTGATATTACTCGATGAAAATGAATTAAAATGAAATTGAGGGTTCACTTTTCCATGAGGGACACTTTAAACACAACACAAAAGAATAAAGTCAGGAGCAAATTCGGTATTGATTTGAAGGAATAAAAGTTGAAAACGCCTCCAGTATTACGGGTCAATATTTTGGAGACCACCTCCTTACATTATTTAGGTGTAATTCAGTGATTTAAAAAAAAAAAAAAAAAAAAAAAAAAAAAAAAAAAAAGTTCTAAATTGGCTTTGATTTTAGACTTTTTGTATGCATAGAGATTGACTGATTGAGGAGGATAACCTCAGTGAATCTACAAATGCCGTGTTTTGGAGGTACTATCATGGACGAAAACATGACTAACTTTGTAAATTAGTTCATGCATGGTGCAATTTCAAGGTATGAATTTATTTTTATTTTATTTATTTATTTATTTATTTATTTATTTATTTATTTATTTATTCATTCATTTATATTTATATTTATCTCGCTATCTATTCATTCATTTATTCATTACTTTATTTCCAGGGCTAGAGAACCCCCCCCCCCCCCGAAATGTCAGAGAAAGGGGGGACTGAAGGGAGAATGGAGAGGAGAGGAAGGAAAAATTGGGAGAAAAAAAAAGGGGAAAGAACTGCAGCCATCCCTGAAAAATAGTCAAGATTTGAAGACTGCCCCGAAAAAAAAAAAAAAAAAAATCTTGGCTACGGTCATGTATGGTGAGCCAAAACAAATCCACGCATTCAAAAGGCGATTTGTGGGGTGCAGAGGTTCGAGTCCCCTCCCCACTTCACTTTGAGAGGGCTCAAAAAATGACAAAACTGACATTTTAGACTTCGCAGCGGGAAATAACGACGACTCACACCACATCTACTCCTCCTCCTCCTAATTAACGCATACGTTTCTCCATTTTGTCTCCTCAACCGGAGGGGACAAAAGAAAAGAAAAGAAAGGTCGTCCATTTTCAACCCCCCCCCCTCCCTTCCACTTTTGAACTCACAGATCGCCAATGCATACATAGAACAGGGAGATTGATGAGGCCCCTAGACAAAGAGTAAACAAGAGTCCCAACAAAACGGTAGGAGAGCGTGGCATAGTCGAATTACTATCGAATGTCACTATCGATTGTACGGACTCTGATTGGCTGGCGGAAGCCTATGGACCCTGTGAAATCGCTCTTATGGAAATTTAAAATGGGATTTTCGATTTGGCTTCATTTAAAGTTAAATTTCAAGAAAATTATTCTTCCTTACCCTCGGGAAATTAAAATTATATTTTTTTAGACTATTAAGCACGAAGAGATTGGTGGGTCACAGTGGCGTCGCGTGCAATTTGGCAACAATGTATTCTATCCATTTAAACTCATGTAAAATATCGAATTCATGGGGTGCACAGTGCACAAGGAAAATTCGATATATTTAATGAGTTTAAATGGAGCAGTTGCATTGTTTCCAGATGGCACGCGACGCCACTGGTGGGTCATACATATCACTTCATCGAAAAAGTAACAGAAGAATATGAATTTGAAAGTAAAATTACGGGTAATTTTTTTTCATGAAGAAACCCGAAGATTTAAACGCAAAAACTAGAAATAATACGAAGTTTAAGCGGCTCACAATCGGACGTTACGGCGGGGAAAAAATCCTCGTAATTCAATTTTCAATTTCATATTTTTCTGTCAAGTTTGTGATAAAATGATACGTGTGACCCATCAATATCTTCGTTATATCCTCAAAAAAATATAATTTGAATTTCCCGAAGGCAAGGAGCAATAATTTTCTTGGAATTTGACTTTAAATGAGGCAAAGTTGAAAACCCCATGTTAAATCTCCATAAGAGCGATCTCACGGGGCTCAGGCTTTCACCAGCCAATCACAAAGCGGACTTTTCGATATCGCCAACCTAACCTAACCTGTCATGCTCTCCTACCGTTTTATTGGGACTCTTGTTTACTCTTTGCCTCTAGAGGCAGGGCCTAAACATATCGGGTTCGCTCTTTTTTGGTAATTAATGTTTATCAGTGAGCATTTCTTGAAACGAGGCCTTAAAACATAAACGGGCGTGCTGTTTCTAGGAAACTGGTATTGTGATTGAATAGAGACTTTTATTTGAACTGCGCCATATGTGTTACCCCGAAATGTCCTAGTTGAATAATTGGGTTGCGATTTATTTTGAAAAGCACACTTCATGTTTTATTTAGGCCCGTCTTCCTGAGAACGCCTCGCATGAAAGTAAAATTGGCGACGGCGCACAAAACGCGACTCATGCACGATGGATAAAACGATTTACGCATATGAAGCTGACCAAGTTTCTATTGTCATCGATGACATCTTTTCCTTTCTTTGATAAAATGGGTGAGGGGAGGGGAGGGGGAGGTCCAGCCGTGTCCCTCAAAAAGCCCGGAGTCGCGAGGTTTATTGTTTGCTCCTGACAAAAGTTGATCAGGATTACCGGCGATGCGTCTTCAGAGGCGTATCTACACACTACGTACTGTCCAGGAATTTATCTTTCTCTCTCTTTGCTCATTTGAACGCATGCGTTAGAAAAGGATAAGGATTAGGACTAAAGTTGCATGATAGCCCCTCCTTCTGTCCTTTTCAAACACAGTTCTTTCAATGGGCAAAGAAAAAGAAGGACAAATTCTTGGATACACCTCTGCGCGTCCTTAACTAAATCTTTTCATTCATTCCTTCTTGCCAGGAGGATCTTGCGTGGATATACAGGACACCAGGTTATTTGCACTATGAATGGAGTTTGGAAGGACAAAACTGAAGCAGCTTTTTTTCTGGTTTCCGGTTGTAGAGCCAAGACGGATAGGAAGTTCTTCGCGTGTAAATAAACGATGAATTGAGGAGCTATACGTAATACAGCAATACAGCGTATAGTACTTTAACGACCGGGAATATTCCTAGCTGAATAAATTCCCACTAGGTAATATGCTCAGTTTTTCTTAGAAAAAACAAATAATGATAAAATTTTAGTAAAAAGAAAAAAAGGATTAAAGTTATAATAGTAATTTAGTTGAATTAAAAACCGATATTCTCATAGGAGATATAAATTATTTAAAATAAATAGATAAATCATAGAGCGGGGTTCGCAGCATTATAGCCCGTAGGGCGAGCAAATGACGCAAAACCAAATCTGTAGATACTTCTTTCATAAAAATTCAATTTAGTAATTAATTTCAAATAATATATAGTTCAATGACAAGCAGTTAAAAACGTCAGTTTGACAGCTTTGAAGAAAAAATTGAAAACTGGTTTTGATACCCACTTAGGAGAGTAATTCCCGATTGGGAATATTCCCAGAGTTTAAATTCCCGGGAATTTGAAATCACTTCTTACAGGTAACAGATGTAGGCTGTTTTGTTTACCCCGGAGTGACGCATCTCTTACTGAACACTGAGCAGGATAGAATCATAAGGTTGTTACTTGCTGGTCACTGATTTTAAGGTTTTATTTTGAAAAATAAACTCGCAAACTGACACGGCTGGATCTTGATTGGCCGAAAGGGGGCTCGGAAACGTGTCTGAAGACGAATTTTTTAATTGAGAGGGTCAGTAAAAGACGACAAAATGGGTTCTTCTAACTAGCCAAAAAGAACGGCGAAACTTGCGTTTCTTTCCATTTAAAAACCTAGACCCGATGTCTACTGCAATATCACTAACGCAGTGCAGTGACGTGCAATTAATTTGACAACTTTTTACTGTGTCCATTTAAACCCATGTGAAAGGTCGAATGCGAAGGTGTTCACCGAACACCCAATAAATAGTTCGATCTTTTTCATGGCTTTAAAACGACGAACTGCAACGGTACCAAATTGCAGGCTACGCCACTGAAAGAGTGATTCTCAAGTTAACTACAGAAATATTGATGGGATGCGATTTACGACAAAATTCGAAAATCGTAGAATCGTAAATCAATTGCTACGAGTCAATGAGCAACAATTCTGTTATTCGTAATTTCGGTCTTGTTATTCTGGTTTTCAATTGCCTAGCAGTGAGCTTTTTGTTATTTTTTAAATTTTTTCTTCGGTAGTTTCATGCCTTACAGGTAGTTTCCCGATTTCGAACTACACGGCTGAGACCACGAATGAAATTATAGTCCGAAGACGTCTACAAATTTGAGAGCAGAAGGAGAAAGAACATCTTAGAAAGAATTTCCTCACAATAACATGACCAATGGTCTGAACCGATCTCGCAGCTATTTTGGAGGTAAATAAAATTAATTGTAAGATAAGGACAAACATTATCAAAATTTGAGGAAAACCTTGCGTATACACTGGAACAAAAGTCGAAAAGCGATATGGCACTGTTACATATGAACCTATAGAAGTTAACCCCTTATTATTGTTTGCAAATAATAAACAAAAAATTCAAAAAAATAAACTTAAGGCGGGAAGCTGAAGGTTAACAACAAATCAATCGTCAGGCGATGCTTTAGATGCGACGCTAAAATGATATCGACGTATGATTCCGTCATTATTTGCCGACAGAACCGACTTAAACCGTTCTCATTTTCACAACATTCAATTACAGTCTGAAGCACTTTCTGGATGAAATACTTAAGTCAACTCATTAACCAAACCCATCGACTCTGCAGCTGCGTGTGACAGGGCGACGCGACGTACGCGACGCGCGGAGCAACTTAATGTTCCAATATATGGGTTACATTTTCGATGTTACGATAATACGAGACCGATAACGCGAAGCATTTCAAAGCTTATCTAGTTTACAGCTTCGTCGACTCTTATGCATTAACTCATTACTATCTGACGACAAGTAAAAATAAAATGCTATAGGCTATAACTACATGAGCTCCAGTGGCAGCGTGTGCAATCTGGCAACGCTGCATTTCGTCCACTGAAAGTCCCGAAAACGGTCGAAATATTGAGAACGCCCGGTGGACTCTAGGAGGCCTTTGCGATGTTCGATGCATCGACGAATGTTCGATTTTTAAGGGACATCGAATGCGGTTCGATGTCTCGTGAGATGCATCGAAATATCGATTCACATCGAAACATTGCAACTTCCGATCCATATCGATCGACATTGAAGCATCAATCAATATCGACACATCGATCCGGACCACGATTAATGTATCGACATTGAAGCATCAATCATTGAGGCTTATGGGAATTTTCGTATTTCATAATTTCCGGCTTTATTTTTGAGTGTTTCAGCCTGAAACTTTCAAGGTATATCTTCCTAAAGTATGCTCGCAGGTGCTGACGTTCCTCAAATTTGTGTTTATAGCGTGAATTCGTCAATTTTAGCCAAAAACTGGTGACTTTTCGAGCAGTGCAAGTTGCAACGTGGTGTCCACAGTTGAAACTAATCGACCCTGGAACCCTCTTAAAAGGGTTTATGAACGGAGCTCTTGCCCCGTTTTTTTAAATATATACACTGAAAAAAATAATTCCTGGATCTAGTAATATTACCAGATGCTCAACGATATGTGGACCACAGAAAGTCTAGTACTTTGACTAGAAATTCTGGTGGTAATATCAGAATATGGTAAAAGGTAAAATAAAACTGAAAACGAGGCGATATCTTATTGTACACCGACCACGAGAAGAAAAATAACAAATGATAAATAAACTTCATGAACTCGCACACTGCGGAACTACTTCAGTTTGTCAGCTCAGCTACTTCAAACTATACTCGCACTTGAGCGAACATCCGGAGTTGCAGCATTTAGAATGGGAGATATTGGAGATGCGCCTAATATTTCGACGAATTTCAAGCCGGAATCTGGACTAGACTTAGTCTCTGTTGCCGAGCTTACGAGAAAACTTTTTTTTTCTTCCGTTACATTGGATGGATTGAGCGCGGACTTTTCTCACCCGTTCGCGGTTCGCAGAATTTTACACGCAGTCTTATCTTATGAACGACTGTGGGTGGTTGTGGATGAGAAAATATTTTTTGTTTTTTGTTTTTATTTTTTTGGGCTTCTCGGAGTTTTTTGGAGCACAACTCGTCCAGCAAAACTGATGTCGAGCCTAATTTGACTAAATGAAAATAAAAATAATAAAAAACAAATAAATAAATCGGTAAAAATTGACCACAAAGAGCCACAAGGCTCCGCGTATAATCGCTCACAGTCGCTCGCAGTGGTTCGCACCGTTCGCAAAACTCCCTAAGATTCTGTATATGTGAACGACCGCAAACATTATAAAAAAAGACAGCTTTAGACAGCGTGATGAAAACACGCATTTGAAAGGAGTCGACCAAGTGAACGAATTTTAATCGAAGATTTACGTTCGACAGGGACGGACGGTGCGAAGGTAAAGGTGGGTCAAATTAAGCTGTGAAATGGGATAACCCGCAATCAATCGCAAGGAAACGATTAATGTGACCAAAAAACGCAGCAAAATCAGGCGAATGCGAGTAGCTAAAATTATCGGGGAATTTCCCAAAATTAGATCCCTAAGAAACCTCACCAAAAACCTCAAGAAACTAAAAAAAAACACGGAATTTCTCCAAAAACATGATACATAACTCCTGAGCGGCTCATATTTCATGGGAAACTTATTGTTAGATGAAGAACAAAACTGTAGAGCGTCACATTTTGCGTTAGATCTCGCAATCGATTTTTTAAAAAACCAAAACCATAGTTGCCGAACCGCCCCGAATTCAGAATTTCGGACCAAAATTAATAAAACTCGATGATTCACAGCTCAAACATGGTCGTCCTCCCCCTCTCCGCCGCAGCAAAACATTCTGGATCCACCCTGACAGCATCGCGAATATTATCAAAATTAATGGTTAACCAACCGTTTTACTAGGTATAAATGAAGATGGAACATAAAGGTACCAATTTCCAGATACAAATTCAAAGTATAAATGCACCAGCAATCATCACCTAATCACCAAACGCCTTTTACACTCTCCTCGTTCTATTTAACAGTTTTATAAGTTTTGCGGTGCAAATAAGCAAGACAACTTCATGATCAATGCAAAATCGGACCTCCAGTGGTATTCGCAGAACAAGCAAATTCGGTTTTCCGAGTTTGTCAATTTTGCAGCCTCATATAGATCGGGGAAAAAAGTATCACTATGCCGGACTGCGTATGGGTGGATAACAAATCTGAATGAAAGCTGCGCGCGCAAATAAAGAGGCGGTGTTGCCGATTCGAGGAGGTAAAAAAAAAAAAAAAAAAAAAAAAAGCTTATACTTAATTGGTGGGTTATGGATTACCCTTCAGCGAGAGGGGAAGAGTAAAGTAAAATTAAGGAGGTTGCTCCTTGCTAGTTGCTTTATACATATATCACATTCATGCTTCTTCGCTTGAATTCTAAAGACGCAATTCTTACATTAATACGAAAATTACGAAGCGAACGTCCACAAATAATTAAGCATGCAATTTGCAAACTATGAACTCGTTTTTGTGGGCTGAGGGAGAGGGGGCAGTGTTGCGGTTGCGGAGTTTTCGTTTAATTTCATTTCTCGCCAAATTTCACTTACTTCCAACTTTTTTTTAATTTCTTTCTTGTTCTTCTATTTGACCAAAGATGATATTCCACAAACGAAGTACGTAACTAATTTGATCACAGAGAGGAAAAGGGATATTCTGAGACTAGAGACAGGCAGCTTAGAGAGTTGCCAAGTCGAAGGAGAAGTATCTTGATTTGGGAATTTTTCATCATCGTTCAAATACGGATTTTAGACTTGGCCTTCCGCTCTCAGTACGGTTTTCTCAATATGTTTCAAAGTGTACGCACGTACTTACTTAATAATTTACGAAAAATGAGAAAACTTACTTGATAATTTACTAAAACTGGTCAAAATACTGATAAGAAGTAAGTACCTAATAAGAAATCCTGGTCATTTTCAGGAGAATTCGTGGTGTTCACCAGAAGAAATCTGGTATTTTTGGCCAGAATCCTATCATTTTCGACCAGAATATTCTCGCACTTTTAACCACACTAGAATTCTGCTGAAAACTGCCCAGAACAACTTTCCTTTCAGGAAAGTTTTTTTTTTTTTTTTTTTTTTTTTTTTTTTTTTTTTTTTTTTTTTTAGAATTCTGGCCATTTTCTGTGAGTCAGACATTTTTCTCCGTAAAAAGGTCTAGCTTTAGCACTGTTATCAATAAATTCTCGTCAGTTACTCGGTGCACAAATTATTTTGAAACACTGAAAAAACTGTGTTGAGAGGCATTGAGAGCGGAAAACGAAGTCTAGTCTGCGTCTGCGGTAAAATAACTAGAATTCTACTTAAGAATACCAGAATTCTCCTGAATACTGACAGAATTCCATTCGGGGAACTTAATATTTCAGTTCTGGCTTTTATTCAGCACAAAGTTTTTCTCCCGATTCAAGAGAAAATAATGTAATTTCTTAGATCAGAAGCTGAGTCTCCTCGAATGTGGATATGGAACTTAAGAAATGACCACAGATAAAATTTTCGACTTGAAATTAAAAGTTTATTTTTGAATACATTTGTACTTTATGATAATGGTTGGCGGGAATTATGAAATCAAGAAAAAATCCTTCCAAAGACTACAATCTAGTTTTTGGCCGCGACATTCGATGTGGCGTCAATGCTCACTCTCAAGACAGCGGCCGCGGCGCCGACAACGCCGACGCGACGCGACGCTGCGGTTGAAACTATGAGCGCGGAAAAGCATCGATGCGCAAAACTTGAAAACGATCGAAACCACATCGCATCCTCGAAATGCACATCAGTAGTTTGCTGATTTGAAACGTTTCCATCAGTAATCATCATCGGCATCAGACCAACGCAGGGGACAGCCTCTTCTCCTTTGCGGTCGGTTCTATACCGATAACTTTGTTCTGTGATGTCATTCAACGATTCCTCCACTCATTACGATGTGGGTGGATGAGGATGGAAAAGTGTGAGGTAAGAGGAGATGGTGGTGGTAGTGGGGAGAGGAAGGGGGTGTAGTGAATAGTGACCGCGGGCTTGATAGGGTGGTGTGAATGGGGAGGGGGGGGGGGGGGGGGGGGGGGAGCGCAGACTCCAGCTGGCTCCTCTCGGGCTGGTCAAACAGTCTACTGAAGTAAACAGCACAATCTCACGATCGAGATCGCTGAGTTTCATTTTTTCACTTTAGTCCTTATTTTTACACTTCACTCACTGTCGTTTTCCGCATTGGTATCTTCCAAAGTTTACTTGTAAAAGCAGATAGGGCACATGCACAAGCTCTAGACAGAGTTCAGTGATGTGCTTACTATTAAAAAGCCGGCCGAGGTAACACGACATACTTAATGGATGAATTGATTAAAAAGATTACATAAAATCTGATGCATGATTACATTTTGAAAACAAACTCACACAAATATTACACTCACTAGTTTTTGTAATCTTTTTGATCCTGTGAAATCAGTGAATCCTTTTTTAAAAGTGTGCAACAGCCATATTCTTGGGTATTTACTATCTTTACTTCATCCAAAGTGATGCAAACCGCTTTGCAGTTGTGACAGGGGCTAACGGGTGCCCCTTCATCGGCCTCATCCATTTCCTCAGACCACCGCACCAGCACCAGCCCTCACCTTACAATTAGTGTTATTCTTGAAATTAGTTTCGGCTCGAAACTAATTAGCCGTAACGGTTTTTATATTCTTTTTTGGTGTTTTGTTTCTGACTCGCTGATTGATTTATTAAATTGAGGAAGGAATTAGGGAAAGCAAGACCAGTCGAGCAGGAAAAACTCGGAAATTTTTGGATAAACATCACCGCGTCGCGACGCGGATGCTGTGCTAAGGCTGACCCACCGACCGACTGCTGTGACTCTCTCTCTCCTTCCGACATCCAGCCCGATATTTCGCGGTTCCGAATTAAGAAATGCAAATCGAGGATAATTACTTCAATTGGGTAAGATCGCGTGGCTCCACGGCGCATGCGCGCGTTGCTCATATTTCTCTCCTCCATCGTATCGGTGTTCAACCGTTTCAGTGACGATATTCTTTCCGAATGCGCCGAATCGAAATCGAAGATTGGTAATCAATCGACTTTCCTTGCAGTCGAATCGGTTTGATGGACTCGGACTCAATTCGAACGGTGGCCAGAGTTGGGGAAGGGGGAGGATGGAGGGGGATGGGGAGGGGAGGAGGAGGGGGGGGAGGGGAGGAGTAAAAAGTAAAACTCCTATATATATGCAAAGTAGCTCGGGTAAGATCGAGACTGATCGGATGCACTAAAAATAAACATCAAGGTCATCGGTGCATCCATGCGCTGATTTCCCATCGAGTACGATTTGAGAGAGTAAGTACCGTTCCTCTTAATTCGATTGCGGGATCTTAACATCCTTTCACCTCACATCTTCCCACCAACCCCGTCCGAGTAGAACGAACGAAAGCGTCGCCATTTACCCATTAAAAAAGAAACTTAAAACACGTTGGATTTAATTCAGTTTATATGCCGAGAAAATTTTAGAAGGAAGGACAGAGCATTCGATGCGTCCGAGATGGGTGAAAATAATATACTCAACTGGGGTTAGTTCGATTCATAGGCACGTGGCTTCTCACGCTGCGCCGCGTCAAATTTTCAAAAATACCACGGTTGAGCATCGGACAAGACACCCGTTTTTCCGACGGAATGGATCAATTTCGAAGATTCTCACAACAACTGAGAAAAATTATGGAAATTAATGAAAGAATGGGTCTGTAACCACTAGGACAAGGAAAGGGACTACCACTGATGTGAGCGTTTGACTGAAAAGATGTCCCTTCATCCTCTCCACCTATAAACATCAGAGGAAGAGGGGAGGGTGTGGTTTTAGCCCTTAACCCCCCCCCCCACCCTCCACCCCGCAAGCCACTATCTGTTGAAAATTTTTGCTACAGATATACGTAAGAGTGTTCAAGAATGAGTAAAAATCACTTGAAAATAACGTTGGGAGCACCAGACAGTTCTAAATTGACTCAAAAACTCAAACAATGCGTTTAAACGAAAATCCAAGATGGCGGTCAAATGAGCATGTCACCACGGGAAATTCCCGTCAGGTCGCAACTTTCTGTGCTGAAAACAATGATTAATCAAAGAAATGCTGCAGTTGGAGTCATTTATCAATATACCACGTATGAGTTAAAATTGCAGGGTTGAATCCGGCTACGCAGAATTTCGCTTATTGAAACTCTTGAAAAATATCGAACTATCGGGTGCGCAAAGAATACCCTCAAAGAGCCTTATTCAAAGTGGGCAAAAATGGCTTCGGCCCAGTTTTGTTTGAGATTTCGGGAGGTGATAGAGCATGATTTGAGGCGTCCAAAACTGGCCTTGTTTTTGATCTAGCCCCAAGGGAACCGGGGGGGCGGGGGTGCAAAGTCAAAACACAAAATCCGCCAGAACTTTTGAACGCGTTGTTCGATTTGAAAAAACTTTTTTTCAATCGATAGATCTTTTTAAGACCTTTCTTTTCATATACATGTTTTTGTATTTTTCATGGTTTTGAGTCAAGTTTTGACGACTTTTTGTTTTTTCAGTTTCAAAAAATTTACATTTTCCCCCTGTGCAAAATTGTTTTGCATGGGTAAAAATAAAAAACAGTCGTAAGAAAAGCTCTTTCAATTTCCTTTTCAACCGTTTAAATCCGATCGCGGGGCAACGCTTCGTTACTGAGTTACGCGCGCTCAAAGTTGCCAAGGTCCGACCTGGCTGAATCTAGAGGCCTCCCGGTTTCCTGCCTCACACCTTTGACGCCGCGCTTTTTGCCTTATGCGACCAGCTGCTCAGCAGATATTTCGAAAGAAACATCTTTTCTATTATTCTAAGTAATTTCTACTCTTATAAACCCCCCCCCCCACCCCGCACTTATGATTGACTCCGTGGAAACCAACTCCAAATCCAGTAGTATGAAAATATTATAAACTTCATGTGAAAAATGTCTCGATATGAGTTTAGTCTTTATAAGTAGGGGTATCTGAACAGAGTGTGCGTAATAGTGGTCAATTTTTCAAGTAAGCATATGTTGTATTACTCCAAGGATTTTCTTTTCTTATCACGCCGCGCTCTCAGGTTAGCGGTATTTTCGAAAAAAACATTTTTCACAACACAGGTCAGGGGTAGAACTTTCACTCTCTTCACGCAAATCATGAATTGCCTGCATTAAAGTATCCACAGAAAGCGGATATTCTCTAAAGTGCTCAAAATTTTAATTCCAAATCACTGCTTCATTAAAATCGTCACCATTTTCACGTATATGAGACGCACAGCATCGATTTTAATGCGGGGGGGGACTACGATCTTTCACTCTGAATCTGACAGCACAGTGTCTGCAATGCATCAAGTGGGATAATCAGTTCAATGAAGATGGATAAAACCGGCAACTCGGAAATACACCTGCTGATTAACTATTTTGGGTCGTGAGTATTTTTATCATGAACTCTTGGAGCAGATCAAATCAATGATGCGATGTTATCTGTATACCTTGATGACAACTGATAATGTAGGTACTATTTCGGACCTCTGCCTTTTTGAATTCACGTTTCCCGCTAACGAAAAAATCCTTTGGAAATTACGAGTCGGAGAGTGAGGGCGAGGACTCAAGTAGCGAAAACTAACAAGGTGAGATTTCTATCTTGTATTTTATGCGTATTCTCCTTCAATTTAGACTTGAAACTTAAAAAACTTGCGTCTATTCAGGGGGAAGTATTGAACGTGATAAGGTATGAAGTGAGGGTGGTGGTGGTGGGGGGTGGGGGTTTATATGAGTAGAAATTACTTAGAATAATAGAAAAGATGTTTCTTTCGAAATATCTGCTGAGCAGCTGGTCGCATAAGGCAAAAAGCGCGGCGTCAAAGGTGTGAGGCAGGAAACCGGGAGGCCTCTAGATTCAGCCAGGTCGGACCTTGGCAACTTTGAGCGCGCGTAACTCAGTAACGAAGCGTTGCCCCGCGATCGGATTTAAACGGTTGAAAAGGAAATTGAAAGAGCTTTTCTTACGACTGTTTTTATTTTTACCCATGCAAAACAATTTTGCACAGGGGGAAAAATGTAAATTTTTTGAAACTGAAAAAAACAAAAAGTCGTCAAAACTTGACTCAAAACCATGAAAAATACAAAAACATGTATATGAAAAGAAAGGTCTTAAAAAGATCTATCGATTGAAAAAAAGTTTTTTCAAATCGAACAACGCGTTCAAAAGTTCTGGCGGATTTTGTGTTTTGACTTTGCACCCCCGCCCCCCCGGTTCCCTTGGGGCTAGATCAAAAACAAGGCCAGTTTTGGACGCCTCAAATCATGCTCTATCACCTCCCGAAATCTCAAACAAAACTGGGCCGAAGCCATTTTTGCCCACTTTGAATAAGGCTCTTTGACCTTAAGCGCGGGTTCAAATACATAAAATGCTGCGTTGCTAGATTGCACGCTGGATTGCACCAGGCATTTACTGTCTCGAGCATCAAAAATAATTACTTCAATCACGTTTAGATAGCGAAAGGTGTTCCGCATATACATACAGAGCTTCAAAAGCCATTACCCTTTGGGAAATCCCGTCACGCTTATATTAAAGTAATGGGTCAGATGAGTCGATTTTTTTTAATTCACATTATGAAAGTTGAGAAAAAAATAAGAGACCCGTGTTTTTCCTTTTTTCTCTAAGATCACGGGAACATCGAGATAAATTAGTTTGAAAAGTGAAAAAATTGATCTCGTTTAAATCGGGCGAGTAATGGCGGTAAGCACGGGAGATGAGTGGCTACGTCACATATTCCTTGTCTCCCCGACGGTCGTTTGTTTACATTGAAACTACATGGTAAACGCCGTGCTATTAAGTGTGTCTCCGGTAGTGACCGTCTGTTTTTCGGGATTTTATCGATTAAATAATGAGCTCGCGAACATTATCTGTTTATTTTTTTGTGCCTGACTGTTCAACAACGAGCTAGAGAAATTCTAGAATGGTCGACAGCTCGACACAGTGCTAGTTAATAACCAGGAAGTTTGAAACCTGAGACCTAACCTCACTCAACTCTTTCAAAAATGATCCTTCCTTCATTCCCCAGTGTTCTTTTAAAGTCAGTTTTTAATATTAGAGCTTTAGTGTTTCTTCGCATTGCATTGGAGTCTTACCTGAATGGTAATGCTACTGTCAGGATTCTCAGCTAGTGAGGCTGTGCTACTCGACCTGTTCTGTTTTAGATTCTCTGGCATGAGTTCAGTTATTTTTCCAGTCACTCTCCTGCGTAGGTTCTTTAAATTACCTATCTCAAATTATTAGTGTCGTTGAATGATATCGGAACTCGGAAGGTACTGTTTACAATCACAGAGGAATTGGTCTCTCGGGCACAAGTTCAGGCAGTAGAGTAAACCAATAACTCATCTCCCTCGTTTAAAGTGTATCAACTGATAAAGTTCAACTTTGAAGTCTGATTTGCAGTAAAAGGTAATCTTCATATCAAGATTATCATTTGCGGAACTCAGTCTGAAGTTAAATCATCGGTGGAACAGCGGCAATTTTTTTTGGATTACCAATCTTCCCCCGGAGGTATGTATCTTGTGGTGAAATTCGATTTCATTCTCTGAATTTCTAGTTTACTACTTATATCCTTATAGCAGTCCACCCACGAGACCTTCCAATAGCTTACTGCGCAGCTTTGCCGGAAAAGTTATCAATTTGAACTAGATGAGGTGGTCACAAACCATTGTATTGTATTCATTTCAGTTAACTTTGCTTACCGCAGCTAATGTTTCAGGGGAACCTTTCCCATCCCATTCAGGTCATTCACTGCATGCGCCACTAAATAGAGCTGATATAGTTGTTGGTAGTTGACTCAATCTTGCAGAGATAGGAGGAGTTCCATCAGATCCGTGAACATTCATGAGACATTCATAAAAAGAGTTACAAAATACTTAGTTCCAACATCCACTTGGTACAGATAGTAGTTTGCACGACCACTGCTGATATTCAAAGTTTCACGGCCAAACCTCATTAGAGAGCGAGCTCGTTTTAGAAGTGTAGGTGCACCTAGACCACAATCTTTGAAAGGCTTTCAATTTTCATTCCTTCAAATCAAAATAAAACTTGCCTCAGACTTGACACTTTCGATTCTAAAGCGGCTCACGGTGAAAAGCCACCGTGCATATGCATATCTGCATTAATTTTAATTTTGTAACATGAGAAATAATGTTGAAACATTCTAAAGATTATTGGGCTAGGTGCGCCTACACATCGAAAACAACCTCTAGCAGTCCTTAAAATGCCAATTAACTGCATTGTACATAACTGCCAATTAACATAGTGCGTAGAAATGCTGAGAATGAAATCGAATTTCACCACAAGATACATACCTCCGGGGGAAGATTGGTAATCCAAAAAAAATTGCCGCTGTTCCACCGATGATTTAACTTCAGACTGAGTTCCGCAAATGATAATCTTGACATGAAGATTACCTTTTACTGCAAATCAGACTTCAAAGTTGAACTTTATCAGTTGATACACTTTAATCGAGGGAGATGAGTTATTGGTTTACTCTACTGCCTGAACTTGTGCCCGAGAGACCAATTCCTCTGTGATTGTAAACAGTACCTTCCGAGTTCCGATATCATTCAACGACACTAATAATTTGAGATAGGTAATTTAAAGAACCTACGCAGGAGAGTGACTGGAAAAATAACTGAACTCATGCCAGAGAATCTAAAACAGAACAGGTCGAGTAGCACAGCCTCACTAGCTGAGAATCCTGACAGTAGCATTACCATTCAGGTAAGACTCCAATGCAATGCGAAGAAACACTAAAGCTCTAATATTAAAAACTGACTTTAAAAGAACACTGGGGAATGAAGGAAGGATCATTTTTGAAAGAGTTGAGTGAGGTTAGGTCTCAGGTTTCAAACTTCCTGGTTATTAACTAGCACTATGTCGAGCTGTCGACCATTCTAGAATTTCTCTAGCTCGTTGTTGAACAGTCAGGCACAAAAAAATAAACAGATAATGTTCGCGAGCTCATTATTTAATCGATAAAATCCCGAAAAACAGACGGTCACTACCGGAGACACACTTAGCACGGCGTTTACCATGTAGTTTCAATGTAAACAAACGACCGTCGGGGAGACAAGGAATATGTGACGTAGAATCGGTCACGTGACGGAGGGGACCAATGAAAAACGATTATTTTACTGCTCAACTTTAAGCAGCTTTTTTGTAGCTTTGCGTGCGATAAGGAGCTTTTTTAAGCTCACCACCGTTTTTCTGACGGAAATTTACCAAGGAATCAACCATTAAATACGAAATCCCAGGATCACTCATTTGACCCATTCTGCGTTTGGAGTTGAATGATACCGCCGCTGCCGTTGCAAACGTGCAAGATGGTGAGGAGGGAGAGGAGAGTACTATAAGGTAAACAATAAATAAGCCACCGAACAAGCTGCGTTCATTGATTATTTCCATGGCAACGTCAATAACAATAACATCAACAAAAACGGGCAGTACTTCACGTCATGCACCTGCAGCCTGCGATGACTGCATGATACCTATCCAGAGGCGGAGCTGCAGCACAGAATAATACAACCAGAACGGAAACTCTGTCGGATTTTGAAGCTAATTCATTTCGCGTCCGCCATGTTGGGATATAGGATGTTTACATCTGGATTCGCGCGCGAAAAAAAAAATATAGGACATGATCCGCGAAATTTTCATTCTGAAATGCCATTAGAATGAAAGTGAGGCCGGAAACTTAAGATTTCTTTCCAGAATTTACAGAAATAAATGAGTTTCAACACAAATTACAGTCGTCCGCCATGTTGGGATATAGGACCACAACGTTGCCTATTGGTGCCGTTAAATTCCAAACTTGCTTCCATTGGCTCTTATGGGAGTTAGTTTCCGTTCTGATTGTATTATTCTGTGGCTGTAGTACTTTGTACAAACAGAGCCATTAGTGCTGCGTCGGCGATTCGACGCAACCCTCACTACACAATAGCCCGAACCTCTCACGATCTTGAGAAAACAAAAGAAAAGAAAGATAAGAGAGCGTTAATTGTGCGTGGAAGGCGGGTTGCGTCGAATCGTCGACGCAGGACTTATGGCCCTGCTTGTATATCTCTCTATTTGCCCTGCTTCTGAACGTATGCGTAAAAATAGAGAAAGGGAAAGGGGGCTAAAGTCACGAGCCAGTCCTAACCAGTCGATCCTTTTCTAACACATATGTTTAAATGGGCAAAGAGAGAGGGAGATTGAAGATATTGGTCTGTTGCGAACTTTTGCTGAAGCATTAGAGAGTCACTTCGGGACTCAGATGTAAAAGCACTTGAAGTGACGTTGAAAGCTTCAAAAAGATCCAAAATTTACTCACAAACTCAATAAATCCGTTTAAAAACAAAATTCCAAGATGACTGTCATGTGAGCGAGTCACAATGGGGGAGTCAATCGCAACTTTCTAACTCGCTCAAATGACAGCCATCTTATTGTACTTTTTTTTTAACGCATTCGATTAAATATTGAGTTTGTGAGTCAATTTAGGAACTTGTGATGAGGCTCCCATCTCATTATTTTCGAGTGAGTTTACACCAAAAGTGACCCTCTCTTGTTGCTGCAGCCAGAGTTTTCAACAGTCCTATTCCTGGGTATAAACGTATACGACTCTGCCTCCTTCACAGTGTTTTTCATTTTTCAGCTAGTCATCAAACGATCGAAAATGGCGTGTGAAGTATCGATCGGGATGATACGCAGGGTTAGAGTCCACTGCAGAGCAGTGGCGGCTCGTGCAATGTGGCAACAACGTACCCTCTCCATTTAAACATATGTAAAGTAATCGATCTTCAGGAGGTGCAATGCACCCCCAAGGTATCGATACTTTTGCATAGATTTAAATGGAAAATAAGCATGGTTGCCAAATTGCACGAGCCGCTAATGCTGCACATAGTGCACACCTGCTCTTAACAAACCACTTACAATAATTAGTATACTTTTGACGCAGGCTACTGGCTTTTAGAAAAACTAAAAATAGGACCGCATAAAGATGGTTACCTACGCTCGCGATCAGATTAGCCTTACTTATTCTTACGTTTTGGCGGGTTTCATTTCTTTCAATCGAGTGAATGATATTTTCCTCCGTATTAAGCATGGGGTGGGGAAAGAACCAGTGTCACTCTCAAACGATCATCACTCGTCCTTCTTCCTTTGTTTTTACTTTTTACTCCGACCAGCTTTCATTCATGAGATCACTCGGAATTCATTTCACGGTTTATAAAAGGACATTTTTTAAACAGCTCTGCGCGGATATTTACTTTAGGCCGGGCATGGATGATGAGAACTCACTCAATATATTTCTCATTTAAAAAGAATAAAAACATCAACAACAAGAGAGAAAAGACCCATTTGAGTTGATTTAGGCCGCAGCACGGCAAAAAAAAAAAAAAAAAAAAAAAAAAAACCTAGCTATTTGGGACGGGGTCGCGGTCGTTCACCTTTCATTTTTGCACCTGAGTTGAAAAAGGTTCAGAAAGGCTCAGTCTGGAAAGGTGAGGACACCGAAGAAGAAGTATAGAACGGGGATTGGGTTTTTATCATGCGCTTCGTTAAACAGGGTGGGGCAAAAGTATATCTCCGCGGTGCTAATAAAGATAGAGAGAGGTGCATGAGCAGTTTCTGCCATTCTTCATAATTTTTAACGAAAAATATTTTTTAGGGGTTTCGGAATCCTCAGTTCCCCGCAACTTCAGGGGGTAGGGTAGAGAGCATAACTAAAAATGTTCAATTAGCAATACTCGTGATGCGTTATTAAGAACACAAATACGAAAATTTTAAGTATTCCGGCGCAAACCGCGGGTAGAAATTGTTTTTCGAGTTTGAGTTATCAATCATTTCAACCTATTTTCAAAAACTTTCTTTCCTTTGAAAACTCCTAGCTCAGAAAATGTGACGACGTAGGGATCGACCTAGGGTGCGAGCCATAATGCTGGAAAATGTTGTGTCCTTGCCAACAATTTATCACATTGAGATAGGAGTTGCTATTTGAAAAGTTAAATAATTTATGCTCTCTAACTCTCTCCTTTCAGAAGACTGAGGGTACCCTTTAAGCGACTTTTCATACTTTCATAGTCATAGAGGATGATTAGGAAAGGCGAAAACCTCACCTTTACATCTTTCATAGTTCCATGTAGGGCGAAGGATTTTGGAAAAAACTTTTCCTCCACCCTGTACGTGGAGGGTTGACGAGTGAAGGGTCTGAGGGTGCACCGATGGGAGAGAGAAGAGAGGAAGAGAGAATGTGGTGTAAATTTCAAGTGTTCCCTCCCTGCGACGTGCTAGTGAATTTAAACAAGGGAGTGATATCATCAAATCTGATGTTCTCTCAGGTTTCAAACTAATATACTGAGGTCACAGCGCACTCACACATTCGCACTCCCGGGACAGGACAATAAAAGTACTGGGAGGGATATTTTAATCCTATAAAATGTGTGCAATGTGCAAAATCATCCATCAAATCAAGCACTGAACTTCGGTGTTCAGACTTTACGTAATGCCGTAATAGTATTTTTAGTAAGCGATAGGTCAGTGAATAGTGCGGGTTTCAGTGAAGTACTTGCCTTCCCGTCAGATGCAGGAAAAACTGGGAAAATGACTGAATTGGCTGGACTGCTATAGGAGGGTTTCTAGAGTGACGTCACGAAGGGCAACCACGGAAGGATTAGAATCACCCCTATCTGCGATGAAAAGGAAAGATGTAGGGAATTTACAAGCCGAACCCCCTTTTCCTTTCATTGCCCCCCTCAGCATCCATAGGTCACATTTTGGTACTTGTTCGTTTTCAATTTTACAACTTAAAATATCTATACAGTCGGAGACAAACAGAATGTCAGACGACTCCTTTGGTTTGGGCTTCGAGAGATTACCTGCAAAACTTAAATTCGTTGAGATAAGTATATTGCAGGTAACCGCAGGCCCGGACTTGTACCCTTGGCGGCGCTCTAGGCCCGACATTATTATCGGCGCCCCTTCTTCTTCGTATCGCCTCCCCCCCCTCTCCCCCAGAAAATTTTGAGAATGTGAAGTCCTTGGAAAGCATTTAAAGACCATTTCAATGTCAAATCCAAGACTCATTTTGGAGGAAAATAAAGCCACTTTTGTGAAAAGGAACCCGCAAAAGTACTGAAATCAAGTTACTTAAAGGATCATGTTTTTAGTTGTTAACTTCCTTTCCAGCCCGAAGCCTGACCAAGAAGAGGAAACTTGCAGTTCCAAACCAAAACTCAAAAGTACAAAAGGGTCAGAAATCTTGGGGGGTCCGGGGGCTCTCCTCCAGAGAACTGTGTAAATTTAGAATCCATAGGAGGCATTTCGAGGCTATTTCGATGTTGAAGCCTAGGCAAGGCTTATTTTGAAGCATAAAAGCGCTAAAACTGAACTCACGCGCCGCGCCGCGTGCCGCGGCAAATCCTGAAAGTTTCAAAGTTTTTGCCGTCGGGCGACTCGGTATGCGCTCCTTGGACCGGCCCTCTGCCCTCTAGGCCCGGGCCTAGTCGGCCTTATGGGAAATTCGGGCCTGCAGCATGGGCGGCGCGTGGGGTCAAAAAGTGGGGGGGGGGCTAAAATTCAACAGCTTTTTTTTTCTTTCTTTTTCTTCTTCTTCACCTTTTTCACAATAAACGTTTGACGCT
Organism: Trialeurodes vaporariorum; assembly: GCA_011764245.1. NCBI lineage: Eukaryota > Metazoa > Arthropoda > Insecta > Hemiptera > Aleyrodidae > Trialeurodes > Trialeurodes vaporariorum. The sequence goes on along the minus strand of VMOF01000388.1, from coordinate 28,742,973 downwards.
GGCGGGGGGGACAAATAACCTTTTTCCTTCTTTTTCTCTTTTTCTTTCTTTTCCCTTTTTCCCCTTTTCCCTTTTTTTCTCGTTCAAAAATTTTTTTAGCCCCTCGTTCTCAAAAAAGTGGGGGGGGGGGCTATAGCCCCAATAGCCCCTTATACGCGCCGCCTATGGCCTGCAGGTAACGGTAACCTACATTCAGGGGTCGTCTGACACTCTGTCCCCGACTGTAACTTTCAAGCAAATGAAAGGGTAAACAAACTCTGGAAAACTTGTTTTTTTACCACCAAAAAATATAGAGCTTTAAGTTTTGGAGTGAAAAAGAGAATTCAAAATTAGTTTTAATGGAAAGATAGTGATAAGTCGCACTAATTTTGCAACGTTTCTATTATTCTAAAGAAATTGTAGGAAAGTATTTTCTTTAAATTTTTATCGGGAAAAATTCTCGCATCGGCAACAATTTTTCCGACAAAAACTTCCGATTGCGTTTAATTTTTCAGCAAGAAAAGAATGAAGATATAGCTGCAGACTTATTGTCAGCGCAACAAGATAAGTGAATTATCTTGTTCATTCTTTCCTAGTGGACCGTGTGCTCTTCAAACGTGACGGGTACATAAGACGGTTAGTTAAAATTTGAAAGATCCCTATATAGCAAGTTTGAATGACTGAACTGATCCACTCTGCAGCGACTGCAGGCTGATTATGAAGGATTGTATCGAAATGTTATCGAGTCGATGATCGTGTACGTGTTATTTTTATGGGTGGTGTCATTCAGATAGAAACCCTTTCATCTCTGCAAAAATTCACCGATGACTTCTGAGCTATCGGCGAATTTCCGCAGAGATAGAAGGGTTTCTATCGGAGTGTCATCACCCATAAGAATAACACGTACTCTATCATCGACTTGATGTCATTACGATACGATCGTTCATGATCAGCCAGCAAGCAACGACTTGTAAGTAAAACTGGCAACACTACAAGGAGCAAAGTAACAATGAATGGAGGAAATCGTAAAGACATCACAATGCGCGTATCGTAACTATTATCGCGCTTAGTAAGACATCGAATTTTGTAAACATCGACTAGATTGATCTGCAGCCCTGCCGGCGCGGCGCGGCACGGCAATAAGGCGAACTCAAGTGATACTGATAACTAAAACATATAAGCTGAACTGCGACAAGTAAACAAAGAGAAGAGTGTGGAACGCTATTTTGAAGCTCCGATCGTAATCAAGACAAAAAACGCTGATAAAGGCGCTAGCTCAATTACTTTTTCACGGCCACTCAAGAGTTGAGAACGCACCCATGAAAATACACTATATAGATGTAAAACTAAAAGAGTTGGCTTCGCGCCTTAAAAATTAAGAAAAGAAGAAGAATTGAAGCACGAATAAATAGGGGGGAAAAATCGAGATAAAATATGATTGCATCCCGAGTTGGCGTCCTACTCATTACGACGTTAGAAATTTCCGAAGAGGTAAGTAGTAAAAGTTTGTAACTGTAAGTACTTATGGATCAATAATGATCCGATAACTAATATCAATTGCCAATACGTATACAGTAATGATTCATACATTGTTGAGTTTTGGTGCTTCCTTCGACGCAGTGCGCTCATAACAAATAAGTTTCATTGCACCAGGTTGCGACAAAGAAGAGGGGTCGGATCAGTGGGGATTGGGGTGGCACGGAGGGGGACCGGAGGATGCAAGAGCGGAGGCAGTGGCGGATCCAGAAGATTTTTCAGGGGGGGGGGGAGGCACACCTGTGAAATTTTGAAGTTTGAAGCGTTGGTGGAAGCAACTTCGGGCTATTTTCTAAAGAAAAAAGGCAAAATTTGAGGCTTCTGGGGGGCACATACCCCCGTGCCCCCCGTGGATCCGCCACTGAGCGGAGGGGAGGGGATTTCAGTTCAGGGTGCAATTTCAAGATGACCGCTGGGAGCGGCAAAAGTAGATTCTAGCAACAACAAAAAAAACAAAACAAAACAAAAAAAAAATCAGCAATGCTCGGATTTTTCCTTAAGGGATGTCACAACATAATAATCTTGCCAAGGGAAGAAAAAATTGTAACCAAGAAAAATTTAAAAATTCAGTTTCCGCATTTTCTTGGCATTTCATAACTCCTGACTTGGGAGGGGGAACTCTTCTAACACGCCTATCCATCATTTCGTCACAGTCACACAAGCAACGTGCAATATGGCAACACCGGATCCTCTCCATTTGAACCTACGTTTATGTAAGTACATGATCAATCTTCAGGAAATTCATTGAATATCAAAGAGATTGATGCTTTTGTAAATGTTTACATGATAAAAAAGCATGGTTTACAACACCAAGTTTTTCTACATTTTTTCATTACCAAACGTAAAGAGATAAATGACTTCATGAAGAAAAAAAATCTTTTTAAACTAATAATAGGTATTAATTTTAGGATACAACTAATTACTTGCTGGCGCATTCTCTTTTTGGGACCTCTAGTACTCACATTCTCGGTAATATGTTATCATAGCATGGTTTAAAGATTGGGCTGCAAGCAAAAGTAACAAATGTAAAGAAAGTGGGCAGTAAGATAAAAAGAACAATTAATTAGTTTAAGACGTCATTTCCTCTTTTATCGGGAATATTGATGACTATTTAATGATAGATGTCTCATTTCTCATAACAATAAGTACTTATACCTACCTATACTTCTGTTCAACTTATTCATTTCGAAATTGCAAAACGTACAAATGCGTTCAATTGACGATTCTCAGTCGACGTTTATAAATTATTTTATTATTATTAAAAATGTCTCGTACATTTTTCCCCTTATTTGACCTCAGATTGACTTCTTCATCATGAAAGTGCAAGTTAATATGCTTGATTGGAAATGGAACAACTGATGAGACGGAAAAAATAGAGATAAACTTGTGTTATGAAACTGACATCTAATTGATTAGACGAGAATCAAATGCAATATGCTCTTATACATTCTGATTTCTGAGAAATAATTGGCAAAAATTCTTCTTTGATTGACAGTTTATGATTTGCCATACGTCAGCTTTTAATCAAATAGGTTGACTTTGCGCACAATACATTCTTTTCTAGTACCCATCCCCAATGAATGATTTTGAAAAATTCTTAAAGACATAATTTCATGGAACTTCTTGTCATTCATATAATTCATCCGTTCATTTTTTTTCCAACCATGTGCCAGAGTTGGACAAACGGGATAGTCTTCGAGTCCTAGTATTTTTAATTCGTAAAGTTGAATTGTATAATTCAACGGTAATCAAAGCAGATTTTTAACGAATCATGTATGACTCTATGTTTAAAAGAATACAATACTTAACTGATATGAAAATTGATTCTTTAAAATTTCACTCCGATTACCGTTGAAATACAGTTAAAAAAATTTACGAATCCTTAGCACAGGAACTCGAATTTTGTGGACCGAACTACTTCAGGACTTTTCATATATACAAAAAAAAAAAAAAAAAAAACAAGAAGTATTTAAAAAGAAATTTTTCTCAATCATTATTTTTAACGAAAATCATGACGGGAAAAACATAGTCGACTTCGCCCTCACATTTGAAACGAACTCTAGCCACGCCCGTAATCAGCCCCCCCCCCCCCCCTCCCAAAGAAAATTTTGAGCCACCTAGGAAAAATTTGTAACACCATATGCTGTCGTAAAACCTACTTCAGTAGTCCCAACTGAAAACCTACGAGCCCCCCCCCCCCCCCCCCTTCGACAAATTGGCTGGTTACGGCAGGGCTGCCGTTTGACGGAACTTTTGCCAATTTTCGGACCAGAAGCGGATCAGCTGCAGATTATTTGAAACTTTAGCGGATCTTTTGCGGATTTTTTGTAAATTTTTTAATTATTGCGGTAGAAATTCTTCAATCATTATACAAATTCAAAGAAAAGAAGGACAATTTGGCTCTACAAGCTTTAAAGCTTACTTTTTCTTTGCTGGAGAAGAAGGAGAAGAGATTTGTCTCTGACAGGGCTGCCGTTCGGCGGAATTTTTTCCGCAATTCAGAACTTCTGCCAATTTTCGGACCAGATATGCGGATCTTTGAGATATGAGCTTGATCGCGAATCTTGTTAGGAATTCGTGGATTTTTAGCGGATCTTTGGGAAATGAGCGGATATATAGCTGATCTTTGAGATTTTTGCGGATACTTGGTGGTTTAGAAAAATAACGCGGATCAGCGGGCGGATCTTTCAGAAAAAAAAATCGTTCAAGGAGCGGAACTTTTCGCGGATCTTTTGGAGAAAAAAAAAAAAAAAAAAAAAGGCAGCCCTGGGTTACGGGCCTATGACTAGCTAATCAGTAATCAACCAGCTACGCACGCGCACGGAGGAGGAATTCATCAAAACTCTAAAATCTAAATTAGTTTGCTATAACTCCCACTTTCTGCCGACCTCCTGAAACCGCATTTTGAGAGCTTGATTACGCAATCGAATTTCAAAAGTTTTAATCCAAACGGCTCTAACCAACACATTTATTGGTACGTGCGCTTACTTGCTTGTTTGATTGGCATAGAGATCCAATTGATGGATATTAAAAAGAAGGAAATTTATAGATTTTTGCAAAACCATCGGAGAGCCTTTGCTGTGTACGTTTGACCTTTTCCGAACCTAATCAAATTGAATGGTTACAGATGCGTCACTAATATACTACTAAATGCGATAGATATGAGTTGACGTCTTAATCATGGCCAAACAACAAACTCTAAACTAATATAATAAGAAGCGTCACTATTAAAAGTAGTAAACTATTCCGTGGCATATCTTAGCTGTTTAACTACGTTACGACCCGTTCAGCGCGACATCGCAAGCAGATTAGATCAAATGGACTTTGAATTGAAGAACTATTTATTTGAAAATGTATTTAAGTCGACAGATATTATAACGTTGCGAGGTCGTGACTGTCCTTCCCGCTATTAATAAGTGAAAAAGATAAACCATTAAATTAGGACGCCAGTGCCAGTGCGCCGGCTCGTGCATTCGGCAACGATGTTTTCCCTCAATTTGATTTTACATAAAACAATCGATGTGATAGTGAAGCCAGCGCATCACCGACAATCGATTGTAATACATGAATTAAAATGGAAGAAAAACATAGTTGCCACATCGCACTAGCCTCCACAGTCGGACGCTATAATATTACATCATGAATGGGACTCTGGCTAACTTTTGCTATCAGCAATTGAATGGTTGATTCTTGCTTAAAAACCAGCGAAAATGACGATACTTCTGCTAAAAAAAACACGAAATTCACTCACAGACTCACAAAACTACTTAAAAGTTTACGGTGTAATGGCGGCATTGGCGGATCCAGCCCTCACGAACGGGGGGAGGGCGAACTTGGGATTTTCGCCCCCCCCCCGGTGACCCCTATTTCCGTTTTACTCTCCTCTTTTCCCCTTCTTTCACCTCCCCCCCCTCTATTCCCCAATTTTTGATCGAACGGGGGGAGGCGATCGCCCTCTGCGCCCCCCCCCGGTATCCGCCAATGAATGGCGGAGCTACGTAGGTACAGATTCCTAACTAATTTTAGACTTCTCTCTGCGTGTTTCTTTCTATATAGAGAGTGACAAATTAGATAGGATCTCCTGAGGTAAGTACCTGCAAAGCTTCGTTATCTTTGATGCTCTTAATGGAGGAGTTATGCAAAAGTCTTGGGAGATTCCTGTCTAATTTGTCATTCTGTCTAAGGAAACACACAGAGGGAAGCCTCAAATTAGATAGGAATCTCCCAAGGTACCTGCGAAGCTCCAACATTGTGACTTAACCTTAAATTTTGAAATCATAAAATGAGTCTGTAAGTGAATTTCGTAATTTTGCAGCGTGCTCATCGTTATATTTTTGCTAGATTTTGCTCAGGGATTATCTATTCAATCGCATGTAACAAAAGTTAGCAAGAGCTTCATTGGCACTGTACTTACTGGTACTTATTTTTTTCTTTTAAAAGTATCTTATTGTTAGATTAGATAGTAAAGTACAGCAGGGATGGCGATTCGCGTATAGTTATAAGATAATTCATTCTGCATTGATCTCATACATTTTCATTTGGAAAGGAACAAACTAAATGCTTCTGATTTCCTTTGAAATTGGCTTCTTTCTGCATAAAACTGTCCAACCAGCAGTGGCGGATCCAGTGGGCACGAGGGCATGCCCCTCCCTCTCAGAAACCTTAAATGTTGCCTTTCTCCCTCGAAAAGTGGCCCGAAAATGCTTCCTCCAACCCGACACTTCAAAATTTCAAATTTCACAGGCGTCCTCCCCCCCCCCGGAAAAGTTTCTGGATCCGTCACGTACAACCGGTATGGATGCGAGGATGGCCAGAACAACCTTTTCCCGAGCACTGCGGGGGTTGATAGTAAGGGCATTTGCTAGTCCTTTGAAAATGGTCGAACATAGATTGGGAAAAATTGACCCATATTTGTCTTTGCAAACCGACAGATCTTAAACTGGCTGTGTCCCTGTTGCCTCCCGCGGTCAATTTTAGCGAAGCTAGAAAAAAACACAATAGTGTCCCCCGTCCCATCGAAAAAGGGTTCCAAAGGTAAGAAAGGAACGGGTGGAAATGTGGCATCGTCGCAACCCTACTATGAATAAATTTATTTTATGGATATTTTTTTGTTTTTCGTTTCTTAAAATTTCGTACAATCGTACCTTTGAAAAAGCTGATGAGGGCTCCTTCTTACACCCAAATGAACCACATATTGTGGTTAGGGGGAGTAAAAAGTTCTCAGATTTTGTCTTTTGAAAATGAAGCAGAGTCTGGAAACTTTTTGTCACTTATGATCTTGTTCCACTTCTCTTCGTCCTCGGTAAGCATGTAAGTAACTAAGCCATCCTTTCTTTCTTTACTGTGTTGCCACAAGAAAAAATGCTGTAAAATGCTTTGCTCTAACACACACCTTTCGACCGATACTTACTATGCAACCCTTCAAACTTTTGATGTATTTGCTATGATCGCATACTATCTGCGTCAAAAAAATAATAATGTCTCCTTAAACTAGGGTCGACGTAAGTGAACCCTCATGTTTTGACCACGGGACGCAAGTGAACCTCTTTTTTTTTATCGCGGGACGCAAGTGAGATACACCCCCTAAACTAACGTTAGTTTGAGGGGGGGGGGGCTGAGAAAAGTATTAATTGCATCGACGATGCTACTTCAAACGAAAATAAAAATCATGATATGCTTGCTCCATTAATCCAAAATTTGTTACAATACACAAGCCCCTTATCCAGTGGCGGGCCGAGCGATCGATCCGGCAATGTCGTACTTTAACCATAAAACTTCAACGTAAAATGTAGAATTTGTGAATGTTCCCCAGCACTTAATGGTCCTGGACAGTACGCCCCATTGCCAGATTTATTGCGACGCCAACTAAAGCCTTTCTGCGAGCTAAAATGCATCAAATCAGTGGCGCACCGAGAACTTTAGTTTGGTGGGGGTTTCACCGCAAATTTTCCATTTTCTGAGGTCTTAGGGGGGGGGGGGGGTGTTTGAAAGCAATATTGGCCGAAGATGACCTTTCTTAGGGCGAAATCTTGATGCTTAGGGGGGGTTTTGACCCTAAAACCACCCCCTTTGGTGCGCCACTGCATCAAATAGATCGACAGTCTGGAGAAGAAGCATTTTGAGTATCGAGTTCTTACAAAAAGCGGTGCCTGCTTCCGAATAGCATCAGAAGGCTTCGGTCAGCGGTTGGTAAGCACAGAGTTTTGACTCGTTGCGAATCAACCGCTTATGGGTTTTGAATGTTTTGATGCAATTCGAAAGCAGGCATCACTACAAGTCAGAACCCGATAATCAAAAAGCTTTGCTCTAACACACACCTTTCGACGGATACTTACTTTGCAACCCTTCAACTTTTGATCTATTTGCTTTGATCGTACACTATCTGCGTCAAAAATTACAAGTCTGTCAGGACGAAATGAAGACTTTTCCGTGTATCTTCAAAGCTATTATACCATGATTGTCTCAGAAACGACTGAACACGACAGTCACAACTGACACCTGTCATGAAAACATCAGCTTCGTTTCGTACCACCGAGAGCAGAAGCCCATTGGTGAGTAGCAGAACGACGTATATGGGTCTTCAAATTAGCGCCCGGAACTATCAAGATTGTCAAGTAAGTAAAATATTTTTTGTAACAATCCTAACAGTGGCGGATCCAGCCCTTGAGGACCGGAGGGGGATTAGGTTTTTGGCTCCAAGGTGACCTCCTATACTTTTCTCTCTCTTCACTCTCTTCATTTACCCCTCATCAGCACATTTTCAGCCGAACGGGGGGGGGGGTTACAAGATAAGAATCTAGAATAATTGATGATAATGATAACATACCCCACCTACCCTTCCTTCTTACCACCCTACCCCTTCTGGCGTGATACGAAAGTCAACTGTGCAGTCCCTTGAATTGCAGCAGGCGCAGTGATAAAGCGTGTCATTTCGCAACGTTGCACTAAATCCAATTAACCGTACAGCAAGGGTCAAATTTGATGGTATTCACTATGCGTCCATGCACCCGATAGTTCGATATTTTACGTGGGTTTAAATGAACAGTGGCGACATGCAGCGTTGCCAGATGGCATGCTAGACATTTTTTACCTGGTGAACAAAGAAGAGTTTGAACAATCGCACAGTTGACGAAATACCTTAGCTATCTTCGCACTTAGGTTTTTTGACGTCTTAAAATTATAATCGCGGTGATTTGGAACAAAGCTCTCGGAGATGACGAATTCATAAGGCATCAGATGCAGCTTGTGGATAATCGATTATAGCGCTTCTGTATGAGGTAATATAGGAATCTTCGCGGAAGTATCGCGATTATTGAGAGATTCGGTTGAATCCCTTTTTTCGGCCAGACGGGGGGGGGGGGGGGGGGGAGCTTTGCCCCTTTCGCCCTCCTCCCCCACTGTATCCACCAATGTGAATCCCTAAGGACACTGCATGTTTCCATACGTTTTTATGGAGGCTAAAAGAATTGATGTTGATGCATTGCTATTCAGTATTCACGAGTTACCACTGATTGGCACAACGTCCGTATACTTAGACTTATTGTTAGGACATATTGCTTAAGCTTTGCCTCCAAGAGTATTCAAGCAGGGGAGAAAAGCATAGGTAACCTCCAAGCACAGACTTGACTATACAATTAGTTCTTTATTTGAGGCCGTATATCTTCCATGATCCTGACAAAATAGTAGATTAAAAAAATACATTAGTGCGTTAATATAGTATTGAAATATATTTACCGAAACGAGAGGCCATGTTCAACGACTTAAATCCTTTGTATCGATGAGGCAACTGATTACATACCATGCCATTCCACGTAAAAAGCACAATAACAACTTTCGTTCAAAAACACAGACATTTTTCGCTCCATCGTGTATTATACTTGCAAAACACAATTTCTTACATGGATAAAGAAAGAAACACAAACATTTCCGATTAGTAAACAAAGAACTTCATCGTATATTTTGCGATTAAAACAAAATTTAATGACGGATAAAAATAAATCAAAAAGACCACAACAAACAAAATCAAAAGCCGAAAAAAGTTCGCACTTTTCTATTTATCGAAAAGGGGTAGGAGAATTTACGACTTACGTCAGTCGGCGCAAAAACTTATCGATATACAGAAGTAAGAACACGCTGTTTACGTATCGAGATTTCCTCGTTGTGCTCCCGAACGAGCGTCTCAATGAAAACTGATCGACGATTTGTGATCGGATCCACGCCAGTAAACTCAGGTAGAGTCAACTGGAAGTGCTGGGCGTGCTTTTTCGTTTCGTTTATTAGCGATTCGACTCGCTCCTCGATGACGCTCTATTCACGGCAGTGAAGGAGAGGGGTCGCCCAGTTCTTATGAATGAACACGAGAAAGCGAGGGAGGGAGGTAAAAAAACACAAGCACTGATCGAAAAAAAAAAAGAAAGAACACGCAAGTTACACACAAAATATTTAAACGGCAACGCACAAACGCACTTCTCAACGGTACGTGCTATCACATAAACGAATGTAAAGTCACTGACGGACGATGAAGAAAGAAGAGGAGAAGCGAGATGTTTGACGGACTAAGGACCACCTTCGAACCGTTGAGATAGCGCGAAAATTGTTTCTCCAGTGATAAGGCTAGGCGCGCCGAAGGCAGAGGGAAAGAAAGGGAATGAGAGAGGGGTAATACGAGAGAGAGAGGGGAAAAATTGTCAAGAGTCGAAACAGTGAGACACGAACGGCGATAGACGCGTTTGCGAGAAGATGAGTGCATTCGTTTCTGAGGACAGCGCTCTGATAATCGCGCGAGGTAGTGAAAAACTCAAGACTCACTGCGAGGGTAAGCAAAAAGAGAACTGGTGAGTGCGTGTTGGTGCGTGCATGGGTGACTGTGTGAGTGAGGTCTATGTTTTTGTTCGTTCGCCGATTGCGAAACTGCGATGTGCAAGGTTGGGTTGAGCAGCATAGTAACCCTTCAAGCGAGGGGTGGATTGCTGCTTGCTTCGGCTCGGCGCATGGGCTGCGCTTCGGTAGACGGTTGCATCATTTTCGACCCCCTCCCTACCTCCCCGTCGATAGTGCGTTCCCCTCCACGTGGCGTCGCGAGCCTTGGCGGGGAGTTCTCTTTGACTGGAAATGTGGATGCGCTTGCTGTGCTTCCGCGCTCGGCTGCGGCGTCTACTACTGCACTCCTACGCGACGAGTTTTTGTTGACAATGACGCCCCGCCCCCTCCTTTCCCCACGATATAGTGGGATCGAATCAACTCTTTCGTTTTGCAGTCGTTTACTGCCCCTGTTGTTGTTTTCATGCTCAAACCAGTGGCGGCTCGTCTCGTGCACTTTGGCAACCATGCTTGTTTGCCATTAAAACCTATGCAAAAGTATCGATATCATGGAGGCGCAGTTGCACCTTCTGAAGATCGATTCTTTTACTTAGGTTTAAATGGAGAGAATACGTTGTTGCCACATTGCACGAGCCGCCGCTGGCTCAAACCCGTTGATTCAGCAGCGGAATCGCTTTTCGCACCTACCGATGCCTTCGCGAAAATCAAGGTAAAGGGGTGTCTCCACCTGAGAATTCAAAAGCGCGAAAAAACTGATTGAGCCAATGAGCTGCCTTGAAGTCAATAGGTCGAGTCCGATGTATCGTCAACAAAGAAGCTCATTGGCTCAATCAGTTTATTCGCGCTTTTAAATTCGCAGGTGGAGACACCCCTTAAATCAGGCAGATGCATCAGCCTAATTAGAGGGTCACACGAGATGATTCTACGACAATTCACCGCGGACGATTTACCGCGCGACGATTCACCGCGGACAATTCATCGCGCGACAATTAACCGCCGCGACAATTCACCGCCGCGACAATTAACCGCTACGACTTTTCACCGCGCGTCAATTCACCGAGTCAATTTCAATCAAGCAAGGCGGAAAGGCAATGAACTTTTCCTTCACACTTTACCAGGCTTAGGACTGGTCAGTAAAAAATTCTGTGCGAGTCTACAACAGCTACAGCTGCTACGCGTTGTTCTATTTTGAATTTTACAAGTTGTTCTTCTTTCTTCAACGCCTTTATTATTTTCCAAATTGACGGGTGCACGGCCTGCAGGACTGAATTTATGGAATTGTGCCAGCCTTCCACGCCATTATTTGTTCTCGACAATCCGTCTGCTATACTCTGCACTGAAAAAAATAACTGCTAGATCTAAACCAGCTCAGAGTTAATTCAACTACCTAATTCAATTAGTTAAAAGTATGGACACCACATTTAAGTGTTGTTTCTACTATTTTAACTTTGCTTAAATTTACTAATTGTGAATAAATCAACTGACCTTCTCATTTCTTGAATCTGCAAAATAATTACTTGAACTTACTAATTGACAAAAATTATCCCCCAATTATTTTTTACTAATTTATTTGTTCAAGCAACACATGAAGCATTTGAAATGACTAATTATAAAGTGGAGTATTTACTATTTGTAATTAGTTGAAAAAACCAATGTCTCGGAGTTGATTTTACTCATTAGTTAACATGAACGAACCTTTTGAAATTCTTGATTTTACTAATTCACTAAAAAAACGTAATAAATAGCGCACTCTGGTTGTGAAATTGTTCACTAATCTCACTTAGAGTAGACTAATTGTAAATATATACGAGTATTATTTCTCCATTCTCCTTATGGGCGGTTGAAGTATCTCCCAAGATGGCGGATTTGTAGGGGAATTGTATATCTATATATAGTTTGTTTACATTCTCTGCTCGTATGATCCCGTGGTTCAAGGTATCTCCCAAAATGGCTGCCTCGATAATACTCGTGATTATCTAGTATACTCTAATCTCACTTGTTGTTGTTGTTGCTGTGGAACAGTTGTTGGACATGTAATTACACAATTCATCGACATACAGAGGTGTGACATACACCGCGTATACACGGTGAGAAGAAAGTGAATTGCAAGGAAGAGAGGCGAAATGTAGAACAAGGGTAAAAACCGAGGCGGTGAATTCTCCGCGGTGAATAGTCGTAGCGGTGAATTGTCGCGTGGTGAATTGTTGCGGCGGTGAATTGTCGCGCGGTGAATTGTCAGCGGTGAATCGTCGCGCGGTGAATTTTCCGCGGTGAACTGTCGGTAGACCCACGAGATATTCTTCTTTCAAGGGCTTGTAGGTTAGCAACTTCAGTCGTTTCACTTTAGCTGGTTTACTTAATCAGCGGTTGTGAACCGACTTGCGTCATCCATGAACCCCCCCCCCCACTTTTATCGACCTCGTAAAATGTCAAATCATGGCTCACTTCGTATCGCTAGTGGGTTCACAAGATCCCTGTGTTTAGTTAGTGTGAACCATTTGTATATGCTTCTAGCCATCTACCCGTATTAATCTACCTTGAGAAAAAAAAAAATTATTTCTTGTTAGGAGAATAATGCGCTGTAAGAAAGTATTTACCTAAATAGATCGAATTCCGAACGAAGTGCGAGCAAAACGATGAGTGATGCTCACCGTCATGTCACCAGTTACCAACAAATGTCTTCGGCTCACTGTTTGTTGGACTCTAGTTAATCGGTGAGCTCTGAGTGGCATTAATCTTTTCTCATCTCAATTAAAGAAACATATCGTTCGTTTCTTGCGTAATATTTTTCAAAAAATATGCATTGTCAAATAATCAAAGTCGGACCGATTGTACCGAGTCTATTTACCGAGAGGCTGAGAGTTCCTTGCAGAGGCGTAGTAAGGGAGGCGGAGGGGGCGGCCGGTCGACACTATCGCAGGGGTGATGAGACACTCTCAGGAAGTACGCAAAAAGTCGAGAAGAAAAGGGAGAAAAGAAGAAATAACAGAAGGAAAAGAGGAGAAAAGGAGAAACTGAGAGGGAAAAAAAAAGAAAAAAAAATTAAAAAAAGAACGGACAATTAGAGAGGTACAAAAATATTGAGAGAATATGTGAGAAAAATGGGTGTACGGAGGAGAGTATGATTAAATTATCAATCTGGCTAAAATTGGGTGTCACCCTGGAGCAGGATAGCCAATAATCGTGCGAAGAGTCAAGAGTGTCACTCTGAAGCAGAGGGTGCCACTCTGAACAAAAAGTGTTACCCTGAAGTTGGAGAATTTATTTAAACTAGACTTGTGTTTGAATTTTTCTTTACTTCGCGGAGATGGCAAAAAAATGGGCTTCCGAAAACTTAATTTTCCTCAATTTTTGGGAAGGGAGGGACCCTTACTACTCCACTGGTTTCCTTGTTTGTCTCTCTCTCTCTCTCTCTCTCTCTCTCTCTCTCTCTCTCTCTCTCTCTCTCTCTCTCTCTCTCTCTCTCTCTCTCTCTCTCTCTCTCTCTCTCTCTCTCTCTCTCTCTCTCTCTCTCTCTTTCTCTCTCTCTCTCTCTCTTCTTTGCTTATTCAAGGACGGAGAAAGGAGCTGAAGTGAATGACGGCCTCCCTTTATATCCTTGACTAACACAAGTGTTCAAAATGAGCGTGGAGAGAGAAAGACAAATTTCTGGATCCGCATACTCTCAGCCCATGAGCTTGTGTGGGACGTACGGGGTCGTCGTGGGTGTATAAAAGAAGTTAGATCAAATCTGTTTACAATGCACGCAGATGCGAATTTAATCTGATTTGGAATCAAACGAAGAAAGGGTGGGGGTAAGGGAATACTGATGCTGATAATTGATATACAAACACGTACCGATGCTGATCATAATCATATTTCTTGGTGAATTAAGTGCATCAACGTATTGCCGGAAATCTCAGATTTCCAACGCCGAGCGTTTCATATACTATAGAACATACATCAGGTTACGACTGATCTGTATTCTTTATTGTGATCTGACAAAGAGGGTGGCGGGTTCCGGCACTGAGAGGTTCTCTCAGCGAGCTCTTTCAATAGTTTCAATTCCAATCATTTAGCGCTGAAAGAGCCTAAGCACATGATCTACACCGTGAGCTCCACAACGAATACTTTAAAATCCAATACACGAAGATCTTGTTAAAATGAACTTAGGCCTTTCCGGATTAAATGATTAATTTCTTCGCACCATGCCGATTGCGTCATAAAATACAAATTATTGTACCCCGTACAACAAGGTAGATCAGTGAAGATGAATTATAATTTATTGGGTAAATACAGGGAAAGGAGGATGGTGGAACAATTTAAGGAGTTGCGTCACAAAATGCTTATCAATTGCTCTTTCTGTAACGTCGATACTGCGTTATTATAATGTATAGGTACTATGTTTACAAGAAGTAAAAGTAAATAGGCATCACTCGAAATATCTCGGATACAGTTTTCGAAAAACGCCGTTTCAAAGGGGATGCCTTTTCGGAAAGTCCCCAATTTTGGGCTTCTCGTGGGGGCCCCGGTGGGAGGGTCTTTACCCCCTAAACCTATAATATCTAGAATGAGGACCCCTATATTTTCTTACATAGTTCATAAAAATATAAAATCCTATAAGCACTGCGATGCAGACAGGAGGTCGCGATATCGTTTTTCGAGTTCAAAATATCGAAGGTCAGAGTTCGATTTTGTCCCATTTTTGAACCCCCAAACTCCCACTAAAAAAGTTAAAATCTGTTAACCTGTAGTTTTAAGGGATCTATCCACCTGCGAATTTAAGAACGCTAATATCATTGATTACTTAAGCCAATTATGGGCTTTCTTTGTCGTCGATAACTACACCGGACTCGACCTATGGACTTCAAGACAGCTCATAATCGCTCAATCAGTTTACTTAATCGCGCTTCTAAATTCGTAGGTGGAGAGACCCTTTACCCGAACGCAGTCTAAAGTACTTAAATTCACAACAAGTGCATTTCAAAAAACTATAGGTACACCTGTCCTCTGAAAACCAATTTGTTTTTAGCCCCTCTCTTTTGTTTTTAAAATGACGACAGTTTTAAACAGGCGATTCTCCAAACTAGCTCCAAGTAGAACTTAAAAGTTTTAACTTTTAAACGTCCACTAAAAGCCTGAAAGGAAAAAAAATAGCTGTCTCAACTGCATACTTCCACGGGCTAATCAGAAATTCTGTAAATACGATTTCTACATTTACACTTGTTTTTGCAAGGAAAAATCGACGTGCTTTACCACCTTTGGGTGTTATTTTGGTTTTATGCGCTTTTTTGAATAGGTTATTGTTGATCATTATTTTTAGACGCAAAAAACCTTCTAGAAACCAAGATATATTTTCATTTTTTTAAACTAATCCCAATGTATTAATCGAATCCTCATACGTTCAAATTGACTCCATAAAAGATGCTAGAACAGAAGAACATCAACGATAAGTCAGTTACTGATTTAGATCGATGTCGTAACACAGGACTCAAAACAATGGACCATAGACGGCAGGCAATGGACCATAACATACTCTACGGACGATAAATTAGAGAATCACCTTGCAGATGTCACCGCACGATTGCATTTTGAATGTTGAAAATAGATTAGGAAGTGGAGAAAATGAAAATGAATTAAGCTCGCATCGTAAATACACCAACACGTGACAGTAAAATTTAATTTAATTAAAAACCAAAAAAAAACTTTGATTCCCTGTCATCCGATGGTACAAAACTGTCCTTGAAACTATTATAGGACTCGATTGTCTTGAAAAGATGACCACTATCATGATTGATGAAAAATAAAAAAGAAGAAAAAACTTGAAGGTAAGTACAATCCTGTTTTTAGCTATAGAGGTGACGCTGCAGTCTGCGATGCTCATTACCTTGCTATCGAAGGGGAGAAGAAATCTCCCGCGTGTGATAAAATGACAGAGTGACCGCTGTTTACGCCGCGGCGCCCGCGGCCGTACGCCAGAGGCGCATCCAGAAACTTGTCTTTCTCTCTCTTTATCCATAAGATTTAATGTGTCCGAAAAAGATAAAAGGGGGAAGGGGGGCCGTGACTTCAGTATAAGTACAGCTTCATCCATACCTTTTTAACTCGGGCAGATGCGCTGTACCTACTGAGCGCGTACAGGGTGACTATAAAACATGACTCACCCGGAATTCCACAAAATAAAAGAATACAGTTTCCATAGCAAACGGCAGTGATAAACTATGACTGATTTTTTTCTTAAAATTAGTTATACGATTCGGCACTTTTAGGCGTTAAGTAAAATCTTTACGCTTTCAGGTTATAAACAAAGCATGACTTTTGAAAATGGGTTTAACTGCGTTTAGGAGGTTTTTTACTTTATAGTCACCCTGTATGCATCTAGGCACTTCGCGGTGCGGTGCGTCACCAAGCGTCACCTGAAAAGCCGTTTTTAAATCAAGTTTTATACTTTCATGGGTCACGCACAAAAGAGCACTCCTTTCTACCTTCAGTTTCATTGTATGAGTCGCGAAGGGTTGTGATAAGACCATCGTTAGTTAGCCCCGTTCAACGGCGAACCTATATGACATGAACGTTCATTATACTCTGGAGTCTGGAAGACGTTTCTCCTCTCCTTTAAAAAAGTCCTACTTTTTTCAAGGCAATGTCGGGATTTTCTGCTGCGCCAAACTCCTGGAACAGGGACCAGGGACCAAATTTTGTTGCGGCTTGCCGGTCCTACGTAGGACGTCAGTACGTTGCGTTGGATGGTGGGTTCTGAAGTATAGTTGCGTGGCGTTTTATAAACTCCCTGCAGTGCAAGTGCTCACCGAACACGGGGCCGTGAGGACGTAACGTAACCAGTGGGGAAGCGTGTAATCTGGCAGCGTTACATTTGGTTGATTTTCAAACCGATGAAAACTATCGAAGTATAAGGAATTGACAATGACAACCAAATTTGACCTTTAGTGTGCGTTCAAATGGAGAAGATGCTAAGATGCCAGATATAGCAGCACGGTGCGCTACTGGACCACTAGACGTAACGTTATGGTTATTGGGTCCCAGATAATGTTGCCACTTGATGGTCCACCGAAAAACGTTATGGATGGGGCGACTTAAGTGTGATAGTGCGTGGTTTTAGATCCCTGCAAGAGCTCAGGGACGCGTGCCGTGGTTTCCAGAGAGGGCCGGGAGGGGGCAAGAATGCAATCTTGCCGCCCTCCGCGAACAAAATTATAAATTATAAATTTGATTACTTTTTTTGTTTTTTGTTTTTTTGTTTTTTTGTTTTTTTTTGTTTTTTTGTTACACACTGATTTTGGCCGCGCCCTCTGTAATTCATTTTGAAATTAAATAACTTTTTTTTTGGTTGTTTACCCTGATTTTGCCGCCCACGGAGAATGCCGCCCGGGGCAAGGGTACCCACATACGACACGCCCCTGCAAGAGCTCAACGATCATCTGCGTGCGAGATACCGTGAGCACGTAACATTCGGTCCCAGAGAGGAAGATAGGAAAACTCTAGGTTCTAAAAGAATTTAGAATTTTTTTAACTATCAAATGACGGAAAAGGATAAGGAAAGAAGGATGATTGGGGATAGAAGTTACGGGACTTTTGACAGCCTCTACCTCCAACTTCTGTTCGCGATCTTCCCGCAGTTTTACGATACAGACACAAAACCTCTTGCATATAGACCCCCAAATTTCTCATTTATACGGCCGACTAAGTATAAATGTATCTGATAAGTTTCGAGAGAAAGAAATAAAGAAAAACAGAAAGTCGTAGTAGTAGTAATTTTCGTTTATTTTTAGGAGGTGCGACTAAACATCTAGGCTATTCACACCTCCGGAATGAGGGAGATCATACAAGTAAAAAGACTCCGCTCAGGAATCCACAAATAAATTGTACCCAGTGGTGTCACGTATAATCTGGCAACCCAGCATTTTCCCATTTTTTTCATTTAAGATGATTCCAGGGTCGATTAGTTCCAACTGTGGACACCACATCGCGCTGCTCTAAACAGTTTTTGGCTAAAATTGACGAATTCCACGCTAAAAACACAAATTTGAGGAAAACTTCAGCACCTGCGAGCATACTTCAGGAAGATACCCTGAAAGGTTCAGGCTGAATCAAAAATAAAGCCGGAAATTACGAAATACGAAAATTCCCATAAGCCTCAATGAGTGCGAGTGAGGCAGATAGACGCATCACAAGAGCTCACTCTCACTCACACTCACTATAAGCTTATGGCGAAACGAATTTCATAATTTACAGCTTTAATTCTTAACCAATTTTGCTCGTTTTGGGCTCAAAAAATCCATAAACAAATTTTGCAGGTGCTGACGTTGTTGAATTTTGTGTTTTATCTATGGTTTCACTTTAAAATGCCAAAAACACGACTTTTCCGAAAAGCGACAATAGGCGCTTTCCATCGAATTGAAATCTGGGAAAGTTTCGCCTGGAATCACCTAACCCAAAGAAAGTATCGATTCTAGAAAGTGCACACTGCACCGTGCACCTCCGGCGTTAGTTCGACCTCTTTCATGCGTTTAAATGAATGAAGTGCAGCGTTGCCACATTCACACGACGCCACTGCAGCACGCATCAAGAGAGCTTGAGAAGACGAAGGTTGACTGAGATTACCTTGAACTTGGAATTAAAATTACAAACATTTTATTAGACCCATGTTTTCGCGTACAAGGCTCGATGTAAACAATTTTGCTAGATTGGTGCACGTGCAGCGCATTGATGAGTCGATATCGAATATTGAAAAGATCAATGATACATTGCGGACCATGTATACTGTATAGTGTATACCTACGACCTACCCACTTATTTCTCACCTACTTTTCCTACACACAACTTATGTGCAAATACAAACATACGCTCATACAGTCGCCGCGGTTTCTTGATAATCGCAAAACTAGCAACTAGCGAAACTTAGCGAAATTAATTGGCAACGCACAAGTCACTCTCTCGTGTTTCCGGTTTCCGGGTCCAATTCTGTGTTTCAGCATCAATTTCCGGACGAGAAAGTGTTAATTGAAATGTGACGCGGGCTTGCGCTTGCACTCACGTTCGGGGTAAATTAGTCGGTTAATTAAGCTAATCATAAAACTACTGCTGGTGAGCGGTGACTATGACTGGTGGCGCGGTGCATAGTTGCAGAGAGAGCCAAAATGTGCAAGCTGCATCTCTAGGCCGCCATCCCGAGCAGAGCACAATATTGGGGTCAGTGCATGGTCCTTTAGCGCTAAGCAAACATGAATCTGAATGTTCTGGATTTCAAAACGGAAAATATATGAATTGGATTCACTTCATCACTTCAAACCGTTCAATCTTGTCAGCATCTCGTGACTTCCCACGATAAACTGTGTTACTGTGACATACATATACGATTCTCGGACCAGCATATCGGAGCCTAGAAAATGTTGGGTTGAATTGGTCTCAGTGGCGCACGCGGGGGAGGGGGTTAAAGGGGCTAAAGCCTCCCCCCGGACCTCCGATTTTTAGGGGTGGAGGGAAATAATTTTAAGTCAAACGCTCATCAGCACAAGCCCTATCAGCCTTAAAGGCTCCTATGTTGACTTTTGAGCAAAGATATTGATGTCAGCAGCCAATTAGTATGGAGCACCAGAGTTTTTGTCGTTAAGTTGTAGTATGGATCAGCGTCAATCAGCAGATCAATTTCCGTACCTATTGATCAATAAATACGGCCTGCAGTGCCTACACACAACTTTAGAAAAGATCAGTCTATTCGCAATCCAGGATGATAGATCCTTCCCTCAAAAAGTAGCGAATGGTCAACCAAAATACATATGTATCTATTGTTGGTGACGCCCCAATAGTTTAGAAATTGGGACCGCCTCGCGCCTTGAAAAAGGTCTCTAACCATAGTTTCCACTCCAAAATAAAGAGAGGCAGGTGCAGTGGGCAGGCCATGGTTACGGCTTTTAGGCGTTCAGGTAAGCCTACCTGTCAAGCACCTGCTGACTGCTCCCTACTCCGATGAGACTGACCGGACCACGGCCCAAATATTGGCCAAGATGGTCTGCGCGCACGACTTAAAAATGGCGGATCTACCCGCACTGCCAATCATTTGGAAGCGAGGTATGGGCTGCGGGCCCAGGTACCAAATATACCTCACCACGGAGTAGAGAGGGTGGTCCTTGAATGCTCGGTCAAATTGGTTAGGCTCCGAACCTAATAAGTTTGTAACTCTTGAGACTTTACGGTTACCGTACAACGAGACGCTCCGGAGAATAGGTACTTTCCTGACTGGAATTTCGGTTGACGCAACTGAAATTCCAATCAGAAAAGTATTAACAAGAACGTCTCATTACAATAACTGAATATTTTTCTAACAATCAGTGAATTCTAGAGGTCTTGCAATTTTTGGAAACATGCGCGCCGACATAATTAAAAACTAGACAGCTCTTACACCATCAATCAGATAAACGGTTTTTTTTTTTCACATCCTGTGATGAGTAGGATAAAGTTGTAGAGGTAAAGATCCTTCGTGAATATTTAAACAAAGAAATAAATACATTCAGAAATCCGCATGTGCATGATAGGCACGCAAAAGTTACTGTTTCTCAATTTATTTTTTATTGTATAATTTTATTATAATAGATTATCATATTCTTCAACACTATAGCGGAATCATGTTATCCACTTAGGTACCTATCTCATGCTCAGTGGCGTACACAGGATTTTTCTTGGGAGGGGCTCTCACTGATGAGCGTTTGACGGAAAATTGCCCCCCCTTCCCTCTACCCTCAAAAATCGGAGGTATGGGGGGGCTAAGCCCCCGTAGCCCCCCCCCCCCACGTACGCCACTGCTCATGCTGATTGAGAATTATCGAACTACCTCTCCTGGAAAATAGATGCGATAGATTCGACCTATTCTTGACCCTATCAAGTGGAGCACTAAGATACTTTGATGCCGGGGGAGGGCTTGGAGATGTATGCCCCCACAGCTTTACAATGTACTGAATTTGATTTGAGTTGAGATTGAGACTTCTGTTTT
Organism: Trialeurodes vaporariorum; assembly: GCA_011764245.1. Classification (NCBI taxonomy): domain Eukaryota; kingdom Metazoa; phylum Arthropoda; class Insecta; order Hemiptera; family Aleyrodidae; genus Trialeurodes; species Trialeurodes vaporariorum. Next base: position 28,721,651 of record VMOF01000388.1, on the reverse strand, counting down.
GATTTAAGATAATTTTTTCTTTTTTTAAAAATTCAAAACGGTAAAAATGTCATCATGCAGAATTATTTTCGGAGCCCCCTCAAGGAAAATATGAAATGGTGCCACTGGCAGAGGGGGAAAAAGGACGGACAATAACGTAAGATTATAGAGGTCATCCCAGAGGTTGACAAATCAATTACCAAAAAGTTAGTTCCGACATACGACAGTTGGGCCGAAGAGGCATATTTTTTGCCGTTTATGCAGTTAAATAAGTAGATTTTGTCTTCAAAGACTTATTTAATTCCCTTCGTTTCTCCTTAAGAAACAAATAAAAAAATCAATAAATAGATAAATAAATAAAAAAATAAAAATTACTCAAATATATAAAAAAAAAAAACGCAAAATAAAACAAACAAAAAAAAAACACTATTTTTCCTCCTTAACGGAAGGATAGCATTACAGGAACGAAAATAACGAAAAACCTTCGATTGAAGGAAGAATTAACAGCAAACAAAAGTAAACTTTATTCATTAATTAAGTACGCAGGAAATATTAATCTTACAAAAAATTAAAACAAATTCAATTTTATTCTTAATAACTAATTAATAGAAAAGAATCAATAGGTACCACAGTGAAGAGATCAACGATTTAATTCGAACTTAATTTAACTTAAAAACGGACGGAGATAATAAACCCCAAAAATGCCTAAATTTCTTCTTAAGTATTTAGTATAAATTGGTATAAATGCCTGAATTTCTTCGTAATTATTTAGTATAAAATTGGTATAAATGCCTAAATTTCTTCTTAAGTAATTATACGTAATGTGTTAACAATGTGGGGGGGGGGACTTGCACCTTCACGTTATCGCAGAGCAAGAGTGTCGAGCAGCCGTTTAATCTTATCATCGAAACAGATCTATAAAGGCCTAAATGTCTTCTTAAGTATTTAGGATAAATTGATATAAATGCCTAAATTTTTTCTTAAGTAATAATAAACAAAATTTTTTAACAATGGGGAAAAAAACATGCACCTTCAGGATATCGCAGAGAAAAGAGTGTTGCAGCCAATTAATTGGATGTCACCGAAACAGGTCTTTATACGCTTGGATAGGCTGTGAAAAGAAGAAAAAAAATAAGAAAATTAGGGTGACCTGAAAAATTACGACAGAAAAATTGACAGCAAAAAGGGGAAGGGATGTTGAAACGGCATGTAAGCTGGCGTGAGAGAGTTACATCGTTTAAAAGTAGTTTGGCTAAATTCCATTTTACGGTAGGTAGACTTTCTAAAGTATCTCAACTTGCAAGATTATTTTACAGTTTATAGAGTTGGAGGTAAAAAGGCGGATAAAATAGAGCAGCAGCGCAATGAGAGATTCTCTATCTCTCCTTTTTTTCTCCACTGGAATACGTTTGTTAAACAAGGATAGGATAGACAAGGAGTTAAATCTCTCTATTTCTATCTTTTTTCTCCTTATTCATTCAAAGGGAAAGAGAGGGAGATGGAAGAGATTTGGGCTGCGCCAATGAATAGAAGGAATTCTCGCTATCAAATAATGTACCTACCGATTTCAAAGAGTTATGTGAAATTATGATACAGAACTTTTAGTTTTCTTTATCATCATGACGATTAGACTACGCTCCAATTGCTGTTACATAAAATACATAACATAGTCACGTGGTTATGACCTCGTTCGAATTTGAGACAGTAAAATTTTGAAACGTGGATTTTTGAGCTTAAACACGTACTTTATCTGTTATTTCCGCCTTTTTACCCAAGTATTCCTCAAGTATGAGTTTACTATAAATGCTCGGAGCAGGATGAAACAGGAGAGAGATAGAACACATTTAAGGGACGTACTTACATACGTAATAATTGACTGTCAGGGCAAGCGATGCGACTGACGACGCGACAGCAGCGCAGTGATAAAATCGCCTGCATTGTACACATTATGCAACAAGGGAAACAACACAGGTCGTCATTATAATCTACGCGAACGAATGAAGGCGCTTCATTAGTTCGTAGACAATTGGACACAGCATCAACTGCATGGCCGAGGTGCGAGGATGGCATGGCTTACTGGTCGGTAAGCGAGTAAAATCAGTGGATGCACGAGAGAGAGGAGAACCGGAGGTCAGTGGCGGTGCGTATAATCTCGCAACTGTGCATTTGGACCATCCATTTAAACACATGTAAAAGATCGATCCGCACCCGAAGTGCACTGGCCACCCCCAATATTCCGACTTTTTACATGCCGCACTAAAAGGATTAAATGTAATTTTGCCAGTTCCACGCGCCACTACAACCAGAGATAATTCCAAAATGCAGATTCAGATTATGTTGAAAGGTAAATCTTTTCTTTCGGTGGAATTGCAGATTGGGAAACAGGAAAAATTTAAGGTTTCTGGGGGTGGGGCACGGGGGCACCCCACGGAGCTACGCAGGTATGTAAGTACCATGGAAGATTCCTGTATCTAATTTAAAGCATTTGTCTGTGTTTTTCTACAGAGAGAGTGGCAAATTAGACAGGAATCTCCTATGATACCTTACGACCTACGCATAGCTCTGCCATAATTTGCTCTTAAGTGGCGGAGATGCGCATGGGATATTCCTGTCTAATTTGTCACTCTCTCTCGGTAGGAACACATGCACAGAGAAAAGCCTCAAATTAGATATAGGAATCTCCCGAGGTACTATGATTTTCAAAAGAAAGTTCCCGGGTCGAAATTTTTACTATTTAAAATCTCGGCAACCGTTAAACAATTGTGCGGCTTTCAAGTGTTTAAATACTAATCAGGATGCCTTTTTCTGAGTACGTAATGAAAAATCGAAATTTTCCATTGGAAACAACGGGGAAATTTAACAATGTAAGAATTTCGACCAGGGTATACTTTCTTTTGAAAGTCATAGTACCTGCGTAGCTTCGCCATTACGCCTTAGACTAGAAAGTCATTTTGCGAGTTTGTGAGTGAATTTAGAGATTTTTCAATGTGGCTCATCTTAATTTGAGCTGGGGTTTACTTTATTCAGCAATAAACTATTCAATCGCTAAAAGTAAAAGTTAGCAAGAGCTCCATTAGATGGACACGGATTAATGGATACGAACCTTCTTGGCACGAACATGAGCGAAATTGAAATGTTGATAAAAGGCTATTTTTTCCAGAGCCATTACAGACTTCAGCCGATACTTGGGATTAACTTCGAGGAGCCGACGGAGTAAATCTTGAGCGCCCATACTTAGAAGCGATTCATCCAGCAACACTGCGTTCTGTTCTCCATTCTTTCTCGGGAACTGTAACATAATTAGAAAATTACGAATTAGACATTTGAGTTAAATATAAAAAGAGCAGTAAATTAAATGCTCATGAAAATTATGAGTGAGAAGACAACCAATTTTATACATTCATAAAACGTGACGAAATTTATGACAGATTCGAGAAGCAAATAAAAAAGGTTTTCTAACTATGCGCATATACGTTAAGAAAGCTTTTAATTTAGGGGGGATATGTTCACGAAATGTGTTTTTGCCCAAAATGTGAGCGAAAAAGGACACTAGGATCAGTGGCGTACGCAGGGGGGGCTAAGGGGGCTAAAGCCCCCCCAGACCTCCGGTTTTTGAGGGTGGAGGGGAAGGGGGGAACAATTTTCCGCCAAAGGCTCATTAGTGCGAGCCCCTCCCAAGAAAAATCCTGTGTACGCCACTGACTAGGATCATCATGGATGGTCAGTGCTCACGGGTCCAACACGTGAGAAGCAGAGAGGGCTTCCGTGAGAAGACAGCAGGGGACTAGAAATGATTATCAGCCCCCGTGGGGGCATTCAAAAATTGTCATTGCGAACGGTATTTCACGTTCACGTGACGGGGTATTGGTTAAAGTTTTCAACTAGCAATAATCGCACCTCAGATGAACTTCATTGGTTACGATATCGCCTCTGCGCAAAGCTAGCGATGAAGAGGTGACCATAAAGAACCAGTTCAAATGGAAAATCACTATGAAGTCGAGAAACGTTTGGTCAAAATAAGCGAGCGCAACCTATCGGCATTATTCAGCAGCTCACAGCGCTACCGAGGGGCACCGCGCGGAGAAGTGTTTGCTTGCGGTGCCTACAGATGGCGCTACGCATCGATATTTCGTCGTAATATTTCGTACAGTGGCTGTAATATTTCGAATGCTCCGTCGCGTCGCGTCGCGTCGCTCGTGCGTCGCTCGTGGCGTAACTTCAAGATTTGACGAGTGCATTGCCATTGCCATTTGCCATTGAAGATGTGCCTGATAATTACATTCTTTTTTCCCCATCGTTCAGAGGGTTTCTTTGATTGAAAGAGCAAACATAGGTATTCTCAAAGAGCTCCATGCAAAAAAAGAACTTTTGATTGAAACCAATTATATTCATTTAGGCGGCTTGAAAAATAAAACCTCATTGAAGCCCATTTTGTCTCATTTTCTACTCAGAATTATGTAAAAAATTAATTCCTTGCTGCGTCCAGGAATATTTTACAAATAGCATTCCATGAAATGGGGATCTTGCAAACTTTTGCGACAGGTGATGGAAGAGTTGATTCTTGCATAAAAACCTGTAAAAATGACGATGCGTATAGGTAAATTTATTACACTGTAAATTCACAAAATTCATTCGCAGAATCGGGCATAAGGGCGGTTCAACGCAGGTAGGTATCATGGGAGATTCCCATCTAATTTGAGACAAATCTTCGTGTTTTCGTATGCTTAGAAAGTGACAAGTTAGACAGGAATCTCCCAGGATACCTGCGTTGAAGCGTCATTACGATCTTGCCGTTGTAGCAGTTTTGTGAGTTTATTACTGAATTTTAGACTTTTTAAGAGTGATTTTCGATACTTTCGCTGGTTTTTCCATCAGATTAGACTATTCATTTCCTTACAGCAAAAGTTTGGAAGAGCCCCATTAGGAATTTTCATTGCATGGCAAAAAGGCCTCAGGTGTGACTTTCTTTTAAATCCGTTCAGGCGGTAGATGGAAAAAAGGCGTGAGCATGAGAACAGGATTGGGAAGTACATGATTTTTTTCATTTAATTTAAAACGCCTAGTTTCAATTGTTTCAAATTTCAATGATACCAACTGAAAAATGCAATTATGATCCGTGATTGGTGAACACCTCATTTCTGTAAGTAACTCTTAAAAAAAAAAAAAAAAAAAAAAAAAAAAAAAAAAAAAAAAATGCAATTTCAAAAACTTTGAAAGTGATTTACTCCAAACTCAGTATTCGCACTTAAGCGCTCTTTCCCCATCTGATCATCTACCTCCATTTCGCTGTGCTGTTTAAATCAGCGCATTCAGCGCACACAGAATACATATAAGGTGAAGGGACATTGGATAAGTTTCTTCAACTGTTGAAATCATGGAATACAATTCAAGCATTGGCATTGAATTCACAAGCCACAGTAGCGTACTGCGTGACCAGTAATTTTTCAGGAGGGAAATAAAAGGTCAGTAGACTAACAAGGAAGCGGTACGTTCAAGCTAACATATTCAAAATTCTTTGAAAAATACAAAAAATTGTGTTTTTCTATTTAGTGAAAAGTTTGTGATTGGGGAGGGGGGGATTAGAAACAGATGACTACAGTTAAATATTTTCCTTCATTGTATTATTTAGCGTGTTTTGGTTGAATGCTGAGCGCTAGTTCAGCAATCGATTCCAAAGCTCAAACAGATTTTGCTAATGCCACCAACTCAAGGCATGAAACGAACTGTGGAGATGAGAGTAGTCAGAGTTGCATAACCTATGTTTTGAAGGCACTCTTAACATTTGTATCATTCAAATATTCAACAGAGACACGAGAGAGCTGGTGCAGGAATAGTTGCCGAAGCTACATTTTGAAGGCACTCTTTGATATTATTTCACGCAAAAGCAGTAGCGAGAGCGCAGCAGAGACAGTGAAGGAGAAGTTGCATAGTCTACGATTTGAAGGCACTCTTGACATTACTGCATGAGAGCTTCCACGAGCGAATCTGAAGCTACTGAAGGAATAGTTGCAGAATCTGCGATTTGATGGCACTTTATATTCGGATGAATACGAGAAGAGTCTATTGACTGTAAGCTGTATAAGCCGTGGACGGTTACTTTGCAGGGAAAATGCAAGGGGCCTTTTTTCCCATTTAACTATTATTTGAGAGATTACTTCAGATAATGATCTGGTAATTGGTTGCTATAGCTAATCGTACTAAGTAAATGGTTTAGCGTTTAAGTTTTCTTTGGAGATTTTTGACGAGAGAAACAGCTGAATTTTTCTACTTCGTAGTTTGAACATCGTCGGGTTGCAAAGAACCGTCCGTCGGTGACGCCATTGATTGTTCAAAAATCTTTCGTGAAAACGAAGAAATTTTTTTCCCCGTCAGTAAAAAATGAGGTACTTAAATTGTTAAACTATGAATTAATTATAATACAAAAAACTTTATCATTGCTTACTTTTTGTTATAATTTAAGTATCGTTGATCAGTGCCGTCCTAAGCAAATGACGACTGAAGAGATCAAATTTCGCGAAAAAATCCTTTCAAAATAAAATTCTTTTAATAAATTCTTCGCGAAAAAATCCTTTCAAAATAAAATTCATCTTTTAATAAATTCTGCTTCAAACGATGGAAAGTCCGAAAGTCCCTGAAAAATCTGAAGTAACTCACAATCCTTTTCAAATAATCCTTTAAGGCGTTGATAAACAACTATAAAGCCATGCGTTACCGACGGACATTTTGGTGCAAGGGGATAAAAATTCGTTCCGTTTTAAATCGGAAAGGAAAATGATTTTGCCAAAAATATAGGTTTATCTGAATTCCAGGGGTTCTTTTGCGCTGATTATTGGGTTCCAAAATTTATTTGACTTCTAAAATAAGTCAAGAGTGCGTACAATGAATAGCAAAAACTCCTAAAAAGGAGGCTTTACTGACGTTCATTTTCGGTCATAAAACAATTAAATAAACGTACTTTTCTACTCTCCAAAGCAATAATTTTTGGTGACCTTAGTAAAACTGAATAATTTAGACTTTATAGTAATGATTTTAACAGGTAGATTTTTTCAAGTCTCACGGAGAAAAATTTATATTTGGGGCTACCAGAATTACTTGTACGTAATAGTTAAATGTTCATTCGCGTATCCTTGACTAGATTTCTGGTAATATTCAAAATACATTTTTCGTTGAGACCGGCTATATCTTCACAGATACCAGAATTTACATTTAACTATTCCGCATAGAAATAATTCTGGTAGCCCCTAATATAAATTTTTCTCTGTGCTCCATCTTGTCAGGACATAAATTTTCTCCGTTTTGAAATTATGATTTGGAAAAAAGAATACGTTTTTTCCCTACATTATAACTAAAGAAAATCGGACAAAATAATGGAACAATGAAGCTAACTTAAGATTTGGAGCGGCAACCCTCCGATACAGAAATCGAACAGATTAGCTGATTTATAGCAGAGTACGCGCTGTATAAAACATATATATGCCTATAGCAGCGTTCTGACGTTCGAGAGTGTTCCCCGAGGGAAATACTCCCAATTTTTTTTCTTCTCTCTTCCAGCCTCATATCTGCTTCTACTCTACTCATACTTGGTCAAGTCAAGATGATCTCCGAAAAATGAAAGACTAAAATAAAGAGAAGACGATTTTCAGCTCCAATCTCTAGAGAGCGCTGTCAGCTGCCCATGTATTTTATCTTCAGAATGGTATCCGTCGCAATCTTTATTTGCTACAACTAAAGAGAGGGTCCATGCTGAAGTAAAATCACTTGAAAATAACGTTGGGAGTATCAGAACGTTCTATAAAATTGACTTCTAATACCCAATACACAGTAGCGTAACTAGGCATGCATGCGCCCCCACGCAAAAAAAAGAGCTGCGCCCCCCATCGCCTTCCCTCCGTTCCCCCTCATTATCCACCCCACCCCTCTCCTCCCCACCCCCTCCTCCAAACTCCACTTTTTACTGGCCTATGATCCCGGGGCTTCATAGAACATATACTCCGGACGAAATAAAAGCTATGAATCAATTTATTTTTTTTGTCAATTTTAAATAAAAAATCGCCTACCTCTTCTTTCAGAACTTTTTCTTTCGTGCCTTAATTGTTGCGAATTCTTAAATAAGTCTTCCAAAACCCATCTCTTTCTATCAATCCTCTCTCTATCATCTTCGTCCCTGTTTTCCTACTTTTTGTTCTTTTGTTCTTTCTACTTCTCTCCTTCCTTCATTTCCTTTTCTTCCTTCGCCCTGTATTTGCCTCCTCTCTTTTTGCGCTCACCGACGCCTTGCGCCCCCCCCGCAATTGCGAGGGCTGAGGGGGCTACTGTCACGCCACTGCCGATACATGATGCGTTCAACAAAATTTTAAGGTGTCGGGTCAAAATAAGCAGGTCACAACGAGGGAGTCCCTAATTTTACCTAAAAAAGCAAAGTATTAAAGTTGTAACAATATTTCTAAAATAAAAGAGACTGGTCAGGACAGTAGCGCGGGAGGGCGTCCGACCCAAAAGAGCCCCGCAGGGGCCTTCAATTATAGTGCCCCCTGTTTAAATCCGATTCAAGTAAGTATTTGAAAAAATATATCATTTGAAAGAAGAAAGATAGATGGAGGAGAAAAAAAAAATCAGTGCAATCTTAAAGTAAAAAGAGCACTTTTATTGCACTTTCGTTAGATTTGGTAAGTAAATAGGCCATGCATTTTCCGTAGTATTAAATGAATATTAAAAAGTGGTTAGAAAAAGAAATTTGGATCTTCCCTTTCGTAGGAAAGGAACGTAATGTTGAAGCTAAAGCAGCATGATAAAACGTCTCGAGAGCACTATAAATTTTCAAAAAAGTTCAGGGGAGGACTCCTAGCTGATCCTGAATCCTCTCTAGCTTGGAGGGGGGGGAGGGTATTTTCATAGTCACTCTCATTCATTTTGTAAAAAAGTATAGGGGACCCCCGACTGAAAGTCCGCGGGGGAGCCCCCAAATTTTCCGGTACGCCAATGGGCCAGGAAAGGGTTTAAATGGATCCGCTCCGGCTGGACAGATTTTAATTCAAAATTTTTATCGATGATGTAAATGGGCAGCTTATATAGGATCTTTAGATCCTTTACATGCACAATCTGGCAAGAATGAAAGGAATAATTGTTCAAAACCGGCTACCAATTAATCCGAACGAGTGATGTCATGATTTTATTCTTACGATCATAAAAGCAAAAAAAAAAGGAGCCATAATGACTTTTGGGTACTGCGAATAAATTAAATACCCGCATTGTCATTGATATCTCTTCGCGAACAAAATGCCGGAATCGAATGGAGAACAGGGGCGGATCCAGATATGAGTCCTTCTCTCTTCGCTCATTTGAACACATGTGTTCGGAAAAGGACAGGGATATTAGGGGCCAAAGTGCCAAAGAGTCGTGATGGCTCCTCCCTCTATCCTTTTTCAACGCACAAGAGTTCAAATATAGACGAAGAGAGAGAAGGACAAATCCCTGGACGCTTCTGACGACGCACTGTGTTCTGAGATCGTCAAAAAGTGGCCAGAAATCAGAAAGTATAAATTTGTCATCAATTTATTTATTTATTTATTTATTTATGTATTTATCTACTTATCTATTTGTTTATTTATTTATTTATTTATTTATTTATTTATTTATTTATTTATTTATTTATTTATTTATTTATTTATTTATTTATTTATTCATTTATTTATTTATTCATTTATTAATTATCAACGGGACAAGTCCCAATTACAAAACAAAAATAACAAAGAAATTAGCAACTTAACAAATGGCACAGACAAGAAAGATTAATTGATCATTTATTAACTTTCAAGACCAATTTTAAACACAAAGAACACTTTTAACAAAGTTATTTAACCCAGATATGTCACTGGAAAGTTTTAAATTAAGCTTGAATGGTCGAAAACGATGAATTTTGATTACTTTTTTGATCACTGATTTGTTGCCACTTTTCTTTCGATTTTAGACCATTGTGCGACGGAGAATGGATATAGGATAAAGATGCGTTCGCATGTATTCGAAGTATGCGAGAGGGTCAGGCTAATGCCATGTTAATTGTTGTTAGCATTGTGAGGATCATGAAATCGTGGTATGGCACACCCCCTAACGCGCGCGATCCATTCTTTCCTTTCCCGTTCCGCGAAAATATAGAAAGAAAAAAAAAAACCTTAAATAAAGTAAATAAAATATAAGCTGCGACTTCCGTCCTTGATTTGACCCTAGACCTCGACGGAAAATTAGATTCGGTCGTTATGAGATGAGAATCGAAGTCACCCTTCAAATCGAGGATACATTTAATTCTGTTCCTGTTACAATGCATATGTGACTCGCAAGATTCAAAATATACATACATTCCATGTTGACGAATATAAAATGTTCAGACAACAGGCGCGGATTGTGAATTAAAATGCAATGCAATCGGTTATATGCAAACGAATAATCAATCCCAGGATCCCAGCATTTTACAAAGTGGCAAGGCAAAAGTTAGTTTTGAAATTTACTTTCATTAGATTTCGATAGCTAATTTCAACCGATCAAAAGTTTCAAATGTTCCGCAATACTAGCAAAGTTTATCAACAGATGTTGGTGTAATTTAGTTCGCTCATGGACATTTGAAGCTGAGAAAAACGAATCAGGTGTCGGTTTTTCGAAAATTCTGAAATCGGGAGTGGTATTTTTGAAGTTTTAAAAACCAAATATTGACTTTAAAAATTCGGTATACCAGAATCGAACAATAATCACAAAATTGAACAAAATATTACGACAAGTTACAAGTTACTTAAATCCTATACATCAAATCCATACGAAATTAAAAAATTAAAAAAAAAAAAAAAAAAAAAAAAAAAAAAAAAAAAAAAACTAAAAAGCTAAACTGTGCATTTAAGTGGTTACTTGTGTTTATTCTTCCACTTGCTCTTTCTATGAAAGATTTGAATAATGATCTGGTGGAAAATCACACAAGAAAAACGACGGTAACATTATAAAGTTTCAAAGTCCACTCGTAAACCTATAAGATAAGCTTTTAAAAAGTAGTGCAATAGTGACGCTGCATATATAACGCAGTCACGCGACGGGGCGAGGGACCGAGGGTAGCTCTATTTCAAATTCATCACTTTAAACCAGTGGCGGCGCGTTCAAACAGGCGACACTGCATCTAGGCCATTTAAAGTCACTATAATGGTCGAAATATTGTTGGATGTTGCACAAAGCACTCCCTTGAATCGATATTTTGTATCAGTTTAAAATTGAGTGAAATCCAACGTTGCCAGATTGCACGCGCGGCCACTGTTCCACGCACGTAGACCGCAATAACGCTTTCAAGATAGGTATCTCAGACCAGTTTCCCTTTAAATGTAAAATAGGTCGAGGGTATATTAAAAAAGGGATTTTATCCCCTACAGTATCTCTGTCTAACAAGCAAGCTTTAGTGGAGAAAGGAGAAGGACAGAAGCAGAACCACTGGACAATTGATTTTATAAATTTTCTCTCGTTAGTACCTTCACAAAAGTATCGATTTACACGTTAAAGGTTAGCAGACCACGTCCAATGCAAAAATGTCCAATTTTTGATTTTGTCCAATATAAGGGTAGCTCAAAAAATTATCTGTCCAAATTTTAAAATACTGCCAGAGTTTACTTTCGCCCGAAAAGAAAATTGGTTAAAAAAGTATGTCCCCCATGTAACTCCTTGTTGATATCAAAATAGGATTTGTATTTCATCACAATGTAGCTTTGCTCTTAATTTCCACAACCACCAATGTCTTTATTTTGCTAACGGGCAGTGGTGGTTCGTACTAGTAGGCAACTCTACTTTGCTGCCATTTGAACTTATGCAAAAGTATCGATTTCTCAGGGATTCGCATAGAATCCTTTGTAGATCAATAATTTTACGTAGGTTTAAATTAGGGGAATCCGTTGTTGCCACATTTCACGAGCCACCGCTGTCGACAGGATAGTTGAGTGAGCCCCTTCGATAGAGAAAATAATAGATTTTCTAATATTTTTAAATGGTTCAGGGCATTGTTGATTTACTTATGATTATTGGACAAATGAGGAGAAATGTCCATTCACTCTTGAGAATAGATTCTTTTCCACGGGTTCATGTGGAGAAACATCGATAAAATCGCTCACCAGCGGTTATTCACACCGCTCATAAAAAAGTTTCAAACAACACACGAATGTATATGAATAAAGAAAAGACTAGATTATCATTTCTTTTTCCAATAACGAATAAGTAATTGTTTTTCCCACGAAGTAATCAGAGATTTTCTGCGCAGGAAAGCCTTAAAAATTGTCCAACTGCGAGTACGCGGCACACAGCACACTGGATCGAAACATATAGGATTTTCCGAACAAGACAAGTTCTAACTATTTTTGCTTCAAAAAAACATTTTAATCTTGATGTTTTTGAGCAAAAGCCATGTTGTTTGACATTCTGAACTTTAAAATGAATGATTTTATTCATACTTAACGAGTCGCGCCATTTTATCGATTCCTGAAGGGTGGGGGGGAGCAAGGTCAAAGAAAGGGATGAATATGTTGGTTCGGTATCTTAATTAACTCCTGGAACATGCCTTGGTAGCAGAGTTAGTTGCACCATAGTAAAAAATTCCGCGATTCTAAAAGCTCTTTGCCTTAATTTTGCTAATATTCCGGAAATCGAAATCTTCCTCTCAATAACTCCTTGTTCATACACGGAGAAAAAAAACTTCGGTTCATGTGGCACATCGAGGGTGTTTTGTTCCAGTAAACGAAGTTTTCAGTAGTGAGTACCGAACTTCAGTTAGGAGTACCGAAGTGGTTCAGTAGGAACGAAATGTGTCATAGTATTAGTCACACTTACCGAAACCTTCGGTACTCCTAACTGAAGTTCGGTATTTACACTTTGGTTACTGTAATCCCGAACACATCGGTGTTCCATATGAGCTGAAGAGTTCAGTTCTTAAAACCGAATTTTTTTTTTCTCCGTGTACAATTTCGGGTGTACCTGCGATCCTTGAGAGGGGGGGGGGTGATTTGGCTTCTTTACCCTACCTTAAATGGCAGTACTGAAGTTATCTTACTGTAATTATTGTTCATATAATCTTTATTTATAGGTATTCATACACGGAAAAAAATATTTGTGGAAATAACCATACGGATACCTGATTTTGGCACCTGCTAGATGTTATGGTAAACTTGACCAGAAGTATGGTACATTTACCGATACCTTGAGTAAATTCGACGTGCGATCAGGTAACATCACCTAGTACCTAGTCAAAACATAGTATACTTCTGGTTAACATTACCATAACATCTAGCAGGTGCCAAAATCAGGTATCCGTATGGTTATTTTCACCGTAGTTTTTTTCCCCCGTGTAAAATGTGGTCCGAGAAATTCCATGTCTCCATCCATTGTGCGGTGATGCGGCGCGGCTGTTTCGTTCCCATGTTCCTTGTTTTATTCCGAGTTTGAAATCCTTTTATTGTAGCCATCACAATGATGCGATTCGGATTGGAGGAAACGGACGGCGGTGGCCGCGACCCGCGACCGGAAGACTTGAGGTCAACAGTCGCGGCAATGCAACCGACGACGACCAAGACGATGCGAGGAGAAGCGAGGAGGCAACTCTGCGGCCAAGTGACGGCCGGCTCGCTTGAGGCTAGGCCAGATCCAGAAATGGGCAAAACTGGTGCTCGATGCACCCCCTCCCGACCCCCACCCCTCCCCTCAAAGCTCATAAGCGAATGTCCATCAGCAATTGCAGTCTGCTTCTCCGCGCCGGCCGGTAAGTTTCGTAAAAACGCACATGCAGAATACAGGGGACGGCACAAAAATTCCACTAGGAAAACAGCTCACACTGAGAAAAATGTCCGATTGTTTCAATGAATTTTCCGATAGGATATTCCCGCGCTTTATTTCCCATAGAAATAATCGGAATTCCATAGAGACAAAGGGAATTCCTGTACATTCAAGCGCGCCGACTATTGCAATGATAGGTCACACTGAGAAATTATTTTACTGACTGAGAAATTTTTTTTTTATGATTGAAATAAGGCGAAACCAATGAGCTATAACTTTAGAGTGGCAGCGGGCTGGTCCACCTTGTGCCACACAGGGTAGAAGGAATCCCAAGAAAAAGCGGAATTTGGACGGCAGATTCGAAGGTTTGAGGTTAAATTTTGTAGGTCGCAGGTCCAAAAATGTTGTTTCATGATATGACGAGTTATGGAGACCTCCGACACGTTTTAGAAACAATCCATCTTCAATGTATACAGTGAATTAGGGTAGAGTTTTGGTCATTTTGAGTGCGTTCCTGAGAGGCAAATAAAGTATTCAAACCACTGACATAAGAGAAATGCGGCTTTTTCAGACGCAGCAAAAGCTAAAGAGTACAGATGAACGCTCTAATTACGATAGGATTCGTCCGAAATCACGAAAATGTCAATCATCTGGAGCAAGTGCAACGTGCAACTCTTCCTACTCTCAGGAAATGAGATTGCATACCCCATCAATTACGGGCACTTTCTTCTGAGTTAAAACAGCTCCAATTGCGCCAAACGTAAATATCCAATGGATTTTACATTCCGCAGTTTGTCCTCTGGGTTCGTATAATTGGACTGCTTTTATTTCAAAACGAAACTGACCACATATGAAAGCGATTAATAGAAGTTCGTTTCTTTATTCAAATCATCTATAGTTTTAATTTTTCCTACTCTCGACAGATTATTTTTTATTGGTTAAATATATTATTCCGATTGATGATAGGTAAAGGCCGTTGCGCGTTTTCGAGAGTGGATGATTTATACTCAACGTTGAGCGCTTCTAATGCGCAATGAGCGTTGTCAGCAGTGGCTCGTGAAATGCGGTATATCGATGTCTACTCCATTGGAAACTATAGAAAAGTATCGATCGTCAGGGAGTGCAATTGAACCCCCGAGAAATCGATACTTTTCTATAATTTTAAATGAAGTGGACATCGATAAATCGCATTTCACGAGCCTCCACCGAGCGTCGTTGGCTTACGAAAAGACATATTTTCGCGTTTATCAGCGAATTCGCTGAAAATGGAGAATTATTACTCCCCGATTTCTTGAATTTACAAAAAAGAGGAGGGAAAGACTTTGGTCAGTTGAATTACACAAGAAATATTAAAGTTATGTAAGTATATGAGAACATGCACTAATCCTCTGCTTTCGCCACATAGTCAAAGGGACAAGCGCTCACGACATTAAGGACCGAATTTTGGCACTTTCCTCGATTTTTCCTCGACTTTAAAAAATCCATTCGAAGTACATGGTAGATGAAAAGGAGCCGAGACAAACTGGAGGAATATTGGGGGAGAAAGGGAAAAAAGAGGAATTGCGAGAAATTGGAGTATGGAACTGATTGAATAAATTGACAAAAAATATAAGATTGAAGGAAATTGCATGTACTTACTTACATCGATACTGAGTAAATTTAAAATTGAGGAAAGGAAAATCTCGAGCTTTAGAGGAAACCATAGGGTTGGTCTGAATTCACCTTGAAGTTTCCTTATAATCGCAATATTTTTTGCAAGTAACGATGCATGTAACTTGGTAAAAACAGGTGAATGTGCAATGGCCAGTGGCGGCTCGTGAACAATCGATTTCGCTTTTCCCACCATTTTAAACAAAGAAAAGGTATCGATTCTATAGAAAGTTTCATTGAATCTTCTATGGATCAATTATTTCTCATGGTTTCATACGGCGAGAATGCAGTGCATCACCGCTACAGCATTATCCCACTTTTACAAATATTACATTATACGAGTTGGATTGTAATAAAAACTTTATCAAACTAAATAGACTGTCGGGGTTTCAAGCCACAAGAATGACGTTCGTTTGATAGTGCAGAAGGGGAGTGTTTCATGCAGTTAAAATCGGTGGGCTGTTTGGTGTTTACAGGGAAAACAGTTCAAAATTGTCGCAGCCTCCACGGCCTAATGGTCAGCGCAACTGACCCGGTAACCCGAAGGTTCCGGCCTAAACTGGGTGACAAAATTTTATGACCTCAGATCTTGGCATCTCGACTGAATATGGATGTGTTCCCATATGTGTGTTCCTCCTCTCATTTACTGTTCCTCTTCCTTCTCTTCCATTAGGACGGATTCATGGCAGTAGCGGCTCGTGCAATCTGGCAACAGTGCTATTTTGCCATTTAAATCTGTGCTAAAAGATCGATTCTAGGTGAGGCACAGCGCCTCACCAAAGAATCGATTATTTTACATAGGTTTAAATGGAGGGAGCCCATTGTTGCCACATTGCACGAGCCGCTACGGATTCATGGATTGCAAGGAACTGACTGCATTAATTCCCTAAATGCATTTAGTTCTTTTCTACAAGTTGCTGTCCGTTTCGTCTGTTGAGCCCCCAAAGGACAACCTTTAACTCGAAAAAGAAAAAGTAACAGAAAAAAAAATTAATGCAAATATTCCAAAAATAAAAAAGTTCAAAATACGCGCTCGAACCTTAACAAGGAACAGTCTCTGAAGAGGGATAATATGATTTCATACCAATAAAACCCTGTCACTTCTACAAAATGGTTTGCAACACAACTTGCGACAGGATGTGACCGTTCGCTGGGTGCTGAATGATTCTCGCCCATCAAGTGATCCCAATTTTTGCTGCTAGGATTCAATTTGTCGACAAATCAGCGCCACTTTGTAGAAGACTTTCAGATATGAGATGGAAGCCGGTGTCGACCTGTGACCTTTGACAAAATTTCAGGATATTTTCTTGTATGGAATACAAGGATTCAACTGCGTGGTTGACACGGAGGTCAGTAAATTAAAACACCGCAGGTTTCCAAATCGAAAATCAAAATTTCCGACTTTCCTTCGTGTTTATGGAGGTAAAATCCATAATTCGTAAAAACGTGAATTTTGCTAAATTTCACAATAATGCGACTCTTTCATCTTCACATCTGAAACGAGGGGCTCTATAGTACCCATGCTTTGTCCCGAGACGATGGGAGATCAAATACTAACGGCTCTTCGACGCTATTGTCCTCACTGTTCAGAGAGGAATGAAATAATTTAGGGGGCGGTGGGGGGGGAGAGTCTCGTCGCTCATTAGTCAAAATCGGAAACCGTTCAAAATGCGCATGCATGGCTTATTATATGGGGAGAGCCGACTCTCATTTATCATAGTTAAGACCTGCCTTGATTTATCCCGTAGGAATAATTTGTTCCTCTGCCCGAAAGCCTGTTTAAAGCCGTTCTCAGTTGTATATTTTATATTTCTCTCGCAGTGGTTGAAGACGACTCTGAAATTTTGCGGAAAACGTTTAAGTCTCTTGAAGCAAGAAAAATTACTTTTACATACCTCAGTGCGTGCTTTAAAAACTGTAAAAATGTAAAAAAAAATTGCTAACAATTACGTCATTTATACTTTCTTCTGTTTTTTTGCTCATTTTTCGAGTTTACTGCGTCATTTATTCGAATCAATTGATAGTCAATTCAACGAAATTTTACTTATGACGTCGTGGAAAATTAAAAAAAAAATAATTTTAAGTTGAAACCACCACTCTCCACGGATGTAACTCTCACAAGTTTGGGTAGTTCTAAACACACATTTGAAGTTTTTTTTACTGAAACTTGCAACTGTCCTCGAGCTCTTGGAGTTTGTTTACATTAGTCATCAACCAAAACCAACCTGTCAGTCAGTGTGCAGGATAGGCAATACGCAACACACATTATACCTGATAAAGTGATACAGAGAGATATGCTGAATGGTCTTTAGTGCGGTACGTGTTGCCTATCCTTGCTAAATATTTGCGTTGTGGTCCAATAACAAGGACGAACGGCAAAGTTGTATCCTCTGAACTGAAACATGCCATGAGGACATGCGCTGGCGTAAAGCCCCTGCCATAGAGGACAGAATTGTGAATAGAGTGAATATAAGGAACGTTTCCTCCCTAGTCCCTACTCCACAACAATCTTGAAATCACAAAAGCTATACGTCCCTTTCTTCGTCACTCTGATTTTGTCCCTCTTTCCCGTATCCTCTTCGTACTCTATTCAAGTTCAAGATATATGATTTATTTTCTGCGATTTCACTTGCGCTCCCCCCCCCCCCCATTATACAAGTCAGGGACATGCAAGGACATGCAGGGACATGCAGGGACATGCATTACTTTTACGCCAATGCGTCAAGAACTTCTTGTAAATGGTGGACACAGAGCAGCGTTGGGCCGGGGGGTGGGGTGGGGGGGGGGGGTGGGCGACTACATAATTAATGAGTACTCGTATACATAATCGTCGTTTTTTCGAAGGATGATTTTACGTAATCGATGTTGATTCATGAAAAATCACGCATCATATTAAGTATAGTAGAAGAACTGGATCTATTCGAAATTCATGGCGGTCTTCATTTTATTTTAAATCGGTGATTATTACATTCATAAGTACAATTTATAAATGTTAGACGATTACCGATTAGTATTGTGGAATTTATTAACACCCCCCCCCCCCATTCGCCCGGCTAGAAAATAATCTATTATGCTGTTTAAAGTTTCACGCAGTTTCGGCTTGGATACTGAATTTACAATCACACTGTTTTGATCCACTACGGTGCATTCACTTAACTCATCGATAAAAACAAACATTTATCTACAGTGAATAACAATAACACAACTTTGTCGAATTCAGAATTTACTAGAAGAGAGGGGAGGGGGGTGGGGGCAAGGCCGGCCACTCGGAATTTTTCACGACTGTTTCAAAATAATAGCAACACAACAAGCTCAGGATAGTCTCGGAGTGGAAGTTGATCAAACAAAAATTATTATACGCAGTTGCGACAAGAATATTTGTTTTCTATCTCGATTAATTATTGTGATGATCGTGTTTGGATATACCTCGCAAAATAAAAGATGTTTGGGCCCCCTGTTGCGTTGAAATGATGCCAACGGGATAGAGCTCAACCAGGAAATCATGATAATTTAAAAAATGGGGGGGGGAGAGAAGAAGAAGAAGAAGAAGCTAGTAAAGAAACCTTGATTCTCTTTAGAAGTTGAACGGCGAGAAGGGAACATAGTCCACATTAAACCGCGGATCACTGGGACATCAAACATTAAAAATCGAACATTATTTGTTTATACATGGTGTAGGAAGAGAGACAAAAAGCATGCAGTCGGCGCAGTAAGGGTCTAAATTCAGATAGCATGCATTACTGAAACGCAATAGAATAAGCAAACATTAAACTAAAGGGGATAGATAAGTAATTGCAGCTTATGTGTAGAGCGGGTGATTTAAGAGTTTCAGGCAAGTTGCCCTATTGGATATACTCAATCGATAGGCACTCACTGTAAACTCTGTGGCAACATTTTACAGGGAATCCATTCTCGAGCAATAATAATAATAATTAAAAAAAAACAAAAAACAAAAAACAAAACAACTAAACTGATGTAGCATTTGTTTGTAATTTATTTGGGAAACTTGAAAGTGAAACTTGAAACTTGATGGCGGTTTGATTCACTGAAATCATGAGAGTGCGAACAGAGGTAACAGTGGTGAGAGGGGTGTGGGTCCGTATTCCCTGCATCACTCCCTCTAATTTTAAAATCGAAGACAAAGGACATAACACTTGACGTCAGTGTTTTTGCAGAAATGCTTAGCTCAATTGAACGTTTCAAAATCTCGTACCTTATTAGGTACGAGATGAAACAGTATTCTGTTTCATTTAAAAAAGAAAAGCAAAATTGCGAATTTTTTAGACTTTCCCCCCTCATTTTGCGCGTAAGCTGGACAATTTTGTAAAAGAATTCATGAAGATTGACTTGTTGGTTTACCACTGCGGAAAGAAACTGCGAAGGGAGCTTTTGAAACGATAAGTTCCGTTGCGCCTCTTTGTATAAACACCGACGACCGACTTCATGGTAAAGGGATGGCATTTCTCCAATCCCTTGGGGGAGGGGGGGGGGCGCAAACTTTTTTCCTTTTTGGTTGTCTTGCACGAATATTTCAGCACAAAATTGTCACCTATTTTCAATTTTATTCAGAGTTTGGTTGGGGGACAGGACAGGGACACCCCCCCCCCTCCTATGAACACGCCTAATTTTCCGAACCTCTTGTACTAAATAGTGCTGAATCTTAGCTCTTTTCCTTGAGAAAATGCTACATAAAACTACAAAATTACGAGCAAAGATCTCTTGAAGAACAAATACGACATAACACACAATCGTAGAGACATTCCAACAGACATAGCAGGTTTTCAAACTAAACGCTTTAGTTTGATTGCAGATGGCTCACCGGGCCAAAATTTAAGGAGTCGCCTGACTTTTCATTCGCCGACTGTTTGAAAAAAGTCAACTAAGTTGATTGAATACAACACGTCAAAAAGACTCAAGCTGCAAAATACGACTGAGAATACTTGCTGATCAGTGTGATCACACAGTATGATTGCAGTGGCGTAGCGTGCAATTTGGCAACATTGTAATGTGTCTATTTAAACCCATTAAAAATATCGAACTCTAGGGTGTTCGGTGAATACCCTCGCATTCGACCTTTTACATGAGTTTAAATGGACACTGTGCAACGTTGCCACATTGCACGCTTAGCCACTGTATGATTGCGCATGCTTCTTCGCGCGACTAGGGCGACGCGACGTATCACGCTTCAGCAGCGAAGATGGGGGGAGGGGGCGGCGCTTAAAAACAAATTTTTATTCAGCGTCAAAAAATCACCGTTGCGTTGAGGCTGACAACAGCATCGGTGAACGGTTGCGTTGTAAAAAGGACGCGAGTGAGATGAGACATGACACTACCTCAGCATCAGCCTCCCCCTTCCACCTATCACCTCTTATGTCCTGTCACTCCACCCAAAGATATTATACTATACAGATACGCAAATGTGGCATACTTAGGGCGGGGAAAGTGGGCCCTGAACGGGGTACATAATGCGCCTGGGAGGGTATGCTTCTTGTTAGCTTCACGATACAAACAAATGACGATTTGAAGGTTAATCACAGTCCTTATGCGTACTATTAAACGAACGGTTGTGATTTCGCTTTTATCAACTTCTACAAATTTTTTCAGTGTCCTACTTTTCATTTTGTCTCAATTTTGCTTTTTTAATGCCTTACTGAAACTTAATTTTGATATTTGATCATCCAGTGATCTTTTGTTCAAACCTAAAACCTCCTCGCGAGGAGTTATCCTGAGTTATCCTCACCCTCCAAGTAGCTGGAACTAAACTTTTATCCATGCCTTAAATGTTTAAGTTCTCGACTCCTTGAATAATGAATACTTTCGGAAATCGTTGGTGTTTAAGGTTTAACACTTACTTTCATCATGTTTTCTTGCCATTTGTCAGTGGATATTTGCAGAGTGATAATCAATCCTTTCTTAGCGGAAACTGCGTCTCCTACATGCATTACTACACGAATGTTTCATTCCTTAACTTAGGTTGCAATTTAGAGACCTGACCTAACTTGAACTTACTGAGTCCTCCTGATTCAATTTGCAATTCAGAAACTTATCTTGAATAAAGGTCTTGAGATTTCTTGAGAAAGTTTGAAGAGTTGTTCAATTAAGATTCATACGCTAACTTTCTGTTCAGAACCGCTTCGGTCACGTAAAGTTGTGCACTCAAGGCAATTCTGAAGGAGATAAATTGAAGGTGACTCATTAGAAACCTTCAACTAAACTTAGGATTCCTCAAGAACTGCCGGTTGATTGCAAGCTTTTTGAATTCCTATTTTTCTCACTCTACCTCGACTCAACTCGCTTTTGTTTTGAGTATTTCTCAGGGGATGTCAAGTGAAGAATATCTCAAGTAAAGTTTCTGAATGCAGCCCAAGTATTCTTTTGTTTTTTCTCCTTTTCTTGAGTTGCATTGAACACCTTAACTAATGTTGATGGTTAAAGGGGCTTGTTTGTCTTAGACTGCAGTTATCATAGTCGTGTCCCCTCCTTGCTTGGAAAGTGAGGGCAGCGGATTTCTTAGCAGGTCAATAATTTCAAGAATAATCCTGTCTACGGCGCAGCAATCAAGATTGTTAATTGCTTTCGTTCATGAGACAATTCCGTTTAAGTAATTCTACGTTGCACCATCAAGACTCTTTACTAAATTTCCTCGAAGGCACTTGATTATTTCTCAATTTGCTCATCATCTTCGGGTTAGCAGTGGATTCATTACGTTATTTGTTCTATATCTTTGATTCTGATTCCATTTAAATGCCATCCTTACTGCCAAGATGTCATCTAAACTGATCAGATTAAAGTTAAATTCATCGCAGGATTTTCCCCTTAACTTCATCAGGTAATTATTTCACTGCATCTTTAAAATTGTTAAATCCACTGACATCTCTTTTCTGCTGGTTGTTTTAATATACCGTCATTGTTAGAACTGATCAATACTTGCCTTGCGGATGGTGTCTTCCCTGACTTCATAAAAATAGCTAAAATAACACCTCAATTTAAAATGGGCGAGAAGCGATTACACTCTTTAACTATAGACCCATTTCTGTGCTCTACACTTTTTCAAAAATTTTTGAAAAAGTTATGCATGAGCAGCTGAGCAACTATTTTGAAAACAATAATATTTTAAGCTCTCGGCATGTTCGTTTTAGGAAAAAAAAAAATCCACCATTCAAGCAGTGCAATAGATAATGTAAATGAAGTTGTAGAAAAACGCTGCATTGCTCTTAGCATGCATGTTGACATAACCAAGGCCTTTGATTTAATAAATCATCGACTTCTTCTAAAAAAACTGAGAGTCTATAGATTAAATAACGCTGCTATGAAGCTTTTTGAGTCCTACCTTGTTGGTAGAAAGCAATTGGTAAAAATAAATTTGATGTCTGGTCTGACATTCTCTGATGCTCTTGACCTAACTCAGGGCTCTATTTTAGGTCCTCTTCTGTTTATTAACTTCAAAAACGATTTACCCGATTTTGTAAATTTTCCAACCTATTCATTTGCCGATGATACCTCAACCATTCTATGTGAAAAAGAAGCTACTTCCCAGTTAGAGGAGGTATTTCACAAGGTAAAATACGGTTTCAATGTATGTATGTTGTATAATTCAGACAGCTCTATTTGAATAAAATTCTAAATAAATAAATAAATAAATATCCACTGTGGGTGCAGCTCTCAAAACAGCTCATGCAGTTGACTTAAAGTGAGTCCTAGAATGAGATGAATATGACGCTAGGTGACTGACTAGACGGAAGGAAGTAGACAGCGGGTTAAAGTATTAAAAGATCCTCACAATTAGTCGTTAGGAAATAAGTCATTTAGGAGCCCTCGCCCTATATCTGGAAAACCTACCAAGCAAACGATACCCATACCAATTCATGAGCTTCCACCAAGAATTGTCATCAGTACCTTTGGACTCTCTGGGACCAAAACATCATACGTCCTGACGGTCCTACCCGAAAATGATCGGAGAGCACTTGGAGGGTATAAACCACACGCAATAATACTTAAGTACGCACCATCCATCGTCTTTCGGAGGAACGTCAAGCTGTAACATAATTTGGTCCCTGATGAGTAAAGTTTTAAAAAACTGTACAATGGGAAACTTCGACAGAGACCAACAATTATTTATCGTTGAGTTTCGAGTAAAAGAGGGAAATGAAAACACATATTTCGAGGAACAGGGAATTTCTATTATTTAATTTGTGAAAGACAAAACGGAATGAAGGATGATTGTTGTAAAAGTTCAAAGTTTTGGAATTGCTGCGAGATAAATGAAATAGCCAATGTTCTCCGACACAAACAATCACTGTTTATCAAGGTAGATTTTAACTGTTTATAACCTCCAAATCTTCAACTGCTGATATTTGTTTGTATCGTGAAGCTAACAGGTTGCCTACCCTACCCCTGATTTTTGAGCCCATTTTACATTCACATTTGCGTATCTGTATAGTATAATATCTTTGACTCCACCACACCACCGCTGGTTAGCGAAGGCACAGGCGTCGCGTCGGGCTGCTGAGACGCGCGCAAGAGGCGCGGTGATCGCTATTCGGCAAGTGAGCAAAAGAAGGAAAAAGGAAGACATGTTAATAATAAAAATACCAAAAATAGCTGCCGATGATACTTCGTTTGAATATTCTTTTTAATCCTTCTTTCTCCTTTTTTTTCATAGCATAAAATGTGTGTCATTTGGCTGACGCCGCGCCGCGCCGCGCGGCAGCACCAAGCGCCGGCTGGCTCGACGTGACGCGCGGAGATGAACTTGAGATGAGAAGAAAAGCTCGATGATGGGTGACGGTGATGAATGAAGAGGGGGAGGGAGGATACATTTGGACTACTGCCCAATCCTGACAGAATCAGCCCCCCCCTCTCTCTCTCTCTCTCTCTCTCTCTCTCTCTCTCTCTCTCCAGCGTAATTCCAGGTGTAATGAATTCGGAGGCCGGGGAGGAGGAGGAGAGGACAAGTGTTAGAAGCGAGTCGGATCGGATCAGATCAGAAGTGGAACAGCCAAGCGAGAGATGAACGAGTCGCCTGCTAACGAGCTTGGATGAGTTTCGATAGTTCGATAGGTCGACACGGTCTTCCCCGTGTCGTGCTTGCTATCGCTCGCTTGCGCCTCCGTTCACCGTAAAACGGTTTCGAGCCAGGAATCAATAATAATAATGAAGAAAAAAAGCCAAGAAGAATCAGGTGAGTCGGGCGCCGGGGCGGGCCGGGGCCCGGTCCTGCCTCGAATCCCAGAAACTGGTTTTTCGCCACACCAACACTCAACAGCACATCCAACAGCATCGGCGACCGTTGAGGTCCGTGAAGAACGAACAGCTGAATTGAGTGGAGATTCATCGGCCGAGTGCTGCTCGTGAACGAACGATTATCATTTTTCTTCCTTTGGAACCCATGCAAAAGTATCGATTAATGAGAGATTCGATTCTTTTCGGAAGGTTCAAACGGATACAATGTAGATGGATTTCAAGGCACGACCCGGCCGCCGCGGATCAGAGCGATTCAGAGGACTTTTCTAGTAACAGAGCGGGTGATAGCATGCAGTGAACTTTTTTACTGCAGAGAGGAAGAGGTTTTCCAACTTTGAAAGAAGGAAATAACATACATTCAGCACACCGAGAAAAAAGATTAGCAGATGTACAATGATATGTCAACCGAGGTAAGGGTTGCTACTGATACCGAACTCTAGTTCGTATCTGTGTCCCATATTTCTTGAAAGATGTAAGGAAATTCTGGTACAGTGACCGTATTCTGATAGTAACAACAGAATTTTCTAGTATAAATACTAGACCATCTTCGGTTGACACATCGTTGCGCTTCTGATAACATTATTAGAATTAAGGACTTATGTTTTTCCCTATAGTAACATACATCGTTTGATCACTAAGTATATGAGCGGCGGCGGTAGACGCCAAGCCGCCTTTATAACCTTTTAAAATAATATATATAAGTTTTTCGACCATACTATCGTGAATTCAATTTCTTCAATTCCCTTTGCACAAAAAGGGCCATGAAATATGAAATATGTATTTGTGCCTCGCAGTCCTTCCACGCAATCAGCGTAAAAAGGCCTTGAGTCGGAGATTCTCTTTACTTTAGTTCTCATTTATACGTTTTACTTCCAAGTTACGGAAACCAATCCCTACTTCACTTGCTTCCTTTAATTAAGTAGGTAGAGGTAGTTTCAGAAGTGTAGGCGGACCTAGACCGATAATCTTTGGAATTTGTCAACATTATTTCTGATATTACTCGATGAAAATGAATAAAAATGAAATTGAGTGTTCACTTTTCAATGAGGAAAACTTTAAACACAAAAGAATAAAGTCAGGGGCAAATTCGGTATTGATTTGAAAGAATAAAAGTTGAAAATTCGCCAAAGATTATGGTTTTGGTCCGCCTACACTTCTGAAACGAGCTCTAGATAAATATTCCTATTTTGAAGTGTTAATTTTGCCTATCTCTCTGATTGAAGGCGCTCGTCAAAACTTTGTTTCGCAAATGTCCATAACTTGGAGTAGCTTATAACGATGAAAAATTTAGATGTTGTGAGGCATATCCGTAGTAATGAAGATGATTATATATTGGGACGTAGTGTTGAAAGGGTTAGTTTGAAGCTTATTTATTGTTTTTTTTGTTTTGTTTCTTATTCACTTGGTGATGAATTCAGCGAGCCTGGTGTTTCCTTTCTAACACAAAAATAACTCATCCAAAGATCAGTTTTAACCGCCTCCTGGAAAGTTGTCAAAACCGGGATTCAGCTCCATTTACCATATGAGAGTTTGTGATACTTCAAGTTCTTCTTCTTCTTCAAAACAAACAAAAAGAGGATGGAAACGTAGGGGTTTGCCTTCTCTGAAATGATCAGGATGCGAAGAGGTTACGTTAGAAGGCCACAGGACCAATATTTAAAGCAGATCCCAAAGCACCTAATTCCGTATTTCACAAGTGTGGTCCCTTATGCTCTAAAAATCACTTCCATTCTGAGCTTCAAGAATCGTGATGAGTTGTTTTAAAATTTAGATTATTCTTAATATCAGACTTTGAGCTTGGTTATGTAATTCCTCTTTTCTAGAAGTTGTGGAATTTCTGCAAAAGGATGCCTCTTTGACCCCTCTTAAACAGTGCCTTATAGAAATACAAAAACATCATCATTTTGATCGCATTGCTGTCGAATTAAAAAAAGTACTTATTTTATTATCAAGGAAATTGCACTGAATACGGTTTAGACCTTGCGGGGGGTGAAGCTCAGGCGTCACAAATTGTCCTACTACCGTATAATTACCCATAAGTACGATGATTTCTGCGAAAAAAGTCGCACAAAATTCGAGGATCTAAAAACCTTTGACTGGAGACATGGTTTTCAAAAAGACGTTGGGAGTATTAAAATTTCAGCCGTATTTGTCGTGGGAATGTTTCTCCTGTAAAGAGGGTTTAAAATCTGAGAAACTTGAGTAAAAAAATTCAAGTTTCAAAGTGAAATAGTTCTGTTTTTAAGCTCTTTGCCGCATTAAAATAACTGTATTTTACTGCAGATTTAACGAAGTATTAAGGAAAAGAAAGAAATGGAGCCAATTTTGCACTACCCATTATCTTTTTCTCGCAACTTCCGTGGTAAATCTTGGCAGAGCTAAACCGCAAAAGAGATGGAGAACGGCCAGGATCTCAAGACCTTTATCTTGAACTCACTGTTTTCACAAGGATACTAAACTAATTTGCTTTGAAATTTTAGTCGCTTTTAAGGATAAAATTTTTAATCTCGATAATCTTTCAATTTCTTTAATTTATTTCGGTTATGAAACTGTGATAAAAACCCACTGAACTTAAAAGGCACACAGTGATTCAACGTAAAATTTTCTTGTAGATTATTACAATAATTTCTTCTTTATCCTCCTATACAAAAAAAAAAAAAAACAAAAACAAAAACAAACAAAAACAAAACAAAAAAACCACTTTGGTAGCGCTTACTAAACCTTTGGTAGAAAAATAAGCCAGCAAAAGACTTATTGAAGCATAGCAGACTAAATCTTTGAAGACCAAATCTCTTTAGTTAGGCATACAAATCCTTCAGTTAAGTGAACTAAAGATTTTGCTTACTGTACTACAGTGTTCAGCTGGGTTATATTTCAACCAAAGGTTTACAGATATAGCTACCAGAGCCAAAAAAATCGTTTTTCCTATGCGTGAGATTGACGACAATAGAATTTGAAAACTTGAGGAAGTTTAAGCATGACTGAAAACTTTTTATATTCGCCGAATTCCTGGATTCATCTTTTAAGAAGATTCCCCAAATGTCGCATAAATCCTATTGATTTCTTTGTTTTGATACCGTAATTCCTATTTAAAAATGATCTAATGTGTGGGGGGGGAGTACATCGAACAAAAGTTAATCGGGTACCAAAGCCGGCAAAGTGATAAATCGATTTACTAGATGTCGAATACATCGATCGATAAATCGATTTGCTAGAGATCTAAAAAATCGATCGATACATCGATTTACAAGAGGTCTATCATTACTCAGACTCCGAGTGTCAAGTCAGCGGATACTATACCTATACATACAGTCTGTCAAAAATTCTGTCCCTCGCTAAAATCAAAATGGCGGCTAAACGATTGAGAAAAAGTATATATAACTGTGTATATAATCTCAAAGCTCATATCAAGAGCTACAAAACCACGTTTATTAAATTTTTATTGAATCATTCAGTTGCTCACACGAGAGGAAAAACGCGCGAGATCAACAGCGACATACCAAATAACGATGCTTATTTTTGAGCTACATAGGATGTTCATGACCCATTAGTAAATGAAAAAAGAAGGAAATAACAAGAAAAGTACGATTTTTTAAGAAACATATCATTATTAATCTCTTACCAGAATAAATTTCATTTGTTCGTCTTTAGGGACATTCACAGTGACCTCTTTCTTCCTTCTCGATGCATTGACTCAATATTACGAGGAGCTGGTCGATTGCGGCTCGGATGGTCTCGAAAGGAATTTTCACTCCCATAATTGCATCAAAGTGTCACTAAAATAAACACTTTAATGATTGCATTGATCGTTTTTTGGGATCTGCATACTGAGCAGAGTATGCTAATATGGTCTTACCATAATTTGTCTATCTGATTCTTGGGTTAGTATCGGATAATGTCGCGCGAAACGATTGCTGCACTAAGGACTTATCTACTGAGCATCGTTATTTGGCATGTCGAGGTTGGTCTCGTTTTTCCTCTCTTGTGAGCAACTGAGTAATGCAATAAAAATTTAATAAACATGGTTTTGTAGCTCTTGATATGAGCTTTCAGAGTGCATACAGTTATATATACTTTTTTTCAATCATTTAGCCGCCATATTGATTTTAGCGAGGGACAGAACTTTTGGCCAGACTGTGTATACAAAAGGGAAAATGCAAGCCGAGGCACACACCGATGCTGCTGCTGCGACGGCCGCCGCCGTTCTTTGCTGCTCTTGTGCTGATGCTGATGCCGTGTGATGCTGATGCTGATGCCGTGTGATGCTGATGCTGCTGCTGGAGCGACTTCTCTCTTCTGGTCGGCCAGATGAGGTCACTGCTCTCTGACGACCTTATCAGTTAGTGGCAGGAGCAGCAGAGGCAGCGGCGACGCTTGTGAATGTATGTACGAATCGTCTCGAATATGCATGTGTGTGCGTGTGTGCACGTGAGGGTGTGTGTCTGTATGCGTGCGGAGTAGAGTAGACGGTCGCCAGTTTCGTCCTTGCAATTAATTCTCTAGAAATTCATTGTCAAACTTTTTTTCTTCTTTTTTTCTCTCTCTTTTTTTAATACTTGAGGCGTGCGGTCTATAAGTCTTTAAGTCTACATCCCGCCGGTTGAGGTCTTTTTGTCTTATGTTTGGAGACCCAGAGCAGATCAGAGCAGAGAGAGCAGGGAGAACAAGATCTCTTTTCTAACACCAGAAATATTGTCAAGTTCAAGACTCTTCTCGATTCGCCAGGAGGAGAGGAATATGAGGGGGGGGGGAGACGGAGACTGGGGCGAGGGTCACCTGATCTGCGATGAGCATGCGCCTACTGTGTAGATGGGTGATACGGTCCGCGCTTTTTACTTTCAGTGCAACCGCGCCGCGTAGCGTCGCGTCGCCAGCACCGCGACGGCATCTAATTATCTTTCTATCGACTAACCGCCCTCTCCCCCTTCCGTTCTCGAGTGCTGCTACGTAAATTTTCATCTACCTCGAATCATGTTGACGCACACACACACATATCGATCGATAATACCAGCAAATCTGCGTTACAAAAAAAAAAAAAAAAAAAAAAAAACAAAACAAAAAAAAATGATGTGACAAACTCTCTTTTTGTAGAGTTTACTTGAGAGGCGAACAAGTCTGAAGCTATGGGTAATAATCAGATTACGACTATCATAGCATTTTGATAAGCGAGTCGTGTAGAGTCGACCCTTCTATCTATACCATACCCCTTCCTTCCCTCGCACTATAGCGTTCAAGTTAAAAAAAAATCTACTTTGGGGATTTTCATTTATCGGACAACCATTAGGTTTTATGTCAGCTTGCAAGCGAGGACAAAGATACTTAGACCAGGAACAAGGGCGTTTTTACTGGGAATGGAGGGAATACCCCCCCCCCCCCCCCACCACCACCACCACCACCACCACCACCACCACCACCACCACCACCACCACCACCACCACCACCACCACCACCACCACCACCACCACTACAACCACCACTACCAACACCAGAAACACGCTGTGGTTTTTTTAGTGGGTCGGTGATACCCAACCCCACTCGGGGTAGGGAGACATCCCCCACTCTTTTTTTTCCCCTGAAACCACGGACACCATGGGTGACATCCAACCCCATTTACTTTCAAATAACACACACACACACACACACACACACACACACACACACCACCACCACCACCACCCGGATGATGGAAGAAAACAACATTCATGCCGAAACTGACATATCGATACTAAAAAATAAACCGTGATAAAATGGGCCAAAGTAATGGTTCTAACCCATTTCGATGCCCGTCCATTTTTTCTCCTGAATAGTCAACTTGGACAGGATATGCGATATGCAACGTGTCCGCGGATAAATATTTATTAAATTATATTTTTTGCAGCGCTGTCGTTTTGCGGATTTTCCATGCTATTCTAAAATTCCATCGGTAATTCAACCGGTTGGTCTGGTTGAAGCAAAGCTTACACACGTGTGAACAAAGTACAACGATGGCTTGTAAGAAAAACTCAAATCAATAATCTTTGCTTTTGAACCACCGATGGATTTTAGAAAGTCACAAAGAGGGTCCGCAAAACGTTAGCTTTGATCTTGAACCTTGTGTATTATATTCCCTCAATATGTACCTATTGCAAGCGCCAGGGATGTGGACCGGTCCAGAATCCGAACCCCGAACCCGGTTCGAACCCCCTTTTTTTACTGGACCCAGACCCGAACGCGGACCTTTTTTTTTTTTGGAAATACCTCAAACCTAGGAACCCGGACCCGGTTTTGCGTGGACACGGGTCCGAACCGGGTCCACACATGGTCCAGAAAGAAGGTGGAAGAAGAACAGGAAATAATGTAACAATCTGGATTCTGCAGCTATATTTAAAAATAAATAATTGTAACAATAGAGAGTAGGTATAGAATAAGAAGAACTTCAGAGACCCCGCGTTACCCGGGAGACAACAGTTCATTCTGTTTTCGACTTTTCATTAGCAGGAAAATGTTGGTGGTGATGAAATTTGTGTGAAATTTTTCTATTTTTTTTTTTTTTTTTTTTTTTTTTTTTTTTTTTTTTTTTTTTTTTTTTTTTTTATATAGTTTCTTAGTTTATTTGGTAAAAAAGTTTTCATCCACATTCTCTACCTTAATCTGTCTTGTATCAAATTTTTTCATTATATTTCGAAATTTCATTTAAATTCTTTCCTTAATCTTCCATTTTTAAATTAAATACCGGAACCCATATTGGACCGGTTCGGAACCCGGACCGGGTTCCAATAAAATTCCTGAACCCGAACCCGAACCCTTTCTTTAAAAACGTTTCTGGACCCAAACCCTGACTAGCTCATTTTTCAACAGGGTCCACATCCCTGGCAAGCGCAATCAAAAGAAAATACTACAGAGCTACAGAGTCTCTGATTCGGAAGTAATAGACCAACACAACGTGACACGGTAAACGAAAGAGGTTTCACACCCGCGCCGCGAGTCGATTGTGGAGGTATGTACCTACAG
The DNA here is from genome assembly GCA_011764245.1 of Trialeurodes vaporariorum. Classification (NCBI taxonomy): domain Eukaryota; kingdom Metazoa; phylum Arthropoda; class Insecta; order Hemiptera; family Aleyrodidae; genus Trialeurodes; species Trialeurodes vaporariorum. Next base: position 28,690,007 of record VMOF01000388.1, on the reverse strand, counting down.
TACTTTCAAGTACATACAGGTGCAGGCGTATAGGATGAGCAATAATATACAAGGGGAGTGAGAGGGCGGCGCGGCGCGGCACAGCGGCGAGCAAAGTAGCAGGGGGATGAGCGATGGTGAAGGGGAAGGGGGGGGAGAGAGATGACGGGGCGATGCGCGGAAGATGTTCAATTACTACGGAAAAGCGTGGTGGACATGTATAAAGAACGCGTGCGAATAAATCATTGAAAGGACTTTCCGATTAACATATTAATGGGAATCGCCATGAGTTATGATATGCACAGTGCACACGCGAAGACTAATCACTCATAAGAGAACTCAGGTGGACTAAGGCTACTTTCAACCATGTTGCCCAATTTCACCTTTTTTACTTTTTTTTTTTTTTTTTTTTTAAGGCAGACAGTTTACCGGCACTCAAGGGCGTTGCGACGGACCTGGAGGGGCGGAGGAGGCCAGGAGGCACATCGTCCCCGGAGATGCTTTTTGGGGTTGGAGGATAAAAAGAAACGGCGTCACGTGACCGTAGAAATAACACGACATGAAGTCATTCATTTTAGAACCAAAAACTTGTTTACATCGTCACGTGCCGCCGTACTTAAACCAAAGGGATTAATCGATTGCGGCTTGTCGTGTCGTCAGAAAGTTCGAAATCAGCTGGCAAGCGATACAATTGACGATAAAATTATGTCACGATAAAAAATGGATCCAAACAAATGTTCCGTCTCACTCGATCTTACGGGGTTTCCTGTAAGAAATCGGAAAAACAATTCCAAGTATACAAATCCGTCCTAACAAACACTTCTTTCACATTTTACAGCACCATTGGATTCCACGCATCTGTCGCATCTTACACACATTTATAAATCGAAAAAGTCCAGTGTATTTCCCCTTAACTCAATTACAGTTTTTTACGAGCACAGAATTCTAGGATATGGGCTTTTTCCCGTCATTACACCTATATACTGTGATGTTTCTAGGAAGTTAAACAGCCGGAGACAAATAAAAAAGAGACCCAGCTCAAAGCTTGCGACAGGTGTCTAACTTTCCAGCTCAATTGATGCGTTTTTTGTAAATAGGGGTTCTTTGCAATGTATTTGCAATGGCAAAGAACCCCTTCTGACATAAAACGCCTCAATTGTGGACGGAAATCATCGAATTAACAGCCAAAATTCGCCAACAGTTAAGTGATGGACACAAATAAGGCTTTCTTCGTGCTTTTTTTTTTTAATACAGAATATACTGATTTCTGAGGAATTATTTAAAAATTTTACGCTAAACAGTTAATTGAAATTTTGACTTCGATGCGAAATTGTTGATAGAATTCGGTTGGAGCAATCTTTACCACCCAACAGTGTAGGTGACTGGTGGCTGTTGTTTTGTTGAGCCCCCGAATGAACCCATTTTTCTTGTCTCACTTTCTTAACATTGTTTCTGAGCGTAATGTCATAGCGTTGTAACATAACGTGACGTTACAACACACATCGTTTATTGCAACTTTAAAAAATTGTAGCTCTAAAGCCGGGACACTTAGGAAAACACCAAATTCATCTTTGTTATCAGCTCGGTAAGAACTTTCAGTTTCTTAATGATAAAAAACTAAAATTTAGACCCTTGCAACAGCCCCAAATTAAAGCTTAGTAAATGACGAGAAATATTGGTCTGACGTAAAATGTGAAAAGAAACCTAAATACTCGTTTTTACATTCCTTCCAGATCTGTATTTTTTTTTTTTTTTTTTTAAACTTTCAATACAATATGATGCATTTCTATCTGGTAAACGGAATGGGGTGAAAATTGAGGGTTAAAAAACCCCATTCCTCTAATTACCTGCTCTCCTTAACATTGACTAAAAACAATTTTCTGCCTAAAAATTGAAAATGAAACTTGAAAATACTTCCAGATACAAACTTTCACAAAAATCAATGCAAGCACGCCCGTGAGTCGTGAGATAAACCTGAAATTCGAAATGGAGCAGTTGCAAAGGTCTGAGTCGTTGTGTTTTTTACAAAGAAAATTAAAGTATTTGATGAGCTGAGAACAAAGATGCCTTTGGTTTCTGATTAAGTCCCATTGTTCAGAAAATGGGCTTTCGGCCCAAAATACATTGTTTTAAATGGGAATTCGGCGTAGTGACGTCACTACACCCACGATTTTTTACAACTTTACATTCGCGTATCTTTAAAACCGGGCCACTTAGGAAAAAACCAAAGGCACCATTGTTCTCAGCTCATCAAGTACTATCATTTTCTTTATAAAAAACACAACATTTTAGACCCTTGCAACTGCCCCATTGAAAATGAAGCTTTGGAGGGCTATCTATCTACCTCGGGAACCAAGTGCTTATACGCAAGCTAATCTTTTGACCACGCAGTGCTCTAGGTCAATAGGTCATTAGGGTATAGTTTAAACCAGTATCACTTCTCAAACTATTCTTACCCATGGTGGGCGTTTGCGAACATCATCGTGGACCCCCCAGAACTGACGACCTTTCTTTTTAACCCGCGACGACTAACCGAACAAAGTATACTTGAGAGTTGATTCTTTTGTTGTAAGTACCTTGCAGACATCGCGAAAGCACACGAGCCATCGTGCGTGTATTTTCACTCCAAAAGTTTCCAATGTTGGACTGACACGTTGGCTTGTTGAGATTTCAAGACGACTTATGGCGCCGTCTCGCATACATTGAAACTGCCTTGCATTTCAAATTTAGGTTATCAGAAGGATGTTAAAAACAGGGTAGGAAGGATGCCCTGAAAATGAAGTTCGCGCACAGTTGACGGAAGCTTTTCATCTCTTGATCCGCAAAAATTTAAAGCCTAAAAGCGATTTTCTTAATTTTTTTACCTCGTTTACATTCTTTCGTCCAGTTTTACTCTTCATATACTTTCCCTGGTGGCCCGCCACAGAGCCCTTAAGGACTCCCAGAGGTGGCTCGAGAGTTTTCAAACTCCAGTTTGAAAACTTCTGGTTCCGGTCGTATTTAAAAAAAAAAAAAAAAAAAAAAAAAAAAAAAAAAAAAAAAAAAAAAATCCACGCTGAAAAAAAAGAATTCTTACAGTCTAGTAATAACACCAGAAGCACAACTATAAGTGCAAACCACGAGGAGTCTAGTGTTTTTGCCAGAATTCTGGTGTCCCTTTCAAAATAGGGTTATACAGTACCAACATTTCCTCAAAATAACGAATAATTATGATACACAGACTAGAAATTCTGGTAAAAATACCATCCCTCATACTTTGGTTCACATATCATTGAGCTTTTAGTATTTTTGCTCTCTTGAATTTCAGTGCATCATGAGGACCCCAAACAGGGACCCATTTTGCAGTCGCTCTTCTTTCCATGCCATCAAAGAATAACTAAATATAGTCATCTTGGCAACACAGAATAACGTGATCAATCCGATCAGAAAAAATCAGACAGTCAATATCACGCAACGGAGTTCTAGCCAAAGCAACAAGTCAACGAGCCGGCCGGCAGAAAGCGATAGACGGGGAACCGGGGAGCTGCGCGACTCAGCAGTGTTGCAATATCTCTGGTCAAAATCCTCCCAGTGTCTGGAATTCTTGCGCCTTTTTATGACATAAATGCCCACTCCTAATTACCATGAAATGAGGATTTTAAAAATGATCACAATAATTGGTCTGTTGCAAACTTTTGCTGCAACGATTAAGAGTGTTAAATCTAATGTAAAATCGCACGGAAAGTCCATTGGTGGCATCAGAAAGTCATAAAATGCAATATAAAACTCACGAGAGGCGTTTAATGAAATCCAAGATGGCGGAGAAATATCGAGCAATTTCTATGCATGCATCACCACGAACATCCAAGGATAGCCAACCTCACAATATCGATCACAACCAATCACAGCGTAAACAAACACATAACCTCTACCTCCAGTGAGGTTGTCAAAGTTGGCCATCATTGGATTTCAGGGTGCATGCATAAATGCTCGATATTTATCCGCCATCTTGGATTTCATTAAACGCCTCTTGTGAGTTTATTATTTCATTTATGACTTTCTGATGCCACCAATGGACTTTTCAGGCGAGTTTAAATCAGATTAGACACTCTTAATCGTTGTAGCAAAAGTTTGGAACAGACCCATTCTTTTCGCGTCACGCGCGAGCTAATTGATGTATTTTGATGTATGTTTGTATGTACAGTCGGGGACAAAAAGAATGTCAGACAACGCCTTAAGGTAGACCACCTGCAATGATTAAATCCATCGAGGTAAGTATTGCGGGTGGCCTATTTCAAGGAGATCGCTGACATTCTTTTGAATTTTGGCTCACCCTGTGTATCTGGCATCATTGCATCGGTGCGCGATGACGCCGATGTTCGAGTGCAATTTCTGGATTCACATTCACCAAGACACAACCAACACCATCTGAAGCCGGGCACGGGCAACTCAACTCGATGGGAAACAGGAATGTGGTCTAGAATGATTTCTATCCAAAGGTCACTGACTCAGCCAGATGCTCCTCTGAATCAGATTGGCCGTGTGCGGAGGCGCGAGAGAGAGGAAAAAAAAG